>JBBBDQ010002159.1:632500-727500 GCA_037127315.1 Ascarosepion bandense | reverse complement strand
GATAAGATACGGATAGTGTCGAAAAAATGGTTACTTTTGTAGTTATATTATAAGATATTTATGCTATAAAATCTAAATAAATACTATTCATTCTACTTTGTATTGAGATCTTTTTAAAGAATAGTGTTTCTTTGGATACGGAACATTATAATATTATTCTATGCATACCTACCCTGTACTTATATATATATATATATATATATATATATATATATATATATTCTTGTATATATATATACTTTCATATATACAACCATATGATTGTAGAGGACATATATAGAAAAAATTATGTACATGTTCTAAAACATAATATATATATATATATATATATATATATACGTTCAGAAAGGACAGTAACAAATTTACTGTTCCATAACGTTCATTTTAAATTTCAGTACTCAATAAAAAAGTATAGCTAAATATTAGAGCTTAAAGATGGAGTCATAGTTAAAATATGATTCCGAACATTGGAAATTCTGTGCTGCTTTGCGAAAATGTTGAAGTGATTATATTGTAATAATATATATATATATATATATATATAGATAGATAGATAGATAGATAGATAGATAGATAGATAGATAGATAGATAATGTGAAGGAAGGTCAATAAGAAATTTCCAGTACCTTAACGTTTATTTTTCATTTTACAGTGCTCAATACAAAAGTAATGCTAAATATTTTTGTAATATAATTAATTCAACATTTTCGTGACAGAGTTTTCCATGTTCAGAATCGTATTTTACCTGTGACTCCATCTTTAAGCGATCGATTTTGGAGTCACTAACGAAAAAAGTTTTTTTTTTTCCATAGTGAATGTTTTTTTAATTACAAGGTATAAATACCTTCTGGTTAGGTTCTAACATATATATATATATATATATATATATATATATATATATAGGTATATATGTTCAGACCGTAAACGGTGAGGATAATCCAACAAGATTAACTTAATATAAAATATTAAGTGTTATATCTATACAGAGAGCTCAATGGATCTTATCCAGAGCAATATGATATTTATAAAAGAAAACTCAACACGACAAAATTTTCCGGCAAAATATTTTGTACCAAATGGAAAGAATATTGTAAAGTTTGATGAAATGAGCTAATTATCTCATAGAAATGAACTATAGTTTATAACCACTTGAAATGACGTGTTGAGTTTTCCTTTATATATATATATATATATTTCAACAACAACTTTTATTTGAAGCATATTTCATTGAATACTGCTGACAAGAAATATATAATTAATTTTTTTCCACATCTTAACATTTTTCTGTTTTGTTGAAGATAAGGAATAAAACAAGTGTTGATAATTTTTATCATCGCAACTGCTTTCGGCCAATTCTGTAGCTATTTTAAGGGTATTTATGCCTCAGTTGTTTTTTTCTTTTTCCGGAAAAAATGAATTAAGTTAAAAATTTTTCGTCTAGACATTGATATAGATGATACGAAAAAAGAGAAAGAAGGGTATTCCAGACTCATTTATAGAAGAAGACTTTTAGATTACGTATGTGCGTTGTGGTCCAGTGGATATCGGCTCGGAACGAGAAACCGGGTGAGCTGAGTTCGAATTCCAGTTGAATACATTGCATTCACTTACGCGCAAATACCCTTGGGAAAGCTATTAATCCGTCTCTTCCTTCCAGTTATGAGTTAAATAGCAGGACATATTGGGTTCTATAGCCTTGGTCGGCAACCAGTCTACCGCAGAAAGCAATGGCAACCTACTGCGGGATAATCTTCTGCCCATTCAGTCATGTCTCTTTCGAGACATGATCGCCGAAGCGTGTATCACGTATGGCACTTAACTGACTGACTGTATTAAAAAAATCAAAATTTAACCGTGTCACTGGAATGGAAGTGGTGGAAAAAATGGAAAAAGAAAAATGGGGTAGACAACGGAAGAGTTAAAGGAGAAATAAATTTATTTTCTTTCTTAACTCCCTACTTTTGTTTAATGCAAACTTTCGGTGTATGAGTACCCTAACGGTAATGTAAATTTAGTAACATATTTGAAATAAAATATTGCTTTTAATCGTTGCTGAGAAAGCGAGATTTTTCTCGCCGAAATAGCTATACAACGAATGTAGCTTTTTATATAATAAACATATTTAGCTCTGTAAATAGATAATACTATTTACATTTAGCCCTCCACTTGGATGGTTTATAATATTAATTTTATTAATATTAATACGATCTGGCTTTTAGGATTTCACCTACATGCTATTTCGTTTTAAGATTATATATATATATATATATATATATGGCTATTTCTCCGTTAAGTTTTATCTGAATTGACAGATGAATATATATTTATATATATGTATATATAAAGTGTATCAAAAGTAATTTATATATATATATATATATATTGAATGAATGATGAGGTGGAGAACTTAGTAATGATGCGTTTTGTTCCAGGAAGGGTCTTCTTCGGGTTAATAATAGTTTTATTAATGGAATGATCTTATATAGATAAATAGATCGATAATTTTTAGCTAAAAACATGAAATAACAGCGGCTACTGTTTACATAGCAACCTTGAAAAGACAGGGACGCTTTAAGCGGTTTCTTTTATGTTTTGATGTAAACTGTAGCAAGCGTATAATCCGTATAGACACAGAAACAGGGTTTTATCAATTCTCAATGGTAGAAGATGATTATGATTGAGCCCTTAACATCTGAAATAATGATGTAACGCAGTTCTAGTCTGGTTGGATGGGAAAATATGCATCGAGGCAGATAGCCAGATAAATTGAGAAATATATAGATTAAGTGAGAGACGATAAGAGAGATAGCGAGTTTAGACCAGGTGGTGAAAGTTATCAGACAGAAATATGACCAAATGAACGAAATTAGGTGTTGGGCTGAGAGGCTTCTTTGCATTGGTTCGTATAAAGATAGATGTATATTTGCAGTTGAATCGGCTGAGATAGATAGACAGACAGATAGATAGATAGATAGATAGATAGACAGATAGATAGATAGATAGATAGATACATACATACATACATACATACATACATACATACATACATACATACATACATACATATAAACACTGTGATAGATGTATGTATTTAAGTAAATAGAAGAGGCTGATAGATGTAGGCACACACACACACACACATATATATATATATATATATATATATATATTGATAGATAGATATAAAGAGACTGTCAGAGAAAAAAATAGAGACAGAGAGAATATAGATAGATAGATAGATAGATAGATAGATAGATACATACATACATACATACATACATACATATAAACACTGTGATAGATGTATGTATTTAAGTAAATAGAAGAGGCTGATAGATGTAGGCACACACACACACACACACACACACATATATATATATATATATATATATTGATAGATAGATATAAAGAGACTGTCAGAGAAAAAATAGAGACAGAGAGAATATAGATAGATAGATAGATAGATAGATAGATAGATACATACATACATACATACATACATACATATAAACACTGTGATAGATGTATGTATTTAAGTAAATAGAAGAGGCTGATAGATGTAGGCACACACACACACACACACATATATATATATATATTGATAGATAGATATAAAGAGACTGTCAGAGAAAAAAATAGAGACAGAGAGAATATAGATAGATAGATAGATAGATAGATAGATAGATAGATAGATAGATAGATAGATAGATAGACACACACACATACATACATCTATAGAGAGAAAGGGGGAACATAAACAGTTTGTACAAAGAGATAGTACGATATATATAGAATATAAATATATTATATATATAATATGTATATCTGATAACATATTCTTACATTATATTTAAAGTATATATATATATATATATATATATATATATATATAATTACGTATGAATAATTTTGTATATATCTATATATATAAAGAAAAAGATAGATAATGATATAGATATGTAAATATATAGATATGTAATTAGATAGATAGGTAGATGAGTCCTGATATAAGCAAGGGTATTAAAAGTAGGCATACAGCAAACATTATACCCGTATTCAGTTTGTTAAGTGCCATACGTGATACACGCTTCGGCGACCATTTCTCGAAAGAGGCATGACTGACTGGGCAGAAGATTACCCCGCAATAGGTTGCCATTGCTTGCTGTGGTAGACTGGTTGCCAGCTAAGGCTATAGAACCCAATCTGCCCTGCTATTTAATTCATAACTGGAGGGAAGAGACGGATTAATACCTTTCTCAAGGGTATTTGCGCGTCTGTGAATGCAAGGAATTCAACTGGAATTCGAACTCACCTCCCCGATTTTTCATTCAGAGCCGATATCCTCTGCACTACAATTAGCAGTATTATAATTGTGCTTTTAGAATTCATTTAAACCACTTTTGTTATTTTCATTTTCATAATTTCCATTAAAGTAAAATCATTAATTATCATTTTTATTTTTTTAATAAGTAATAATGATAAATATGTGGCATCTCGACAGGAGTGTGGGTGAATGATGGGTGTAAAAAGTTTTAATATGTTTGTCATTGACATGTTTATTATTGACATTTCTATCCCCGAGAAATCGGGGAGGCGAGTTCGAATTCCAGTTGAATACATTGCATTCACTTACGCGCAAATACCCTTGGGAAAGGTATTAACCCGTCTCTTCCTTCCAGTTATGGGTTAAATAACAGGACAGATTGGGTTTTATAGCCTTGGGTGGCAACCAGTCTACCTCAGAAAGCAATGGCAACCTACTGCGGGATAACCTCCTGCCCAGTCAGTCATGTCTCTTTCAAGACATGATCGCCTAAGTGTGTTTCACGTATGGCACTTAACTGACTGACTGATCAATTAGATGTTTATTATTAACATGTTTATAATTGACATGTCTATTGATAGGTATGTAAAATCAATACAATATGTTTTGTGCGCCTATGTTGCTTTTCGTTGCTATTTTCCTACTTTGTATCTTTATTTTATACGCCCCCCATATATGGGGTGCGTATAATAGAAGATACAAAGTAGGAAATACGACGAAAAGCAAAATAGGCGCACAAAACATACTATATATATATATATATATATATATATATATACATGAATCCAAATGAATAAGGAATGATTAAAATAATTATAACATTCAAAACAAGAATTTAAAACAGTGCTCAATATAAAAATAGTCCAATGAATAAGTATAATTAATTATAGCGAATGTCGAAACAAAATGTATAATTTTATAGTAGTTTGTAATTTGTACATGTTCGAAAGTATTAATTAATTATATATATAGTCATCCGCAGACAGATCTGTTTCTGTGGATCACAGCTCATCAGTACGGTTAAACAGCCGATTGCTTTCTGGGTTAAAAGCAATCGGAGTCTAACCGTATTGATGAGCTGTGATACACAGAAACAGATCTATCTGCGGATGACTATATATATATATATATATATATATATATATATATATATATATCATATATATATATATATTATTAATTAATAATTTCGAACATATTAAGTGCTCAATACATTTTCCATAAAATGAAAAGTTAGGGCAACTTAATATATATATAACATTTTGGTCGTTTCCGAATCCTGAACCCGGCCGCGACTGGAGTTTCGTTCAGTTAAGTACAATGGTCAGGCCGCTGGAATACCAGACTAAACTACACTGGAACATTTATAACCCGAACGAATGGCAGGTAGTAAAAATACAGGGATCTTGGCATCGTGCAACCCGATAAATGCTCAGGGAGAGATGAAATAATATACATATATATATATATATATATAAACATGTTACGGAAATTAACGAATTTTAGCAAAACTTGGTTATAAGCAACCGACAATTTGTAACGATTTATTTTGAATATTATTTTTACCGATACTCGTATTTAAGTAGATATTCTGTTTTTAATTAAACAGTATTTTATATTTATATCTACCGACCTGATTATTTTACGATAAATTTTATTACGAAAAAGTGTGCTATCCAGCAGGATTCGTACCTGTGACCCCTATTTACATAGGGGAAGCTACCATTTGATCTGGTACTGTCTTAACCACTCGACCATGAATAGCCTCTTGATCAGACGAGGTTTTTATTATGCTTATATAACACAATGTTCAAAATAATTCATTAGAAATTGTCGGTTGCTTATAACCAAGTTTCGTTAAAATTCGTTAATTTCCGTAACCTGTTTACATTTGTTTGACATTACGATACATTTCAGAGCAGATATGGTTTGTTTACGATAGATCGAAAATTGTGTTATATAAGCATGAAAAACCTCATCTGATCAAGAGGCTATTCATGTTCAAGTGGTTACGTCAGTATCAGATCAAATGGTAGCTTCCCCTATGTAAATAGGGGTCGCAGGTTCGAATCCTGCTGGATAGCACACCTTTTCGTAATAAAAATTTATCGTGAAATAATCAGGCCGGTAGATATAAATATAAAATAATGTTTAATTAAAAACAGAAAATCTACTTAAATACGAGTATCGGTAAAAATAATTATCAAAATAATTCATTACATATATATATATATACACACACACAGAGACATATATATATATATATATATATATATATAAAGTTGCCCTATATTTTCATTTTATGAAAATTGTATTGAGCACATAATTTAGCCGTTTTTGTTTGTTTTTTTCGGAATATCACTTCTTTTTAAGATTGAATATATAGAGACAGACAGACAAACATAGAAAGAAAGAAAGAAAGAAAGAAAGAAAGAAAGAAATTAAGAAAGAAATTAAGAAAGAAAGAAAGAAAGTAAGAAAGAAAGAAAGAAAGAAAGAAAGAAAGAAAGAAATTAAGTAAGAAAGAAAGTAAGAAAGAAAGAAAGAAATTAAGAAAGAAAGAAAGAAAGAAAGAAAGAAAGAAAGAAAGAAAGAAAGTAAGAAAGAAAGAAAGAAAGAAGGAAGGCAGTGAATCAGAAAAGAACCGACAGATTATCGTCCCTTCCAACCTTTCAAGTGAAATCACTGTCCCCCTTTTTACAGGTAATTCTTAGTACTTTTTGTTAATTGCGAGCTTCATGGTTGCATATGTGAGTGTCCTTCCCCAACTCCATCTCTTTTTCCTTCTCTGGGAGAGGGGTGTTATATCTACATGTTTCGCTGTTGGTGTATTTAGGTTTCCATAAGCTGGTCCAAGTCGTGACCTTTCGTTCAGAAATGGATTTTGTTTCTCAGCCTATACATTCTCTTCTGGAAATGGCGAAGCCAACTCAAAAACAAAAGGAGTGTGTGTGTGTGTGTGTGTGTGTGTGTGTGTGTGTGTGTGTGTGTGAGAGAGAGAGAGAGAGAGAGTAGGAAAGAGTTAGTGGGAGGAAACACGTACTGTGGGAGATCGAAGTTTTGGGTCAGTGTGGGTGTAAGGAACACTTACCACTACAATTAGAATAACTTAGACGAAAGAAAACTAATTTCTATACCGACGGATCGAGGAAACCCGACCTGATCGAACATTGATTAAACTTAGGCCATACCTGATGATTTCCTTATCAACATTCTTTCTTTTTCTCTTCTTTCTTTTTTTTTAATCCTTCTTCCAAAATGAAGCTTATTTGGATGATCAGACGTGATATTGGTCGGACACTCAGATGGTGAGAATGGAAGGATAGTTTGTTACCTGGGTGGTTGAGTGGTAACACCCAGCCACGATAAAAGGGTGCCTTCTGCCACAGGTTAGTTCTCCTGTCTACTTACCTGGACGCCAGCACCCACCTGGCTAAACCTCCCCTATCTTTAGTTGCAAAGAAAGAGTCGAGGTGATTGGCAGGTTTGAGAGGTAGGGACGCCAAGGTGTGTCCGATGTTCGAAAAGAGAATCTCGGGACATTGTTTGCTTTCTTATCTTCTGTTTACACAGAGGGAACCCGTTAAAGTTGGTAAGTGTAATGAGGGTGTGGGGAAGTCATTACCGAGTGAAGCACATATGTATACCTGAAGATCATCTTGATACTTACTTTCATGTGTATGCATTAATATATGTACTCGTCAATTCGTCATTCTCTACCTAGATCTATCTATCTATCTATCTATCTATCTATCTATCTATCTATCTATCTGGCAGTTTGTTCTATCTATCTATCTATCTATCTATCTATCTATCTATCTATCTATCTGGCAGTTTGTTCTATCTATCTATCTATCTATCTATCTATCTATCTATCTATCTATCTATCTATCTATCTGGCAGTTTGTTCTATCTATCTATCTATCTATCTATCTATCTATCTATCTATCTATCTATCTATCTATCTATCTATCTATGCCGAGTTTGTTGATTGAGACGATTGTGATTGTTTTCCAACTACGTTCGTGTTTGGTGTTCGAGCAAAGATAATAAAACAATAGAATTTTGAATATTGAGTTTCAAAGTCCATAACTTCTGTGAAGAAGATTCAGGCATAACAATTTCAGGGTATACCAGATAAAGCTAAAAAGAGTAAACCTGTCTATCTCAGTTTGTTTATATCGATCTAAATGTTTCTATATTCTAATCTACCTATCTAACTCTGTTCATATTGATGAATATATATATATATATATATATATATATATATATATTACTCATCCACATACAAGCCTGTTTCACTGTATCACAGCTCATCAGTGTGGCTAGAAGCATCCACTTGCTTCTGGCCGGGATCGAAATTCGACCGATTTGGCGTCAGTTGGAGCCGCTACTCCCTTAGCCATCGAAGCATGGAATCAGAGAATGGAACTTTTAACGTGTTGCATATAAGCAGTGTATACACACGCCAGTCACCGAAAGAACTCAATTCATTTCTGAAGAGTCACGCATATATATATATATATATATATATATATATATATATATATATATATATAAATTATACTTTATAACATGTTCAAATTACAATCTACTACAAAGTATATATCTTGTTTCAACATTGAAAGAACAATGTCTAATCAGGTAGTAAAAAGAGAGGGAAATTTCCTTCCTTATATTGATAATATATATATATATATATATATATATATAGGTAAAAGAGGTAGGGGTCATAAAAGGGACATAGATGAATAAAATCAAAAGAAGGAAAACAGGAGAGAAGGAGAGAGAACTAGACACACGATGAAAGTCTCAAGGAAAGACGCCAGATTTAAAGTAGGAAGTAACATATAGTCATATACAACCTTTTGAAGACCCGGTATCGGAAGTTAACAAAGAGAAAGAAGTAAGAAAATGCATAGAGAGGGAAAGGAAATGAGAGAAAATGGGTGAAGAGAGAGGTGTGGGAGGCAGCATAATCGGCCTGGAATAGGTAGTGGATAAAATATTTGTTTTGACCCATTTTGTATATATATATATATATATATATATATATATATATATATATATATATTGGTAAGTCAGAAAATATATAAAATATAAAAAACCTTAATTGAACGAAAATGAAGAACTTCCTTTTCTTTACTAACTTTTATTTCCGGTACATTATAATTTCTTCATTTTACATCGGACTGGGGTTGAACAATGCGGGTTCTAATAATCTGTTGAATTAGTTATTCTCCAAATGTAAAATTTGAATATGCATATGAAATAAATGAATATCTCCTCGGAAACTTTAATTTTCATGGAGCTCTCTGTTAGATTAATTTTAATATTTGACCTAAGGTTACTAAGGTCCATTGGTTCTATTTAACAATCTTCTAGTTGTTTTAGTTAACAATAAATTTTAAAATTTAATTCTCTTTGGAGTTAGTCTCCGTTGGAATTTACCTTACGAATTATCAAGGTTTCTACTTTATATATGTGTGGGGGTGTTAGGGGAATATTTTGGACAGTAAATTTTGTAATATGCATGTGTGTTTATAAAGAGACGCCTGATTAGTTGAAAATTGTGTAACTTCGATTAGACTGTTGAATAATTCGTGGTCCAGGTGTCTAAGAGGTATCAGTTGGTGACTTCCCTATGCTGTTAGGGGTCGCAAGAATGAATCCTGCCGAATGACAAACACATTTTCCAAACAAAATTTCTCATAAATAATCGGGCGGCTAGAAATATATATATATATATATATATATATATATATATATACTGTTTAATTAAAAACAGAATATGTACTCAATACCAATATCGATTAAAAACAATGTTCAAGCAAATAATATGTATATATATCAGCATGCAGTGTGGGCAAAGAAGAATCCAAAGGAGTATCCTTTATATATAGTGGTAGGATAACTCTCTAAGAGAGCTCTAAACATATATGCATAAAAATACATATAGAGCAAATCTAAGAAAAATTAAGACAGACACGTTTCACCATGAAATAACGTGTCTGTCTTCATTTTTCTTATATATATATATATATATATATATTCAAATAAAGATTGCTGTCTAAATATATATATATATATATATATATATATATATATATATATATATATATATATATATATATATTTATATTTAGACAGCAATCTTTTATTTGAATACGTTTCGTTAAAAATGACCGACCAGGAAGATTTTATTAATTTTCGATTTAATTTTTCCAGTATTCTTATATTTTTTTCTTTTCCTGGAGATAAGGAATGTAAAAATGTTCCATAATTTTCGACTTTCCAAGCTCATTTAGCATCTTTGCAATCCATTTCAAGGATGTTATTTTAAATCATTATATCAAAGGCACCTCACTATAAAAGAGGCATTATATATCAAACTTACACTATTTAACAGTGGAAATGGAATTTTGAAAGGTTTTTTTAAATAGACGCTCATTCGATTTTCAGCCACGCGCGTCACGTTATAGCTTTAAAGAAACACTAAAAGTCAAAAAATTACATTACAGTCAAACATGAGGGCATAACAACACCGGAAAAATAAAATCCTTGAAAATAGCTTGTAAAGTAGTTGAAAGCGTTTGGAAAGTCAAAAATTATAGAACATTTTTACAATACTTATCTCCAGCCAAAAGAAAGCAACAAAGAATACTCGAAAAATGTAACCAAAAATTAATAAAATCTTCCTTGTCGGTCGTTTGTATTGAAAAAAAAAAATATATATATATACATATATATATTATGGACTCTCCCGTCCATAATATATATATATATATATATATATATAAAGAAAAACTGACGTGTTGAGTTTTTCTTTATAAATATCATTTTGTTATGAATAATATCCATCGAGCTCTCTATATAAATATAACACTTAATATTTTATATTAAGTTGAACTTGTTGAATTATCCTCGCCGTTTACAGACGGGACATCTCTCTCTCTCTCTCTCTCTCTATATATATATATATATATATATATATATATATATATATCAGCATGCAGTGTGGGTATAGAAGAATCCAAAGGAGTATCTGTACATACAGTGGTAGGATAACTCTCTAAAAGAGCTCTAAATATATATGTATTTAAATACATATAGAGCAAATATAAGAAAAATTAAGGCAGACACGTTATTTCATGGTAAATCGAATGTATGGGCCTATTTCGGGCGAACCATCATCAGCTTCCGTCTTTATTGTACAAAGTATCCTTTGTACAATATATATAAATATATACTGAACATATATATATATATATATATATATGTTCTCGCTGATATGCTGCCTCAGCCCGGTGTTGTATCTGCAAGAGAAAGATAGAGATACAGCGGAATTGACGTGCCGAGTTTAAATTCCGGTTTACTTTGACACCCATAAAATGGGGAATGATCAGTCAATATTTTTCTGTCCAGCAATGGGATTCATAAAACGGTAAATTGTCAACTAGTTTAGAAGGAAAACAGATTTGAGTTCAAAAACTGTAGCGTAGGCTTTGAGTAACAACTTCATTATCCCAAGCTGCCATGCCAATTAACACATCATTCAATAAGTCCCGGGCCTGACATATAGATGGGGCCACTAATAAAGAAATTCATATAATTTTTATAAAGAACTAACCTTCAAATGGCACGTGACAAAATATGGGCCCAATTAGTTTATTAGTTTACAAATTACAGCTATTTAAGTGAAGCTACAGTTGCTAATTTTCAAAACATTGGAAAAATCTTAATTTTGTGTATTGATAAAGCATTACTTTCTCATGGGAAGCATTGATAAGCATTGTTCGGAGTCTGCTCCGTCGAAAACAACATTTAAGTGGTGGTATGCTTATTTTAAACGCGGTCCTACAGACACAAATGATGACCAGGCAGACGCAAAAAAAAAAATCTAAAACCTCGTTTTGGCCGATCATAAACTGAAGTTACGTGAGATAGCAGATAGCAGAGGAGTTGAACAAATCAAAAGGCAGTGTATTCATCATTTTTCACGAAAATTTGTCAATGAGAAAGTGGTCAAAATTGGTGACACGTTTGCTAATAGTCGATCAAAAACAACAACGCGATCCTGAAAAAAGTTTTTATGTAAATATGTGCCAATAGATGAACCATAGATCCACTACTTCACCCCGAAGTCACATGAGCAGTCAGCTGAGTGAACAGCAGCAGATGAAAGTCGTCCAAAACGAGCAAAGACGCAAACATCAGCAGGCAAGTTTTTAGTCTCCGTATTTTGGGATGCGCGAGGAAGTTTGTTCAATAATTACGTTGAGAAAGGAAGAACCATCAATAGCGATTATTATATACTATTATTGGTACGTTTGGAGGACGAAATCACCAAAGAACGGCCACAAATGAAGAAGAAAAAAATAATCTTTCACCAAGACAATGTACCATGTCACAAGCGATAGAAAAACTAAATGAATTGCACTTTGAATTGCTTCTGCATCCACCCTATTCTCCAGATCTGGCCCCCAGCAACTACTGGTTGTTTGCAGACTCCAAAAAATGCTTCAAGGAAAGAGATTTGCCTTAAATGAAGAAGTGATATTGGAAACTGAGGCATATTTTGAAGCCAAAGATAAATCGTTCTACAAAAAAGGCATCTTAAGTTAATTGGAGTAGATAGACTGAACTATCGTCCGGTTCACACTCCACCCACGTCTATTGAACAGGTGTAGAGGATCATCCCTTGTTCCCTGTTTAGGGTGTGGTTTCCGGCTTTCTCTTTTCCAATGTTTTCACTTTTCTTTTTCTTTTTTTTTTCAGTTGGAGTAGATAGACTGAACTATCGCCCGGTTCACACTCCACCCATGTCTATTGAACAGGTGTAGAGGATCATCCTTTGTTCCCTGTTTAGGATATGGTTTCCGGTTTTCTCTTTTCCAATCTTACGTAACCCCCTGCACACCAGTGGCCTTGCCGCCTTGCTTGGGGTGATGCTATTAAAAAAAAAATCTATCTGTTTTCTAACAGATAGCGTTATTAGAAAAATCAGTGTATCATCCTAGAAAGAAACTATGTTGATGAATAAAGTCGAATTTTGCCTAAAAGTTGTTGCTTTATTAGGCTCGGGATTTATGGAGTGACATGTTATACTAAAAAGAAAAATTAAACTGTGATGAACTTTAATGTTTTACTCTCTGCGCACAGTATTAAAAAATTAGGAAGTTTCTTCAATTGTTGCCGAATGTTGTGTCATGCACCCTTGTGACAGAATGCGAACTCATGCTTCTTAGATTTTTTAAGTTTCAGTTATTGTGGGTTTTTCAACCTGTCCTCTACCAACAACGAGTGGGTGTTTTTTTATCTAGTTACCATCCCCAGAAAGATTGCCAACAACGGCTAAAGAGATTCTATCTGCCTATTATGAAGATATGTGGCTTTGAGCTAGCAGATGGCTCTCGAACAGTATCATGTATCCAATCTATGTCAGAATCCTTTGGTTAAAACATGCTATGGTTTCCAGACACATAGCGCACTAACATTGTCTCCCCAGGACGATATCATGAAGTAGTCACTCTTTTGACTAATCGAACCCGGGTCTCATGATCAGAAATCCAACGTTCCAACTACTTAACCACATAGACAAAACGATCAATTTTGGACGTAAATAACAATGTCCAACTTTTTACTTTATTTTTTTTCTTATTTGCTTATGCCTAGAAAATATGAAAAATGGCAAATACTTTCTTCAAACTTTGTTTTTTGTGACCAGGATAATAATATTTCTGAAACTTACCTATTACCATTAGGAAAACTCGAATGTGAACATTCTTGTTCACGCAAAGTAGAAAGAAAATGCGATAAGATTCAAAAGAAGCATTTATTCAAGTCTAGCAGTATAGCCAGGCGTTGCTCGGGTGTAGTGAACGATTTAAAACTAATCAATGGTCCTGGAGATCAGACACTTTGGACGTTGACACGAAAGATTAAAAAGCAATAGTTGTTTCCAGTTAAAACGAAACCTTAAACTGAAAGAAAAATGAATGGATGTAAGCCAAATTCTGATTTCCTGGTATCGAGATCAAATAAGTTTCTTCGTCGTAAACTGAATTTTAAAGGCTAAATAAGTCCTCTGAGTAAATGATATCATGGTTGAGACTAAGAACTACAATTATACCTACTTAGAGCCAAACCCGAAGCAAAAACTAAAATAAAAGGCCTGAAAAAAATTCAGACATACAGGCAGATAAACAGACCCACACACAAACAACTTACCTTTTATATATATATATATATATATATATATATTATCGATTTTCTGCACTTTTGTGAGAACTGCAACCTTGAAACTTCTGAATATCGTTTCTTATGTCTTTGTCTATGAGTGTATCAAATTTGATTAAAATCGGACTACTCCTTCTATAACCCGATTGTTTTGATTATCGATTTTCGATATTTATCGGGGGTACCTCCACACAAAACCTAGCTAAGAACTCTCGCAGACGCTTATAGTACAACTGTGTAAATTTTCAAGAAAATTGGTTCAGCCGTTTCGGAGTCTATAAGTAACAGACATACACACACACACACACAGACAAAGTTCCATTTATAAATAAGTTTAGATTACTCAAGAAAGACCATAAAAATAATTAATTTTCATAAATAATAATAATATAAGTAATAATATGTAACAAGTAATTTTTAGCAATGTACTCTTATATTCCACCTTTTTGGCAATGTACTCTTATATTCCAACTTACTTTCATGACTCAGGTCCCAAATAAAGTCTCCCATCATGTTTTCGTTGTACAACCATTACTAGCCAAAATTTCTAGAAATCCTTGAAACTTCTAGAAAGTTCTAGAAAATTCCCCTTCAGTAACTCAGCAATTAATTTGTCTGGAATGTGATGGAAAACAGGTAATTTTCAAAACGTCGATGTCCAAGTCATAAAAACAAATTTTGAAGGAAATAATAATCATTTCCTTTGCTTTTTAGACAGATTTCTAGGAAATAACACATGCTGACCAAAGAAATCAAGAAAGTCACATTCCATCCAGTTGAGTGCCATACGTGATTCACGCTTTGGGCGACCATGTCTCGAAAGGGACATGACTGACTGGGCAGAATGTAGGTTGCCATTGCTTTCTGCGGTAGACTGAATGCCAGCCAAGGCTATAGAACCCAATCTGTCCTGTTATTTAACCCATAACTGGAGGGAAGAGTCGGATTAATACCTTTCCCAAGGGTAACTGTGTGTAAGTGAATGCAAGGAATTCAACTGGAATTCGAACTCGGTTCCCTGATTTGTCGTTCCGAGTCGATATCCACTGTACCACAACGCACATCCTCACATTCCATTACAGAATGTAATTTTTTTTTAAATTTTAAATCGAACGAATTTTGTGAACACCCATTCCAAATGCAACAAGCATTAATAGAAAGCTGCAAGTTAAGCCATTTTCCTTCATGTTAATTGCCGCTCGGGTGGGTCGGAAGTGGGTATATTTTATTTCGTCAATTTGGCTCCTTGCAGTGATATGTAAAGGGGCTTATTTGAGTAATAGACCTGATAAACAATAACAAATTGGCAGGAATTAACCGAAATGACCCCCATGGGCGGGAGAAATGTCTGCGAACAGAGAGAAAGTGTCGCCCCGATATTTACTCGCCAAACACGATGCTATTTATACACGGTCGCTAATTGCTAGCCTTAGTTAATGTCGACCGGTGGATGAAATACAAAAAAGAGGAGAAAAAATTAACTACAAGAAGCTGTGGATGATTCAGTTTGAATTGATGTCGGATGCTGTATTAAACAGAGAGTTGGAGAGAAAGAGAGAGAGAGACAAGGAAAGAAATGAAATCGTTTGAAAGACACACAAACGGAAACAGATTCATACAGGTAGACAAAGAGGCGGTGAATAGGTAGATAAAAACAGCCCGTGGCTTGAAAGAGATCAATACAAGGTGCGATGGGTAAACTGTCGCCATTTTATATTCTTATTTCTGCGCATGCACATTGTCTGTTTTTGGAATTTGTCGACTGCAAATTATAGTAGGGTCAGTTGGGCATCGCCTGTAAGAAAAAGAGCACCATGACGAAATTAACTCCGGCATAATTTTAGAACCGGCATTTTGAACGGATTCTCATTCTTACCGACAGCTCCAATACGAACATTTCAGAGTGCGTGGGTGTCAATACGAAGGCAGAGGATTCGGAATGAGTTCTATGAATCTAATGGTGATTACGAAAGTACGACAACTCGGAAAACTCACTCCGTTCTGATAAAAAAAAAGAAACTCCCGAATCTGTTGGTGATGGCTCCAGACTCGGCACGGAGGACTACATCAAGTGCCTTGAGAAACAAGTGCTGCCATGGGTCAAAAGGATATCTGCAGGAAGACCCTATGTCTGCCAACAGGATTTTGCACCATGTCATACATTGAGGAGAACCCAATTATGGCTGTAAAACAATTTATGCGACCCCATAACCATTTACATCTGGCCAGCTAACTCCCCAGATTGAAACCTCCTTGATTTTTATGTGTGGAGCGCATATGAACACGAGACTATCAAAACTCCTTGCCCCAGCAAAGATGAACTGAAGGCAATGATTATGTCAGCAGTCATCAACTTATAAAAAGAGACCGTCCAAAAGTTGTGTAGGAGATTACGAAGTCGTCTACAAGCTGCAGTTGAAGCCAAAAGCATTTTAAAAATAAATTTACTCTTTCGTAATTTTGGTAAATATGCCTGTTAAAATAAGATATCAATGTTATTTTTTAATTTATCTATGGCACACACACATGGGGTGTGTTCTCTCTCTCTCTCTCTCTCTCTATATATATATATATATATATGTGTGTGTGTGTGTGTATATATATATATATATATATATATATATATATATGTGTGTGTGTGTGTGTGTGTGTGCGCGCATGTAGGTGTGTTCTCGAACAATATATATATTCATTATAAATTATATTTTATAACATGTACGTTGGACGTTGTTAAATTTTTTTTTCTTCGTTCCTTATTCACTCGGCTATATATATAGTCATCCGCAGACAGATCTGTTTCGCTGTATCACAGCTCATCAGTACGGTTAGACTCGGATTGCTTATATGTCCAAAATTTTAAAATTCTGCTAGCTCTTCTAGGGTCATTAAAGTTCGATGCAGGAGACAAATTCCAATATATATATATATATATATATATATATATATATATATATATATAGAGAGAGAGAGAGAGAGAGAGAGAGAGATTTGGCTGGAATGTATGTGCCTGATATATTATTATTAGTTGGATGTTATGATTATATTGGGCTTCATATATTTTTCACCTCGACGTCATTTTCTTATCATGCTCTTCTCTGAAATAATAATAATAATAATAATAATAATAGCAGCAGTAATGGTTACGAAGTGCAGGATTAAAAGCTGAAGCCGAAGTTTTGTTTTTGCTGCACAGGAACAATGCTTGCTAACTATAAGTTACCAAGCACACATACTGAAAATATTCTGTTGACCCCAAATGCAGATAAAGTGATAAATGTTCAGAAATAATTGACATCCTTATATCAGGATGCACGGCATTAGCATCCACTGAATATAAAACTCAACATTAATAGATTGGGCCAATATCAGCACTCACTGACAAATAGGTGACTTTTATGGGAAGGAAACTGCAAGAAATTGTTATGACCATCACCCAAACCCGGTTACAGAGATATGACCTGTAACAATTTTATGGGACTTTACGATAAACACGGCTTACGGCCTATCTCGTTGAATACACCGGTTCTCGCTCGATCACCGCAGTTAAGCAGCGTTGAGCTTGGTCATTACTTTGATGGCTGACCTCTTGGGAATACCAGGTGCTGTAAGCGTTTAGTGACGGATGTGCGTTGTGGTGCAGTGTATATCGGCTCGGAAAGAGAAATTGATGAGCCGAGTTCCAATACCCTGCATTCACTTAAGCACTGGTACCCTTGGGAACGGTTGGTTAGCTTTCATCTCTGGTTGAGGCCTGGAAGGAAATATGTATACAACCAAAACAAAAGAAGAAGAAGAAGAAGAAGAAGAAGAAGAAGAACAACAACAACAACAACAACAACAACAAAAAATACGAACAAACACTGGTATGAACATCACCCAGCACCGCTCACAGAAATAAAAGATGTCACCATTCTATAGGATTACACCATCTATATAGACAAAAAAAATTGAAGCAAATAGGTCGGACATTAATGCTAAAAATAAAAAATAAAAACTTGCTTATTAACTGATATGGCTTGTCCAGCGGATTGTAACATAGCAACCAAGGAATTCGAAAAACTGTCAAAATATAAAAACCTGGAAATTGAAATAGAAAAAATGTGGAAACTGAAAACAAGAATCGTACCAGTGATAATAAGTGCATTTGGAATGATAAAAAATTGAACAAAACAACACATTGAAAGAATCCCTGGAAACCCCAGCTTAAGAGATATACAAAAAATTGTCTTGTTAAGTACAGCCCACACACTAAGGAGAACTTTGCCTATTTCACGCTTGCAATGATGGGGAAGATAGAAAAAACATGAAATGGAGCCAGAACAACACGCCACGACATGCCTTAGGTCTTCCCGCAGACTTGGTAGGTAGTGCGACCATAGTAGAAATCGAAATATGATGAAAAATCAAATAATAATAATAACAATAATAATAATAATAAACGTTTGACGTAATTTCATCAATGATCTTCCTAGTGTAATCAATTCCCAAGTTGGTATCTATGCCGATGATACCACTATTTACGAACATCTCTGTAAGAAATCTGCCAAGGCTGACAAAGGAAACCTGTATGCTGCCCTTCAAAACAACCTCCAATCCGTGACTGAGTTGGTTAGGAAATAGCTAGTAAATTTTAATGCCTCTAAAATTAACCCTCTAGGGCCATTCGTATCATATTTGATACAGTATGAAAACAAGCCTTGAAAGAAATATTTTCCTGAAAAATCTTTTAAGATAAATATTTTATAAATTTCAAATGAAAGCAGTACTGACTGCTCAGTCAATGAATACCAAATGTTTCCTTATAGGGAAATACCAAATGTTTCCTTATAGGGAAATACTGTATCAAATATGATACGAATGGCCCAAGAGGGTTAAGTAGTAATTAGTGGGGGATCTGTTTATTACTTCATAACAATATAGAACTGATCCCCCACTTTATGACAAGTAGAAGCCTTAATCATATTATATTATTAACCCTCTAGGGCCATTCGTATCATATTAGTGGGGGATCTGTTTATTACTTCATAACAATATAGAACTGATCCCCCACTTTATGACAAGTAGAAGCCTTAATCATATTATATTATTAACCCTCTAGGGCCATTCGTATCATATTTGATACAGTATGAAAACAAGCATTGAAAGAAATATTTTCCTGAAAAATCTTTTAAGATAAATATTTTATAAATTTCAAATGAAAGCAGTACTGACTGCTCAGTCAATGAATACCAAATGTTTCCTTATAGGGAAATACCAAATGTTTCCTTATAGGGAAATACTGTATCAAATATGATACGAATGGCCCTAGAGGGTTAAGCTGCTCTCCTTTAACCACCATAGATAAACATTGTTGCCTACAATTAGAACGGATGGCGCTAGTCTCCAGAGATCAATTCCCTGAACCTCCATGGCTTCACTCTCTCAAATGACCTTGGATAGAATGACTACAATGAATTCATAGCTGCATTTACTGCTAAGAAGTTTAGTTCACTGTGTCGGGCCAAGAAGTTTTTCTCGTCAGAATCCATTTTGCACATTTATAAATTTGTTCTGGCTATTCATCTTGAGGTTCTTGACAAATTACAGTTATTTGTGATAAAATGTTGCTCAAGTTCCGTTGATGTTATATTGTTGTGTCGGATATAATGTCTGGGGTCATTAAATGTTTTGTTTTATTATTTTCGTTGAACAACCATCATAAATAGAGTTGTTTGTTACGGCGTATATCAATTGGGAATCAGTACAAATTAAAGAAACCGTAATGTTTCTTTTTGAATTTGTGATAGAATTAACTTGATTTGAGTCAGTCAGTTAAGTGCCATGCGCGATACACGCTTGGGCGATCATGTCTGGAAAGAGACATGACTGACTGGGCAGAAGATTATCCCGCAATAGGTTGCCATTGATTTCTGCGGTAGACTGATTGCCGACCAAGGCTATAGAACCCAATCTGTCCTATTATTTAACCCATAACTGGAGGGAAGAGACGGATTAATACCTTTCCCAAGGGTATTTGCGCGTAAGTGAAGGCAATGAATTCAGCTGGGATTCGAACTCGGTTCCCCGATTTCTCGTTCCTAGCCGATATCCACTGCGCTACAACGCACATTTTTCCTTCTTTGGCTGCTTTCTGGAATACAACGATCAGAAACGGCATTGCGGTTCACAATCAAAACTCCATTCATTTTGGCTACGTTTTGTTGTTTCTTCTTTTATATTTTCCTACGTTTTATAACCATATCGCCCCCGCCAGCAAGGCATTTTACTGCCACTGTTGTGCAGGTGGCTACATAAATGCGGCTATGGTTTCATTGTAGTCATTCTATCCGAGATCATTTGAGAGAGTGAAGTCAAGGACGTGCAGTGAATTGATCTCTGGAGACTAGTGTCATCCATTCTAATGTTAGGCAGGAATGTTTCTCTATGGTCGCAGAAAGAGAGCAGCTTTGTTTTAGAGGTATCTAAACGGGAAAGTTCTGAAAAATACCAAAAAATCCACTGACCTTTCAACCCTTAAAGCACAGGAAGATAATTACATATGCAAACTACTAATATCTGACTCCTCCCTTGGGGATGAACAGAATGACAGGAGAGTTCCATTAGATTTATATCAAACTATTTGATTAATTTCTCTTATTTACTAATTTCTCAACTAAAGGCAGATATTAAGATTGGTATCATTCTTATCATGTAACTAACGTTTCAGTTGAATTCTATTTAAGCTGGCTGCATATGCCATCTTATACAATAGATCTATTAAAGAATATTGCAACAATAAGCAAATAAAAGAATCTTGAAACAGCAGATGAAAAAAGGTGATATCTTCAAACTACAGTTCTGCCTATAGTGGGTACAATCAAGAAAGGTAGAGAAAAGAACATCAAAAAATATTTGGTGATTCCTGTTTACAGTTAGTTAAGTGCCATACACGCTTGGTGCGATCATGTCTCGAAAAACTGGGCAAAAGATTATCCCGCAGTAGGTTGCCATTGGTTTCCGCAGTAGACTTGTTGTAAGCCAATGCTATAAAAACCAATCTGTCCTTATATTTAACCCATAAGTGGAGGAAAGAGACGGATTAATACCTTTCCCAAAGATATTTGTGCATAAGTGAATGCAAAGAATTCAACTGAAATTCGAACTCGGCTCCTCGATTTGTCGTTCCGAGTCGCTATCCACTGCACCACAACGCACATGAGTTAAAAAATGACATAATATGAACCTGCTTATCTACTCTTAAGTGTATTATTAATTAGAATAAAATATATGTTAAGAATCACTTATCATCAGAATGTGACCTTGTTTTATCCTAGTAGATATTTGTATTCTGTCAGATGTTTACCAATCTTCTCCTTCATGTACCGTGTCCCTTCAGGATGTAGGCGATGATGGACTTCCACTTGGCTCTGTCTCTTGTCGCTCTCACTAATTTTTCTCTTGGTATCTCTTCCAAGCCCCGCTCCGTCAACCATTTGCTCAGACCTAACAAGTACCTCTCGCGCTGATTTCTCCTGTCTCTTCTTCCATTTATCCAACCCGTGAATATCAAGTTCTCCAGGCCCTCCTTCTTCATTACGTGCCCCAAGAACTTAATTTTTTTCTCTTCCTGATATTTATTATCAGTTTTCTTCTTGTTTGCATCCTTTCCAACACCTCATCTTTGCACACGTGCTCTGTCCATGGTATCCTCAGCTTCCTTCTGTAAAACCACATTTCTGCTGCCACGAGCCTCTCCTTCATTTTTATTGAGATAGTCTAGCATTCACTTCCATACAGAAGGACAGATATCACATAACAATCCAGCACTCTTTTCTTTGTTTCCAATGAGATTTTCCTGTCTTTCTGTACTCAGGCTAGCTTCTGAAATGCGTCTTTGGCCATGTCAATTCGTCTTTGGATCTCTATGTCGCATTTCCTATCTTCTGTCAAAAAACTTCCCAGGTATCTGAATTTTTGTACTTGTTTATTTTAGATTCTCCAACTGCAAGTTGGCATATTGGTATCCTCTTTTTTTTCTGATGACCATGCATTCAGTTTTCTTGAGGTTTATGCTCAACCCTTTCTCTTCACTTTCTTTGCTAACTTCTGTAGAAGGTCCTGCATTTTTCTTTCTGTGTCTGCTATCAGCACTGTGTCATCTGCGTATCGGATATTGTTGAGATTATGGCCGCTAATGACGAATCCTGGCAAGGCTTTTATTTCTCTAATAATTGCTTCGCTGTACAAGTTGAAAAGATCCGGTGAGAAAACATTCTTTTCTTACGCCCCTTTCTATTTTTGTATACCTGCTGAGTTCACCTCCTATCCGTACACTAGCGGTTTGCTGTCAATAAATGTCGAAGTTGTCAAGCATCTCTATCAAGTCCTTGTGTCATACTTTGTCAAACGCCTTTACGTAGTCCTCAAAGCACAGATAATCGTCCTTCTGCATTTGTATTGCTCATTCAGATAGCATTGTGAGCATAAATATCTCATTCCTCGTTCCGGTATTTTTAACGAATCCGCATTGTTCTTGTCTTATCGCTGGGGCAATTCTGCTGCGCGCACTGTTCATCAGAATCCTGATGTTTTGTTATGTGGCTCATTAAACTGATTGTTCGATGGAGCTCACATTCCTTTGTCCCTGGTTTCTTAGGTAATGTTATGAAGATTGATCTGCTTAGGTCCTCCGCCATATTAGTGCTGTAGATTTCGTTTATTATTTCTGTTAGTCTGTTTACGCCAAAGTCTTCTAGGGACATCAACATCTCTATTACAATCCTGTCTGCTCCCACTGCTTTGTTTGTCTTCAATTTGGCCATTGCCGATTCTACTTCGGTTTTAAATTACTGGTTCATTCGCAGTTTTGTGCATTGTTGATTGCTCTCTGATGTAGTGGAAGGGGTCTCCGATGTACTCGTCCCATTTCTGAAGTATTTTTTTCTTTTCTATTATTAGTGTGCTACCTTTTGCTTTTATGCAACCTGTTTCTGAGCATGGCTTTTGCCCTGTTAGTTCCTTTATCTTTTGTGCATTTCTCCATTGTTTGTTGTGCTCATTCTCTTTACTTCGGCGCATTTGTCGTTGAGCGATCTTTCTTTAGCCTGTCTTCATTTGCTACGTATTTCTTTATGTAGTCTCTCATCTTCGGTTCCATATTTTGGCATCGTTTTCTGTCTCTTTCGCATCCGAACAATAATTTCTTCGGTGATCGGCTTACAGCCATATCACGTTGAATACACAGGTTCTCGCTCGATCACCGAAGTTAAGCAAGGTTGAGCCTGGTCAGTACTTAGATGGGTGACCACTTGGGATTACCAGGTGCTGTAAGCGTTTAGTGACGGATGTGTGTTGTGGTGCAGTGGATTTCCTCTCGGAAAGAGAAATCGGTGAGCCGAGTTCGAATTCCAGTTGAATACCCTGCATTCACTTAAGCACTGGTACCCTTGGGAAAGGTATTAATCCGTCCCTTCCTTCCAGTTATGAGTTAAATAACAGGACAGATTGGGTTCTATAACCTTGGTCGGCAACCAGTCTACCGCAGAAATCAATGGCAACCTATTGCGGGATAATCTTCTACCCAGTCAGTCATGTCTCTTTCTAGACATGATCGCCCAAGCGTGTTTCACGTATGGCACTTAACTGACTGACTGACTGACTAGGTTTCTTTAAGCTTCTCAATTTTATCCTTAGTTTGCCTGCGACTGGCAAATGGTCACTTCCATAGTCCGCACTTGAGTAGGCTTTGCAGTGAAGGACTACATTTCTGAATCTCTTGTTGATAGTAACATAGTCATTTTGGTTTTAACTTTGTCCTCCTGGACTTCTTCATGTCCATAGTCTTCTTGGATGCTCTTGGAACCAGGTGTTGATTATTATCTGGTCATTTGCTGGGCACCATTGGACCCATTTTTTCCACGGCTATTGCGGTGATCCAGTCCGAATTTGCCTGCCGTTTCACCTTCTTTTCCTTGGACAACTTTGGCATTCAGATCTCCCATGATAATTCTGATTTCTTGTGATTTGCATTGTGTCTTGGCACAATCTAGCAAGGAGTAGAAGGATTCGATTCTTTCTTCTGTATTTTCTGATGTTAGTAAGTATACCACTGTTATCGATATGTTGAAAGACTTTCTTTTTATTTTAACAACTAGAATTCTCTCAAATATATATTTTTTATTTTTTATAAGCGTGTCACCCCGAACAAGGCATTTCACTGCCACTATGGCGCATGGGGCTACATAGAGTTGAGAAAGGATGGTTAAATATAGGAAATGTTAGAAGGAGGGTGATAGGCGGGTAAGGATACCGAGAATGAGGGTTAGGTAGATGTTGAGAGTGTTGGGACAATAATTGGAAATTAGTGTAATAGGAGGTGTCTATTGAGCCGACATTTAAACACCTGGAGATTGTAGCTGTCGGGAAAGCAGACATGTAGATGGGAATTCCACAGGCGGGAAGCGC
The DNA here is from genome assembly GCA_037127315.1 of Ascarosepion bandense. Lineage (NCBI taxonomy): Eukaryota > Metazoa > Mollusca > Cephalopoda > Sepiida > Sepiidae > Ascarosepion > Ascarosepion bandense. The sequence continues at coordinate 702,494 of JBBBDQ010002159.1, read as the reverse complement.
GACAAAAGAAACTGTTAGAGTAGAATTTACGGTTACATCTTATCTGTTTAACTGTAAAAGGGTTGGACCTAGTTGCTAATCTAGTATCTCGTGTAAATTCGTGCCTAGGCGGCACCAATGATCTAAGTTCATCGGAGCAGAAGCCGTGAAAGTACTTGTAGAAGAGGCACAGGGAAGCCACATCACGCCGGTGAGAGAGTGGTTGCAGCTGCTCTGCCAAGTCAGTATCAACCACGTTCCAGATTCTCCTTTGTATTTTGTCAAGAAACCCAAGGAGAGTACCCGACCAGATGTGGCAGCAGTATTCAATACATGGGCGGATGGTAGATTTGTATATGTACAGGATAGATTCAGGCGGGAAAAACTTCCGGGTCCTGCACAAAGAGCCGACTTGCATAGCGGCGGATTTGGCAGTATATTCCTATTTCTTTATCTAGTATTATGCCGACTCTTTTTTCATTATATTTACCTCCTGCGTATATAATTCTGTGTTCGTCACTGAGAAAGTCTCCGTTGTGTGGCCACCTCGTTTCACACACCTAGAATGTTAATATTTAATCTAGACATCTCCTGCTTCACGTTTTTCAGCTGACCACAGTTATTAAAGGTTCTAACATTCCATGATCGAGGAATTATTTTCTGTTTGTTGCGAACAGTCGCAGGGTAACGGTCCTGTGACACCTGTCGCTCATGTTCTTCCATTCCGGGCGAGGGATAAATTCTGTGGAAATTTGTCCCGTTTACGCCGTTAATACCAACAGGTTAATCATAAACCCGGTCATTGTATGCTCACCTTTATATACAAACATTGATTTGACTAGTGCTTATCTCAGTACTGATAAGGGACTGTACTGAATAGAATGTTAATTTGTTTAGCGGTACATCAACTGCGTATGAGTCTTTTAATCTCGAAATATATATATATATATTTTTTTAGGATTTATTCAGTTAAGGACTATACATGATAACTCGATCTTGAAAAAGACATGACTGACTGGGCAGAAGGTTTTCCCTCAATCAGTTACCATTATTTTCTGTGGTAGACTGGTTGCCAACCAAGACTAGAACCAAATCTACCCTGTTATTTGACCCATAACTGGGAAAAGAGAATAATTAATACATTTCTTAAGGGTATTTGAGCCTAAGTGAATGCAACGAATTCAACTGGAACTCGAACTCGGCTCTCCGATTTCCCGTTCCGATGACCACTGCAATACAATGCACATCAGCAATTTATTTTGAAAATGTATTGTTGGTAATAATTTTTACTATGAAAAATGTATTACTGGTATTTTTTCTATAAAATTTCTTATTCTTTCACAGTGTTTTGTCTCCAGTTAACCATTTGCCCATAATAGGTGCTACGACCCCGGGTCGGTGTAAACGTGGAAGCAACAGCAATTAAGAGGTGATTCCAAGCTCCTCAAAACCTCCCGATCGGAGGTCTTGCTGCCAGATGTAGTTTATCGTCATACACAGGACACCTGAATAGAAAGGAAATAAAAAATATAATAGAGAAACAAGAAAAATGTGAAGTTGGAGTTACAGAAATAATTTCTAGAATGGAACAGGTTGGCTTTATGGATTGTACGAAATATCATCTCTTTTTTTTTTTTTTTTTTAAGTTAAACTTGAAATATAAGTAAAAATTCGCAGGATTTTTACTTGAGTCTTTAGATAAGCATTGGTCAGGTTGATAATTGGATATATAGATGAGTATTCAATGAAGAATATGACCGGGTTCATGCTTGAGCCTATAGGAAAATATTGGTCGGCTTTATACTGGAGTATACAGATATGGGTGCATAGTTAGAAGTTTCGATTTCTGACCATAGAGCCCCGGTTCGAATCTCACCATGGTCGATTTGTCAGGAAAGTGACTTCTTCATGTTATCGTTCTGGAGGAGGCGATCCCAGCATGCAGCACCTTTGGGAAGTGCCTGAAAATCATACCACAACTTGATCCAAGCCTTGTGAGTGAATTGGATAGACAGTATCCTTTGGAAGCCGTCGATGGTTGTGCTTGCACGAAGTTACAAGTCATCGTGACCGAGGGTCTGAGCTTTCTGGTTCAGACTGTTCTTCTCGCTAGATAATGCGCTTTCTCCCAGAAACTGTAACTGCAACCAGCATAATTGCAGTATTGGTGTTGAAAAAACGTAAATGTGCCTGGGCAAGTATCTTCAACGGGGATTAACTAGCCGTTCTAGTAGACAGGAATCATTGGATACGAGTGGCCAGCCATACATATAGATAAACATTAGTTAAAATTGTTAATTGTTTATTTTATTTTTTTTTAATAATATATCAACCTCTTATTTAACCCATAACTGGAAAGGGACTAATTAATGCCAGTACTCTTCGGAAAGGTATTATTCCGTCTCTTCCCTCCAGTTATGTGTTAAATAACAGGATAGATTGGGTTCTATAGCCATGGCTGGCAACCAGTCTACCTTAGAAAGTAATGGCAACCTACTGCGGGATAATCTTCTGCCCAGTCAGTCATGTCTCTTTCGAGACATCATGTATGGCACTTAACTGACTGATCAAGCTTTATAGTTTATTTAATGCCAAAAGTTAAATATTTTGTATTCATTTTTTTTTTTTTTAGATAATAATGATTTCATGGATACAAGTTTTATTAATTAACCCATAGAGGTGAGAGAAGAGATGGATTTACACCTTTCCCAAAGATATTTTCGCCTAAGTTAATATAACGAACCCAAAATCTTACTGCACCTGATATCCCCAAGGGCTCACCAGTACTGACCAGACTCGACGTTGTTTAACTTCTGTGATCGAACGAGAAGCGGTTTTTTAACGTGACATGTCGGTAAGCGCTCGAGTTTGAAATTATGGCTATAGTTAAAGGTTCATACATGAGTCTATATCTGCTGCGTTTATGATTGAGGCTATAGATAAATATTTACTAGCCTTATACATGTTTCTATAGGTAAAGATCGTTCGTATTTATACTTGAATCTATAGGTTACACTAATTTTTCTAGAAGCTTCAATAACTGCGCCAAAAATATGCAACTTGGAAAATTCGGTAAAATGCCTGAGACTTTCGATATTGGATGAGTGACAGGTATTCTAGAATTTATACAATAGGGTAATATTCAGTATATTAATAATGCAAATATTTCCATTAATTTTTTCATTACTTTTTTTTTCAAATTAAGTAAGTGGCTAACTATACGCTGAGTGTAAGGCTGGCCACTCGTATCCAAAGATGCTTGTCTATTAGGGCGAATAGCTGATTCCCGTTGCAGATGCATGCTCAGGCTCATTTGTGTTTGTTCAGAGCTGACCTGTGGTTTATACAGCAACCTTAGCGGATGTTAGTTACAGTTTGAGGAGAGAGCGCGTGAAAAACAGTTTGAACAAGGCCAGCGTGTTCGAACCCCAAAAAGTCCCGTCTACCTAATTTCACTCACAAGGATTGGATAAACCGGTGACATGGACTTAACCGCATAACATCAAACCAATAACATCAACTTGTAACGGTGTTTTATTTGAACATTCACGTGGCAGGGAATTTATGAACGCGCATTGTTTAAATTAAAACGAATTATAACGTTTTCATCCATTTCTTTAGTGTGGATGCATTTAGTCATAATTTCTGTTCTTTCATTTAACAGTTCGTCTTTATTTGGGTAAATCATAATTTCTAATTTTTCTTCTTGGCACAGTCTACATATTTGTCCACCGTTGTAAGGCTTGGCTGTTTTTACAATGTTCTACGTTACACTTATAGACAAAGACATAAGAAACGATATTCAGAAGTTTCAAGGTTGCAGTTCTTACAATAGTGCAGAAAATTTGATATCAATAGCAGGAAATCAAAATTTGACTTACATCCATTCATTTTTCTTTCAGTCTACGGTTTCGCTTTAACTGGAAACAACTATTGCTTTTTGTCTTTCGTGCCAACGTCCAAAGAGTCTGAGCTCCAGGAACATGGATTAGTTTTAAAGCTTTCATTACACCCGAGCAACGTCGGGCTATACTGCTAGTTTAGTCATAAATAGAAAGAATCTGAAAATTGAAATACACTATTGTTTTATATTCCTTGGCTGTTTTCACACTTTGTCCCCGATAGTGGGAACGTCTCCCACATAAATCTATTTATTACATTCTATGGAGACCACAATTTGAACAGCATAAGGTATGCAGATGATACAGTGCTGATTGCAGACACAGAAAGAAAACTACAAGACCTCCTACAGAAGGTAGCTGAGGAGAGTGGCAAAAAAGGACTACAAATAAACAGCAAGAAAACTGAATGCATGGTCATCAGCAAAAAGAGCAACCCAAAATTCCAAATACAGGTGGGGAATACTAGAATCAAGCAAGTACAAATATTTAAATACCTAGGAAGTGTTCTAACAGGAGACGGAACGTGCGACACAGAGATCCGAAGGTGAATTGGCATGGTGAAGGACGCGTTTCAGAAGCTGAGTAAAGTACTAAGACAGAAATTTTCACTAGAAAGAAAGAAGAGAGTGCTAGATTGCTATGTGATGTCAGTTCTTCAATACGGCAGCGAATGCAGGAAAATATCAGATGAAGATTAGGAAAAAAAACTTGAAGCAGCGGAAATGTGGTTCTACAGAAGGATGCTGTGGATATCATAAACCGAGCATGTGAACAATGATGAGGTTTTGGAAACAATGGCAACGAAAAGAAAACTAATAATGAGCATCAGAAAGAGGCAACTGAAGTTCTTGGGACATGCAATGAGGAAGAAGGGCTTAGAGAACCTGATACAGACAGGCCAGATAAAAGAAAAAAAAAAGACAGAGGAAGACAGTGGAGAACATATGTGAAGGGCCTAAGCATGTGGATGACGGAACGGGGGTTGCGTGATGTAGCAGAAGAAAACATACTAGGAGCCTCCAGGGATAGGAAGACGTGGAAAGCCATGATCACCTACGTTCTGAAAGAACAGGGCACATAGAAGAAGCTTAGTACAAGAATTTTCATTAATTATTTAATTAAAAGTTTTATTATTTAAATCACAAAATATTCCCACTGTTTTAAAAACAATTTAATGATATTTTTATTTTTTATTTTGTTACAATCATTTCACCCCAAGCAAGGCAATACTGTCACTATGATAAGAGGAGACGGACTACAGAAAGAACACTATAGGGGATGTTGTAGAAAAGGTAAGAGAGTGGTGGATGTCACAGAGATAGAAGATGGCAACTGACGTTGCATTTAAAGTTTTGGAGTTTGTAGTTATCAGGGAAGCAAGCATGGGGAAGTGAGTTCCACGGGCGAGAAGTGCGAAGAAAAACTACTGTTGTAGGTCTTGTGGTTTCCTTGGCCTATTTAACGGCAAAAATGTGGGACCTAGTTGCCAATCGGGTAAACTGATGAAGGCTGGGGAAACAGGGAATAAAGCTCGCCAGAAAAGAAACCGTGAAAATATTTGTAGAAAAGACAGAGGGAAGTCACCTTTCGTTGATGAGAATGTGACTGAAGGCGAGCAGCCAAATTGCGACCAATTACATTGCAGATCTTCTTTTGGATTTTGTCGAGAACCCCGATGTGAACAACAGGAACAATTGACCAGATATGCCATCAGTATTCAATACACGAACGAATGGTAGATTTATAAATGTGCAATCAAGATGCATTCTGACTAGAAAAAAAACTCCTGGCATCGCGATCCAACCTCCTTAGCAGATCAGCTAAGAGTATGAGGTTGACGAGGTGCAATGTATTACTTTCAAGAAGACTAGTGTTATCCATATTAATGGAAGGTAGGAAAGCTTCCCTACAAAGCCTTTACAGGCCATTTCTTACCACAACCCATCACAGATGAAGGTCCATTCTAAAAGCAGAGGCTAGATCTACTTTGACAACCCAGGCAGATTTCTTATTGAGACGGGAGTAGATGGTGGTGTCATCTGCGTAGATGCCAACTTGGAATCTGCCTACATCAGGAAGGTCATTGTGGGTTATCAGGAAGGGCGTAGGACCTAGGATAGAATAAGTATGCCCATTTAGAATGACCATCATTTTACGATTTGACGGGAACGATTCAAAAAACGAACAATTGTACAACATTACTGATTTAATAAAAATATGCTATATTTTGTAAATATTTTCTTTAATTTTTTTATATATACAAGAATCCTGTTTCCAGTTAACCCGGCGTTTGCAAGAACTATAAAAAATGTCAACGCCAGGCACTTTAAAAAGTTTGAATTAGGCTCCGGAATTAAGTATTTACACATGGCCAGTTGTATGTTGCATCCATAAGAGTAAGAAAGCCTAAGAAGTTGTTTTTCACTATTAAAATGAGAAAAGTATCTTTTTCTTAAAAATAATGTTTATCTTGAAGTTCTGTAAAAATAAATTAACTTAAAAAATTATTAAAATCGCGAAGTAAGGATTTTGTATATATATTTTTTCAAAGAAACCAGATTATTAAATATTCATTGATTTGTTTGCGAAATTGAACGAACCGTAGAGTTTGAAATCTCGACAAAAAATGTTAGCGATAATTTCAACAATACTAAATACTATGAATATTTTTAACAAATTAGTATATGAAATTTTATAATATATATATATATACAGGTTTATTTTGTATTTGCGATAGAAATAATTTGTAAAAAAGGTTAGAAAGAATTAAATGTATAATTTTGAAAGTTTTAATGGAATTTTATTTAAGTTTCCACATGTCCTCCATCATTAGCAATACAAAGGGTAATACGATTTTGCTGTTCGCGGAAAACATTTGCCAACTGATTTACAGTAATGACTGAAACTACATTATTATCAATAACTATACTTAAAACTATGTACATTAAAATTTATAACATTTTTACAGATTATTTACAGGTTATTTCTATCACAAATACAAATAAAGTCATAATCATTTTAAGTGCACAAGAACTTTATGGACACACACACACACACTATATATATATATATATATATATATATATGTCTTTAATCCAAAAGTTAAGCAGAAATGCAAATCCCAAAAACCCGATCCTAATTAATATTAATTTCATTAATTCATTAATATAAAAACTGATCAAGGTGAGGGCTCAATGTAATTTTTATATTCAAATTACAGAGCCAATTATAAAATAAAACAAAATTTCGATGTTCAAATTTGTTAAATAGCCATTTCTACGAGAAAAATCTCGCGTCTTCAGCAACGAATATTTATTCACAAATTCAAATGACAAAATATTTTATACCAGCAGAAGTCCAAAACATTTGCATCAAAGAAAATTAAATGGGATGGGATTAATAATTTAAAAAAGTAAACAGGGAAGCAGACAGATACTTATGTCTATTTTTAGAAGCCCCATTTTTTGTAACTGAATTTAGAGTTTAAAAGTTGAAATTTAGCCATGTTGGGGGAATAGAAGTGGCAGGGGGAACGAAAGGCAAAGGGAAAAAGAAAAGAAAGAAAAAGGAAAGGAAACGGTAAATGAGGAAAGGGGGTGGTTGGCAGGAAATATATATATATGGAAAGAGAGAGAGAAAGAGAGAGAGAGAGAGAGAGAGAGAGAGAGAGAGAGAGATCCTCACTTCCCAAAAATCAGTCTTCTGCTGTTTGCTCATTGAGAAAATTATTTTGGGAAATCAGTCGGGCTGGGAACTTCGTCAGGCGATTTTCTGTGCGTGGCTTTGCTGCAGATGAAGGCACAGTGAGGATCAAACTCCCTAATCATTCATAACTATTCTGGTGAAACAAGCTTGTTAATCATTACACTACGTGGTGGTGCCCACTGAGAACTTCGTATGTGCGCCTGTGTTTATATGCATATGAATCTTCATGTGTGTGCGTGCGCACTCCTTCATGTTTGCGTATTTGTGGGTCCATTCATCTCTCTCTCCCCACCCCCTCCCTCCCTCTTAAATCATCAGCGTATGGATTTATATGGCCATGGGTGCATGTACATGTGCAATATGTCTTCATAAATGTGCAAATGGGTCGCTTTCTGAGTTTGGGCAAATTTATCTCTGCCCATGCGAATATATTTATTTTACTTATCTTTCTGACTGTCAGTGTTTGCCTTTTACCTATATCAACATGACTTAGATATTAGTCATTAGAAAATCAACAAAGCCCAGCAATTAACACCTTTTTGTCGCTAATGACTGATTTAGTTTTTCTTTTGCTTTTTTTTTTTTGCCTTTGAGGGTGGTTCCCTAAATCAACGCGAAATCTCGACATCGAAAATTTTTCTCTTGCGTTCGGCAAACAATCGCCCATATACAAGGTACCCCCAAAATATATCCAGCATTTGTTAATAATGTTTTGTTCATCATATTTCAATATTCAACCGTATAAGTCTCTTCTTATCTGGAAGTAAATTGCTCAGCATTCACTGTCGTATAGTTATTGCATAGGAGATCAATACTTTTTATTCTAATGATATTTTCCTATCTCTTAATACTTAGCTAATTTTCTGGAAGATATCTTCTGCTATGGATCTCCAGATTTAATTATTCACATTTTCCTCATCTTTTGCTACATTACTATTACGAGTGCTTAGAACCTTTACTTTTTCAGATCATGAGACTCCTCCTTGCCAGATCATGGTTGATTTTTCACATCGAAAAATTGCCTGAAAAGCCATATCAAGGGTTGAACAAAGCCTTTGAGTGAAATCGAGTAAATGGAACTGTATTGTAGCTAACACAAGTTTGAAAATCATCGTGACCTAGAGTTTGAGCGTACTGGTCCTCTTCAAAATGTTTACGCCACATTACGTGCTTTATACCAGAGATTTTTACTTTGGTTCGCTCAGAATCTTTGCAGTATAAACCATGCTTTGATACTGAGGGGTTGATTAAATACTTATGTGCCTGAGCAGTTGCTTCCAATAAAATTGGGTAGCTACCCTGGAAGAAGAGTGCGCCCGGAAAATAGTAGCTTTTCATTACTGTTACGATCTAGAAGATAAATAATTTCATATTATCTATCTATCTATATATATATATATATATATATTATATCGCTCATTCAGTAAACTCTGGCTATTGGGCGCGTATAATGATAATATACACGCTAAAGTCTGCCTACTTCTACCGAACGCCCATAGCCCAGAGGTAGAATCGCCGACTGACGCCAATTCGGGTTTCAATCCTGGGTTAAAAAGCAATCGGAGTATAACCATACTGATGATCTGTGATACAGCGAAACAGATCTGTCTGCGGATGACTATATATATATATATATATATATATATATATATATATATATGGTGGTTCAGAAAGTAGATGGACAGTAAGAAATCCATTCTGGTCAAATAAGATGGCTAATCAATTGGACCAGCCAATCCATTTCTCGGGAAATGTTTCAAGATGTCCATGGACTGCTCTTGGATAAAGTGGAGGGGTCCCATCTTCTTGGAAATACAACAGTTACACAAATTTATTCCACCTACTGTTAACCTCTCTCTCTCTCTCTCTCTCTCTCTCTCTCTCTCTCCCTATATATATATATATATATATATATATATATATATATATATGTATAGTATCTCGTGGAAATTCGTACCTAGGAGGCACCAGTGATCTAAGTTCATCGGAGCAGAAGCCCTGAAAGTATTATACAAGAGGCACAGGTAAGCCACGTCACGCCGGTGAGAGAGTGACTGCAGGCGATCAACCAAGTCGGTATCGATCACATTACAGATTCTCCGTTGTATTTTGTCAAGAACTCCGAGGAGAATAGCAGGGGCACCCGACCAGATGTAGCAGCAGTATTCAATACACGGGCGGATGGTAGATTTATATATGTGCAGGATAGATTCAGACGGAAAAAACTTCCGGGCCCGGCACTGAGAACCGAATTTCATAGCAGCGAATTTAGCAATGGATTCGATGTGGTCATTCCACTTGAGGTCCGCTGAGAGTGTGAGGCCAAGAAGGCGTAGTGTTTTACTCTCTGGGAGGTAAGCCTGTTCCATGCTAATGGGAAGTAGGTGCGGTTGTCTATGGTGGTTAATTGATAGCAGCTTCGTTTTGGAAGAATTGAAATTTACGAGCCATTTCTTACCCCAATCCACCACGGATTGGAGGTCCTTTTCAAGCTCGGCAGCGAGGTTAGCCTTATCGCCTACACTAGATTTTTGATCGAGGTCGATGATTGTGGAAAAGGCAAAAGATGAACAGGATCCAAGAAGACAGAAAATGGCGACTAACGCTGCATTTAAATGATTGAAGATTGCATATGGCAGGTAAGCAAAAAATTGTAAGGGAATTTCACGGATGGAAAGTGCGAGAAAAGAAATTATTATGGCAGAAGTGCCGTTTGCATCTAGCTAGTTCAAAAGTTAAATTGTGAGACCGAGTTGCCACACCCGTTAAATTCACAGTATTTCCATTATTCAGACTATTATCCTCATCTTTGTTACCAATTGTACGATCTTTCGTCCGTTGTACGCTCCAGTCTTCTTCAGTTGCTCATTACTACCATAAGAGACACTACTACGCAAGGAATGGAGTTCATATACCCCAGTGATTGTAATAAAGGGTTCGGTTCGAAATTTTTAGCATTTAAAGAAGGCCGTAGAGTAAAACGGTCGAAACGTCGTACAAATGGCAACAAAGATTAGGACAATAGTCCGAATAATGTAAATACTGTAAATACTGCTTCATCTCAGAAATATAGACAAATACCTTTAAATCCATATAGTCAGGGAAACAAGCTCGTCATGAAAATATTTATGAAAAGACAGAGGGAAGCCATATCAAGTTGGTGAGAAAGTGAATGAAGTCAAGACGCCAGGTCAGGATTGATTACATTACTGATCTTTCTTTGGATTTTGTCAAGAATCTCAAGATATACAACAGGAGCGCCAGATGAATCTCAAGATGTACAACAGGAGCGCCAGATGAATCTTAAGATGTACAACAGGAGCGCCAGACGAATTTCAAGATGTACAACAGGAGCGCCAGACAAATCTCACGATGTACAACAGGTGCGCCAGATGAATCTCAAGATATACAGCAGGAGCGCCAGATGAATCTCAAGATGTACAACAGGAGCGCCAAACGAATCTCACGATGTACAACAGGAGCGCCAGATGAATCTCAAGATGTACCTGTTGTATATCTTGGGATGTACCTATTGTACATCTTGAGATGTACCTGTTGTACATTTTGAGCGCCAAACGAATCTCAAGATATACAACAGGAGCGCCAGACAAATCTCAAGATGTAAAACAGGAGCGCCAGACAAATCTCAAGATGTACAACAGGAGCGCCAGACGTATCTCAAGATGTAAAACAGAAGGGCCAGACGAGATGTGGCAATAGGATTCAATGGACGGACGAACTGTAGATTTATAAATGTGCAGTAGGGATTCTGATGAAAAACTTTTATAGTACGACACTGTCAACTTTTATGTATTCAAGGCACCAGGGGAAAAAAAGTTCGTCAGAGCAGTGACCATGAAAATATTTGAGAAGTTACAAAATGTCAATTGACGTTGAATTTATATTTTTGAAGATTGTAGTTATCAGGGAAGCATGAAAACAGATCCACAGGCGGGAAATGCGAGAACAGAAACTATTGGAGTAGAAGTAGTGATTACATTTAACTATTTAAACTGTAAAATCGGGATCTTGCAGAATGCTTATTAAATTTATGTAATCGGGACACCAGAGAGAAAACTTCGTCACAGCAGTTGCTGTGAAAATATTTGTAGAAAAGATGGAAACAGAAAATGTGACTGAAGTCGAGATACCTGGCCAGGATCTGTTACATTGCAGATCCTTCTTCGGATTTTGTCAAAGATCTGTAGATTTAAATAAGGAGCGTCAAACCAGATTAGGTAACAGTATTTAATGCATAGACGGATGATAAATTTTTAAATATGCAATATGAATTCTCACGAGAATTTTTTTTCTAGCACAACACAGTCAACCAACTTTCATGCATTTGAGGCACCATATGGCGGGGAAACTCGTCAGAAGAATTTCCATGAAAATATTTGTAGAAAAGACAGAGGGAAGCCACGTCATATCGGTGAGAAAGTGACTGAAGTCGAAATACTAGGTCAGGATCGATTGCAGAAAAGTCGGAAAAGATTCCGTACATACAAAATTAGCTTCTACTTGCCGTATCCCTTCTGGACGTGGGAAATCTAGATCTGCACAAATTCCTGTTCTTTTTAACAAGAGAAAAGAAGGTGGCGACTGACAATTCCTTTATTTTTTTTAAATTTTTCCTTGTCAAAGAAACAAAAAATCAGAAAAAGAGTTCTACAGGCGAAAAGAAGAAACTGTTAGATTAGAACTGGCGGTTGTATCTTGCTAGTTTAACAGCAAAACGTTGAAACCTATTTGCTAATTAAATTCACGTAATCGGGTCATGCGATTTAAATGTGAACAATTATTATTTGTTAGTAAATACTATTTGTTAGTAATTTTATTAGTAAGCCTGTTAATTCTAATGGTATCAAATGGGGACAGAGAGAAAACATTTAGGCCTTACACAAATTTATCAATTATAAAAACTTTATTCAATTATAATTGTCTACATAAGAACCTATTCTAGTTTATAAATCCATGACAAGCGATAATTTCTTTATTTCTGATTTTCAGTGCATTTCTTTAATAAAATCATTGTCAATACATTTACATGTTACACATAATAGTAATATCCTGTTAGTCAGTCAGTTAAGTGCCATACGTGATAAGCGCTTGGGTAGAAAATTTTCCCGTAGTAGGTAGCTAATAGTTTCTGCGGTAGACAGGTTACCACCTAGAGCTACAGAAACCAATCTGACCTGATATTTCACCAACAGCTGCAGGGAGAAGAGACGCATTATCTAAAGTTATTTATAAATGGAACTGTGTGTGTGTGTGTGTGTGTGTGTGTGTGTGTGTGTGTGTGTGTGTGTGTGTGTGTTACCTATGAACGCCGAAACGGCTGAACCGATTTTCTTGTAAATTTACACAGTTGTACTATAAGCGTCTGCGAGTGTTCTTAGCTAGGTTTTGTGTCGAGGTACTCCCGATAAATATCGAAAATCGATAATCGAAAAATCGGGTTATAGAAGGAGTAGTCCGATTTTAATCAAATTTGATGCACTCATAGACAAAGACGATATTCAGAAGTTTCCAGGTTGCAGTTCTTACAATAGTGCAGAAAATCGATAATATATATATATATATATATATATAAAAGGCAAAATGTTTGTGTGTGTGTCTGTTTATCTACCTGTATGTCTGTATTTTTTCAGCCCTTTTATTTTAGTTTTTGCTTCGGGTTTGGCTCTAAGTAGGTATAATTGTAGTTCTTAGTCTCAGCCATGATACCATTTACGCAGAGGACTTATTTAGTTTTCAAAATTCAGTTTACGACGAAAAAACTTATTTGATATCGATAACAGGAAATCAAAATTTGATTTACATCCATTCATTTTTCTTTCAGTCTACGGTTTCGCTTTAACTGAAAACAACTATTGCTTTTTAGTCTTTCGTGCCAACGTCCAAAGAGTCTGAGCTCCAGGACCATGGATTAGTTTTAAAGCTTTCATTACACCGAGCAACACCGGGCTATACTGCTAGTATTATTATATTAATAAATAGTAATAAGTGGGGGATCAGATCCCCCACCTTATGCGCAGTAGAGCTATTACTCATATTTCAAAGTATTCAGTTAGTCAGTTAAGTGCCATACGTGATTCACGCTTGAGCGATTATGTCTCGTAAAAGACATTACTGACTGGGCGGAAGATTTTCCCGCAGCAGGTTACCATTACTTTCTGTAGTAGACTGGTTGCCAACCAACGCTATAGAACGCAATCTTTGTTATTTAATCCATAACCGAAAGGCAGAGACGGATTAATACCCTTCTCAAGGGTTAATGCGTCTGGGTTAATGCAACGAATTCAACTGGAATTCAAACTCTGCATTAATGAAGATATTAATTCAAACAACTGACAACCCTTTTCTATTCATGTTTTCAGTACAGATAGAATATTGAAAATTTCCAGAAGTTTTCAGTGAAAATTAGTATTCGGCTTACTGTCGACTAAAATCAACTGCCTTAGACCAACTATGTCCAACTGGAACTAACTAATAATTCTACTGAACTCCAATAAAACTCTAAAGAACTCTATAGAACTCCTAAGAACTTCCCAAGAACTTCTCGAGTTAACTTCCTGTTAACTCTTATTAACATAGGAGGGGGGTACATTATCTGAGGAATAGGTGTGTTTCACCATAACATTCTGTTCATTATTTTTACCAGAATAATAAGTTTGTGTTGGTGGGGTACATAATTGCACAGAATTCTCAGTTTTTGAAAACCAGGAAACGATTTCTTTACACACTGAATCACAGGAAGCGATGAAATATCTCTGGGGCAAATTGTATTGTAAATCTAAAAGTTTCGAATTGAACTCAAGGCGGAGTTTGTTAAATGCCAAATTAAGCAGTGAAATAAAACAGGAAATAAAATACTTTGTACGAAAAGGTAACCGTGACCAAATCGATAAAATTAACGTCCATAGCAAATATGTTCCCATAGTAATAGATATATGCTTTACTTCTTTATATTAAAAGATTTTTTTTTTCATAAAATGTACTTTTAATACAAAATTAGTAATTAACACTAAAAATATAAAAGAAGGTTTATTATTCCACTGGGTTTTATAATTAACAAATTGCATGAAAATTTGGACTAACAGCTTACAACAAAGGAAGCCTTTTCGAAATAATAAGTGTATTTTTTTATTTTACATACTTGTTCATTCCTCGCATTAACTTTAAAATATGGAACGGCAGCAAATCAGCGTGCATCTTAGCTGTTTATTTACTATCAAGCCATGTGACTCTTTACCTTGCAAGTAGTTCTTTGTAAAAACGTTACATTGTAATGTAGTAAATTGTATAGATATACGTTGTGTTATGAATATATAAATTTATTGAATAATTATTATATAATGTATTATGAATGTTTAGCATTTTTCAAAAGCGTAATAGTGCGAATATAATATGCAATTATGTGTTTTTATATGCGGATCGATAACGTGTATCGAAGACAAATGCGGAATTTTCTATTTAAAATGGTGTAAAAACATAGACAAAAATTTAAAAAGAAATCAACGACCCCAGCTCAAGATTCTCTTGTCTAATTTAAATTAAATTCGGTACTCTTCTCGACAGGGGTTCCAAATACAATATGCTTCTAAATTTGTTGGGGTATTATGTATCGTTTAAGTTGTATCTTGGGAATCACACACACACACACACACACACACACACACACACACACACACACACCTATATATATATATATATATATATATAGTCATCCGCAGACAAATCTGTTTCGCAGTATCACAGCTCATCAGTACGGTTAGACTCCGATTGCTTTTAACCTAGGATATATATATATATATATATATATATATATATATATACATATAGAAGAGTAATAATTAGTAATATAACGTTATTTACAAAAAAAGAGTCCATGAGATTAAGTTATAATAATTTTTAATCGTTTTATTTACAGTAATCGAATT
This sequence comes from Ascarosepion bandense, assembly GCA_037127315.1. Lineage (NCBI taxonomy): Eukaryota > Metazoa > Mollusca > Cephalopoda > Sepiida > Sepiidae > Ascarosepion > Ascarosepion bandense. Next base: position 686,965 of record JBBBDQ010002159.1, on the reverse strand, counting down.
AAAACATCATCACCAATAAAGTACCAACATTTCAAAGTCGAACGAAGCCTTCTGGATAGACTTGTTCTTCCTTGTGAGGAAACTGCCAATTAGAATATATTTTGGTCCAGGGATTAAAGTGAATGAAATGAGAGAGAAGACGCAGAGAATAAAGCATGTAGACAGATAGCCAGCCAATAGATTAGGCAGATTTTTTTTTCTTTTTGATCTGATTTTGTCAGAAGTGAGTGGTTTATAAGCGGGGGAAGGAGAACATCCAAATCGGAGAAAAGCGGGTCTGGCTTTTCTGGGTTCGTGCCAAAAAGGAACGGGTCAGTTCGAGCAGGTGTTGGCAAAAGATAGCAGCAACTGCAATGGGATTAGATGGATTTTGCAAAGAGGAAAATCAGAAATCTTACTTATCCTTGTTTTACTTTAGTCTTTCAGTTTTGATTTTAAGTCTGTCCTTAGACTTTTGCCTTTTGTTGTTCGTTTTCATTCTCTCCGTCCGTCCGTCTATCTATCTATCTATCTATCTATCTATCTATCTATCTATTCGGGCCTATTCAAATATATCTTTGTAAATTTCTTCCAATCTATCTATCGATCTATTTTCTTAATCTGCTTCAACTGATCTATCTATCTATCTATCTATCTATCTATCTATCTATCTATCTATCTATCTATCTATCTAGTTGGGCCTTTTCAAATATATCTTTGTAAATTTCTTCCAATACCTCGATAAATCTGTTGTGGACCCGAGTGAGGAACCACGCAAAAATAATAAACAACAAAACAGATATTGAGATAGAAAACTAGGTTATATTGAACGTAAATATACAAAACGAAACGCAGGTTAGTAATCCAGAAATAGATTAGTAAGGAATATATATATATATATATATATATATATATATATATATATATATATATATACAAGTCTTTGAAGTGAAGCCGTGTTTGAAATAGTATATCCGTCTAATATTATTCTGGCTGAGTGGAAATCAGAGCTACTATGCCTACTGACGCGGTATTCTCTGTGTATCTTCTGTATCGTTCGGTAACTTGCGGATCTGTCCCGATATCTCTCATGGAGCTCTCTATGGCAGGTGTATATGTATACTCAAGTCGAGTCCATTATCACAGAAAAAGGGGAGATCCCACAACACAAAATCTATCTTCTTTCTTAATCTCCTGCAACTTATCTATCTATCTATCTCAGTCAGGTCTATATCTCAGTCTGTTATATATATATATATATATATATATATATATACTGTTAAATGCATGTGCCTTGTGGTACAGTGGATATCTAGGAACGAGAAACCGGGGAGCCCAGTTCGAATTCCAGTTGAATCCATTGTATTCACTTACGCGCAAATACCCTTGGGAAAGGTATTAATCCGTCTCTTCTTTCCAGTTATGGGTTAAATAGCAGGACAGATTGGCTTCTATAGCCTTGGTCGGCAACCAGTCTACCGCAGAAAGTAATGGCAACCTACTGCGGGATAATCTTCTGCCCAGTCAGTCATGTCACTTTCGAGACATGATCGCCCAAGCGTGTATCACGTATGGCACTTAACTGACTGACTGTTAAATACAACAGACAATGAATGTCTATTGTGTTTAATCGTAAGCCGTTTTAAATATCGTATTTTGGCTTTAATTTCAGGTAAAAATAAAGACAAAAATTGTCCAACATTTGGATATTTTTTTATTATGCTGCTTCTAATCTTTCGGCTTTCATAAGCCATCTTCAGAAAGGTTACAGGGACGTTTACATAAGACATCCACCATCTTGCATTGACATAAAACATTTTTATGCAGCGATAACAGTGTCTAACATCATAGAACTGCATTAAAAATTTACGAATCTGCTATTCGGTGATTGTTATCATTATATATATATATATTCTCCACTAATCGATGACATACTTTTTTTTTAATCATTTCACCCCAAGCAAGGCATTCCACTGCCACTATTGCGCATGTGGCTACATTGGGGAAGGTAAAGAGAAGGAGTGGTTAGATATGGGAAATGTCAGAAGGAAGGCGATAGATGGGTAAGGATACCGAGGATGAGGTTTGGGTAGATTGAAGAGTGTTTGAAAGAATGAGAGCGAGTTAGTGTGTTAGGAGGTGTCTATTGACCTTACATTTAAACTCCTGGAGATTGTAGCCATCGGGGAAGCAATTATGTGGAAGGGAATTCCACAGTCGTGAAGTGCGAGGTAAGGTTGCGGTTGCATTTTATCGGTTTCACTGTAAAAGGGTGGGATCTACTTGCTAATCTAGTATCTCGTGCAAATTTGTACCTAGGGGGCATCAGTGATCTTAGTTTATCGGAGCAGAAGCCGTGAAAGTATTTATAGAAGAGGCACAGGGAAGCCACGTCGCGCCGGTGGGAGAGGGACTGCAGGCGGTCTGCAATGTCGGTATCGATCAGATTGCAGACTTATTGTAAAAAACATAATGAGTTACTGTTAAAGAGCAAACAAGCGGTAAGACCATTCATAATTGAAAGTAAAGTTTAATGACAGTTAATGAGGAGAATGAACTGAACCGACGCTGCCTAGCGTATAGTCGCTCTTTCCATGAGCGTGGCAGGATATATATATATATAAATTTATATATATATATATAGATGTATATATATATATATATATATATATATATAAATTTATATATATATATATATATATATTATAATAGTGTCGCCCCAAGCAAGGCATTTTATTACCACTGTTGTAAAATACATTGTTACATAGGAGGAATGTTATGAAAAAGTGTGACAGGTTACAAGGGTGTAAGGACGAGAGTAAGAAAAGGATGTACATTCTGATGAGAGTGGGGTGGACGGAGAAAGGAGCTTGAGAGAGAGGATGCAAGTTAGTGAGACAGGAGATGACTATTGACTTTACATTTAAATTCTTGAAGATTACAGCTGTCGGCAAAGTAAGTAAGCGAAAGGGATTTCCAAAGGCGTGAAGTGCTAAAAAAAAGCCTGATGGAGTAGAATTTGCGTTTACAATTTATTGGTTTCACAGTAAAAGGGTAGGACATATCTGTTAATCTTTTGGTTTGAGGAAATTCATATACAGGGGGTACAAGTGAGCTAAGTTCATCTGAGCAGAAGCCGTGAAAGTATTTGTAGAAGAGACATAGGGAAGCCACACTGCGTCGGTGAGAAAGCGACTGTATCCTGCCAAGTCGAAATCGATCACATTACAGGTTCTCCGTTGGATTTTGTCAAGGACCTCTAGGTGGATAGCAGGAGCACCCGACTAGATATGGCAGCAGTATTCAATGCACGGGCGAGTGGTAGATTTGTATATGTACAGGATTGTTTCAAACAGGAAAAACTTCCTGGCCCTGCACAGAGAACCGACCTTCTTAGCAGTGGATTTAGCTATGGATTCTATATATATCTACTTGTCTGATGTGAGAGTTTACCTGAGGAAGCGCAGTGTTTTTCTTTCAGGGATGACTTCCTGATTTATGCTAATGGTGGGTATACAAACACAACGGTCTTTATCATAATAGTGATTATTATTATTATTATTATTATTATTATTATTATTATTATTATTATTATTATTTCCTTTGATTTCTGGTGTATACTCATTTCTTTCCAGGTCCCAGCCAGAAACCTAAGGTTACTTAGTAGCCCAGGTCCTAATGAAATACAAAAAAATTGTAACCACAAGTACAGCCCATACCTTCTTTTAGTCAGTTATGTGCCGTAAGTGATACACGATCAAGCGATCATGTTTCTCTCGATCTATGACTAACTAGGCAGGGCTTTTTCGCAGTAGGTTGTCATTTCTTTCTGCGGTAGACTGGTTACTAATCAACGATACAGAACCCAATCTGTACTGCCATTTAATCATAGCTGGAGGGAGAAGAGGTAGATTAATACGTTTCCAAAGGGTATTTGTGTGTAAGTCAATGCAACGAATTCGATTGAAATTCGAACTGGGCTCTCCGATTTCTCATTCCGAGTCAATATCCAGTGTATCACAACGGAGATAAAGGGTTTTGTCTATGTAAAATATGTGTTACGCTAAGTGTTTTGTTTTTGTTTTTTCCTTAAAAAGCGCTCAGTGAAAAAAATGTCATGGTGCCATTTCTAACCTTAGGTCTCTGGTTGGGATCCGAATGAAAATTTGAATACAATAATAATAATAATAATAATTGATATGTAAATATTATTAATAATAATAATAATTGATAAGTACAGCCCACACACTTTATTCATGTCAGCCTAGTGATGTTATGAGAGATAGAAAAACAAATGAAATGGAGCCATAACAACACACCATGACCTGCCTTAAGTTTTTCGGCAGACTTAGTAGGTAGTGTGACCATAGCAAAATTGAACTATGATGAAAATGACATAATAATAATAATAATAATAATAATAATAATAATAATAACAACAACAACAACAACTATTATTTGTAATAACAACAATTGCGGCAAAAAATATGAAAAAGAAACACAAGGAACAGATGAAACAACGCTGGCAAGACAAACCTCTGCATGGCCAATATTCAGAACGGGCTAATAAACCCAAATGTTGATAATATTAATACTCATCGACGATTACGTGCAACTGGATTAAAATCTGAAACTGAGGGCTTTATTCTTGCAGCGCAAGACCAAAGTCTTTTCACTAGAAACTTTCAGGCAAATATTATACATAATAATGTAGATCCAAAATGCAGGTTCTGTGATAAGCACCAAGAAACAATAGACCATCTAATCTCAGAATGTTCTGTACTTGCTCAAAAATTAATATAAAAATCGTCACGATAGAGTAATGCAATATTTACACTGGACAATGTGTAATCGCTATGGAAAATCTGTAAACAAACACTGGTATGAACATCACCCAGCACCGCTCACAGAAATAGAAGATGTCACCAATCTATGGGATTAAACCATCTATATAGACAGAAAAATTGAAGCAAACAGGCCAGACATTATTGTTAAAAACCAGAAAGAGAAAATTTGTCTATTAATTGATATGGCTTGTCCAGCGGATTGTAACATAGCAACCAAGGAATTCGAAAAAAACTGTCAAAATATAAAGACCTGGAAATTGAAATAGAAAAAAATGTGGAAACTGAAAACAAGAGTTATGCCAGTGATAGTAGGTGCACTTGGAATGATAAACAATGGAACAAAACAACACATTGAAAGAATCCCTGAAAACCCCAGCTTAAGAGATATACAAAAAATGTCTTGTTAAGTACAGCCCACACACTAAGGAGAGCTTTGTCTATGTAACGCTAGGGATGTTAGGGGAGATAGAAAAAACGTGAAATTGAGCCATAACAACACGCCACGACCTGCCTTACGTCTTCTTGCAGACTTGGTAAGTAGTGCGACTATAGCAGGAATCGAATTATGAAGAAAAATGACACAATAATAATAATAATAATAATAATAATAATAAAGTTGATAATAATAATAATAAGCGTGTGTTTATGTGAACGTGTGTCAGCCTCTTGATAATCAGTATGTTTATTCTGGCATAAATTGTAGTGTGAAGCGTGTTCTTGAAAACCAATTATTCTTTTTGCTTAACTTTAAAAAAAAAACTATTCAGGTTTTAATCATTTAAACCTTATTGAAAAATCGATTAATAAAGTCATTTGCATGGATTTTGTGGTTCTTTTGTTCACTTTTGATTTCTGAGTGAGTGAATTCAGAAGAGAATGTCCCGCTTCGTATAACTGGACACAAAGTAACAAACTTCATCGAAGCGGTAACAAGAATTTTAACAGAAATGATCTCATTTTCAATTACTTAGCATTTTCCTACCTCCCGTCGGACTAACGGATTTATTGTTTTTGTTTTGTAGCGAAAAGCGATAAGTAGTGATAAATTTGTATTTACTTTATCATTAAAAGCAGCTCATTAGTAGCTGTGTAAACAAACTTAGAGTTCAAGATGAAAAGAGGGGCCGCGTGTCGGCCGATGATTTCGGCAAATATTAGAGAAGGGGAGAGATTTCAAGAAGTCGGAACATTCAGAAAACAGATGAAAATATGAAAGTTATCAGCACCTTATCTATCTATCTATCTATCTATCTATCTATCTATCTATCTATACACACACACACACACACACACACATATATATATATATATATATATATATATATATATATATATATATATATATATATCATTCTGCTGACTGAATGGCAAGATTAAAATACATGTTATGTCTTTTATCCCTCAGGCTGAAGACGTCTTTTCGAGGGACGAGTAATTTAGCAGTTTTTCCTGCAATTTTGTTATTCATTTAACGACTATTAGTAAGTGTGCGATGGATAAATTGTCACTATTTCATGTTTTTAGTTTTGCGAATAAACTTTCTTTGTTTTTATTTCTCGATTGCACACTATATTAGGATCAGTTGGGCACCGTCCGTGAGAAAAAGAGCACCATGACGCAATCCACTCCGCCAGAAATTTGGAAATGACATGCTCTACTGCTTGCCATTTCAAACTGTTTCTCAATCTGAGGACAGGACAGAGGATTTGGAAAGGTTTGGATGGTATACTTTCATTCTTCATCCCACAGGGCCGCATACTAAACGCTGTAGCCTGCATCAAGTGCCCTAAGGAGGTAGTGCTCCTCTGGATCAAGAGGGTAACTGCTAGAAGACTCTATGTCTGGCAACCGGTCGATGCATCATGCCAAACGAGCAGGAAAACCCAGTCAAAGCTGTCATTAAAACTTCTAGGATCACATCACCCCTTATAATTTGGCCACCTAACTCCCCAGACCGCGAACCCGTTGATTATTATACGTGAGGCGCAGTTGTGCAAGAGGCAAACAAAACACCTTGCAACACCAAAGATGAACTGAAGATAAGGATTATGGCAGCATTCACCAACTTAAACAACGAGACCGTTCAAAAGAGTTGCAGAAGATTTCGAAGTCCTCTGGACGCCGTGGTTAAAGCCAATAGCGATTTTATTGAATAAATTTACTCTTTAGCATTTCAAGATACTTTTGTGTAGTTTTTCAAAATATATCTGTTAAAATGAGATGCCAGTGTCATATTCATGTTTGCGTAAATTAAACGACAATTTATCCATCGCCTCCACTCTCGCCTGGTCATGTGTGACGTCATAAGCTGTGGTGTGTTTTTCGCTTCCAGTGTCCCGTACTCACATGTTCGTCGTTGCTTTGAAAATTTTCCATGCAAACAAAACAGACTACCACTATTGTCCGTCCGCGAATTGGTTAATACACTTAATATAATTGTCATCTTTGATAATGGCTGATGTAAGCCGAAAGATCAGATAGGATTAAAAAAATATATATGCATCATTTCTTTCTTTTTTCAACGATAATGCTATTAAGGCTTATCAGATGACATGAAAAGAATTTACATAGAATAAATAGACAAAACGTGTCTATATTATTTAATGAAATATACATCAATGAAAACATGCTGCATAAATACACACACTTCAAATCATATCTATCTATCTATCTATCTATCTATCTATCTATCTCATTCTGTTCATTATCTATCTATCTATCTATCACTGCATTTCTGAAATATATTTTCTGATATATATATGTAATGTATATTTAGACAGCATGTATTAAATTTAACAAACTTTGCTGATGGAAATTTTTTAATATCATGATCAAATTTTTAGAGAACCTATTCAAATTTCGAGTTTGCTTCAAGTACTTTCGTCATCATCAAGAACGCTAAGACTATTCATAGTGAAAGATTTTTATCAGTTTCATTCTGGTATTTTTAGAAAAGCTTTATGTCAAATATAAATATGTGTATCGTATAACTGGTGCCATCTGTAGAACGGTTTTGCATGACTTGACAGCACCTGAGGACGAGGTTATTATTAAATATTTTGTAAGTATTTTAAAATGGCGACTACTTTGGTGAAAGTTAATTTCTTTAATGCGGATATTTTCATTTGTATAATAATAGATTGGAGTATTTTGAGTTTTTCTTAACAGTAAACGGTTATTATTACCATTACAATCACTAAAGTTTGCTTTACTTTAATATCATTATAAAAACTTCTTTTTCTTTTATATCTCATGTTACTTCAATAGGTTGACGATCATGGTCCTTCACATCTTCCTACCTATTGCTGCTCTTATCCCGCTCGACTCCTTCTCTGTATTTACATTTTAAGAACATCAAAGACGACTGGTAAACAAGAGACCAGAAAAGAGTATCGTGTTTAAGAGAGGGTCGGACTTCATCAGATATCGTTTATTGGCGCTACAGAATAACGAGCAAAGAACTCTACCAGATAACAAAATTACATCATATACTTCTACTCCAACAGTTTCTTTTCTCGCACTTCCCGACTGTGGAATTCTCTTCCACATGGCTGCTTCCGCGACGGCTACAATCTCCAGGAGTTTAAATGTAAGGTCAATAGACACCTCCTAACACACTAACCTCCATTCTTTCAAACACACTAACTTCCATTCTTTCAAACACTCTTCCCACCCACCCAACTATCTATCACCCGCCTTCTGACATTTCCTATATCTAACCACTCTTCCTATTTACCTCCCCCTATGTAGCCCCAAGCGCAATAGTGACAGTGGAATGCCTTGCTTGGGGTGAAATGATTAAAAATTATATATATATATACTTTTAAATGCAAGAACAATGAAATAGATAGCATTTGTAACTCGATGAAAAAATCTAAACCTATTTATAAATGGAACTTTGAGTGTATGTGTGTGTCCGTTACCTATAGACTCCGAAACGGCTGAACCGATTTTCTTGAAAATTAACACAATTGTACTATAATCGTCTGCGAGTATTCTTAGCTAGGTTTTGTGTCGAGGTACCTCCAATAAATATCGAAAAAATCGGGTTATAGAAGGAGTGGTCCGATTTTAATCAAATTTGATACATTCATAGACAAAGACATGAGAAACGATATTCAGAAGTTTCAAGGTTGCAGTTCTTACAATTGTGCAGAAAATCGATAATATATATATATATATTGTCATCAGCAGACAGATATGTTTCGCCGTATCACAGCTCATCAGTACGGTTAGACACCGATTGCTTTTTTATCCAGGATTGAAACCCGACCGAAATGGCGTCAGTCGGCGACTCTACCCCTGGGCTATGAAGCAGGCAGACTTTTTAGTGCATATCATTATACACGCCTAATAGCTAGTGCGATCTAATTCATTTCACTGAATGAGCGATGCGTACATGCCAGAGTAGCTACTGTTTATCAAAGTCTACTATTTTTCCAGAGTGCTCAATCAGGGTGTGAGAGCGTAAATATTTATATATATATATATGAGGCAAGATGTTTGTATGCGTGTGTGTGTTTACCTGTCTGTATGTCCTTTATACAAATCTACAATCTTTACCCGATTCTGGCAAAACTTCACACAAATATTCTTTAGGCTGAGTCTGAGCTCCAGGACTATGGATCAGTTTTAAAGCTTTCATTAGACCCGAGCAACGGCGGGCTATACTGCTAGTAATGATATAATCGAGATACTGATTTTCCACACTACTCTAAACAAAAGTTTAGGTAGGAAATTCCCAACAATAGAAATATAGATAATAGTGAATTTGATAAACCAATTTTCCTGAAAAATTGCTTTAACTGAAAGATAAATTTCTACCGACAGTAGCATTGGCTTCTTAGTCAGTGAATACCAAAATGTTTCCTGATAAGGAAACGGTTAACATTACCACTACGATCATCAAGATTTACATCAACCTAATATATATATCTGGTGGATGTGCGTCGTGATGCAGTGAATATCGGCTCGGAACGAGAAATAGGGGAGCCGAGTTCGAATTCCAGCTAAATTCATTGCATTCACTTACGCGCAAATACTCTTGGGAAAGGTATTAATCCGTCTCTTCCTTCCAGTTATGGGTTAAATAACAGAACAGATTGGGTTCTATAGCCTTTGCTGGCAACCAGTCTACCGCAGAAAGCAATGGTAACCTTATGAGAGATAGTCTTCTGCCCAATCCGTCATGTCTCTTTCGAGACATGATCGCCCAAGCGATGGCACTTAACTGACTGAATATATATCTAAACAACCAGTTGTATACAAACGCATTCTCAAATTAATGGTTAACAATGCAATAAATATAGTATCTGTTAGTTAGGATTATTCTTTTTTCGAAATTTTGAGAGCTGGCGCTACATAATCACAAAGAACTGTAGTAAATAACAAATATGCATCCTCGGTTGACGATAAACGACATCCGGCCACAAGGCCTCTGATCGGGAGTTTTTGAGGAGCGTGGTTGTTGATGTTGTTCGCAGGTTCAATCTAACCCGAGGTGGTAGCACGATTAGGGTTCCAGCGATAGGAAAATTGTTAACCCTCCTGAAAAAAAAAAACTGAGTTGAAAACTATATAAAAGTATAAAAATACATTTTATGGTTAAAAAAGGTCTAATGCTCCCAAGAAAATTAAATTTCGGCATTAAATGACCCATAAGGATTTGATATGCCACAAAACAAACAAACAAACAAACACATAGCAGAAACCATGTCACTTGACGACTTGCAAGACCAGCAAGAACTAACATCGACAGTATATGTAACGATGAAAGAAAATAATGATATAATCAAGACGATGACGTGTGCTAAATTTCTGTGTTCATGCCTTTATTAAATATATACTATATATATGCGATGTGGTGTAGTGGATATCGGCTCAAAACTAGTAATAGGGCACCCGAGTTCGAATTAATCACTTGGGCGCAAATAACATTGGGAAAAGTATTAATCCGTCTCTTCTACCGCCAGTTATGGGTTAAATAACAAAATAAACTGGGTTCTATAGCCTTGGTTGGCTGCCGCAGAAAGTAATGGAAACTTACTATGGGGAGATTTTCTGTCCAGTTAAACATGTCTCTTTCGAGACATGATCGCCCAAACATAAAGGAACTTAACTGACTGACTATAAACTACTTTGCTGTTTCTTTTTTGAAAATCTGCATTATTTACATTATTAAAATAAAAAGCAGTTATTTATTTTCAAATAATTAGGAATTTCTGGGTTCATGCCTTTATTAAACAGATATTATAGTAAGTAGTTACTTTTTATATGTGTTATTAATATTAAAATATTAATAACGCGAGTGTTTATTTATTTTCAAATAATCAGGAATTTCTAGGCTCATGCCTTTAGTAAACAGCTAATATACTAAGTATTTTTCAATCTGCGTTATGAACATTATTGAAATATTAAAATTAAAAGTGGTTAATAATTTTAAAATAGAAATTTTTGAGTTCATGCCTTTACTGTAAATGACATTCATTAGCAAAATAAGACATTATGTTTTCATGTTTCTATTGAAAAGGTTTTATCCTGTGCAGTCCGATCTAAGGATCGAAACTCCGTTCGTTGGCTCCTCTCATCGACTTTATTACCACTGCACTGAATCCTCCTAATTGGAGGTAATAAAAACAAGGTTGGTAGACACACAGTTAGTTACACAAAATCTGATCGATCGTCCATTTGATCGATAAGTGCATAGATATAAAGACGTAGAAAGTGATGCCTAAATCGATAAAGATGCGTTTGATGTAATATGCATTATCCATCGACCTGTACTGGATGTGATCTTTGGCAGACATGCAACTGGCTTAAGATGAAGTCAGGGCAAAGAAACTCATGGTTACCTGATGGACTGACGCCCAGTTTGACAGCACTACAAAGTGAGAGAAGAAGAATGATAGAGAGAAAGAGGAAAAGGAGAAGGAGACAGAGAGAGAGAGAGAGAGAGAGAGAGAGAGAGAGAGAGACGAATACAATAAAAATGTCCTGAGTGGCTAAATCCGAAGATGAAGAACAAGGCTGGGAAAAGGTAGAGAAAATGCGGTGCAGGGTTGTGGGATCCGAGTAAGCACGGCATTTAGAAGAAACCCAACCCCTTGACCTCTCTCTTTGAAATCCTTAATCGACCACTTCACCATTTCGCCTGCTAATAAGACCTCCCCAACTTCGCATTTTCATTCCAGAGAAACTTTCCGTTCCGTTTCTGCGTTCGGATTTTAAGTATCAGTTTTTGTTTTTTTGTTTTCCATTTTGATACTTATAGAAAGTCGTAGAAGGAATTATTGGCGGTCATCTTGTGAAGAATAAGAAAGGAGGGAAGGTGAGAGATGTGCGAGAAAAGGCTGTAAAGATAATGTGGAATTACATTAGACTGAGGGCGCTGAAGGTGAGCAGAATGGAATCGGATAAAGATAAAATTGACGGAGAGGGAGAGGTAGAAAGATAGAGACAGAAAAAGAGGTGGGGAAAGCGGATTATTAAAGTAGAGAAGAACAGAGATGAATAATGAAGATAAAAGCAAGAGATAGATAGATAGATAGATAGATAGATAGATAGATAGATAGATAGATAGATAATGAATAGAATTAGATAGATAGATAGATAGATAGATAGATAGATAGATAGATAGATAGATAGATAGATAGATAGATAGATATGAAAAAGATTGGGAGAGATATTAGACTGAAATAGATAATAAACTGACTTAGATAGATAGATAGATAGATAGATAGATAGATAGATAGATAGATAGATAGATAGATAATGAGCAAACTGAGATAAACATTTACAGTATTTACATTATTCAAGCTATTTTCCTCATCTTTGTAGCCATTGGTACGTCGTATCTGCCGTTGTACGCCCCGGCCTTGTTCAGGTGCTAGGAATTTCGAACCAAACCGTTTATTAGAATTCCTGGGTTAAATCATTCTTATTATTTAAGGAAAGATGGCCCAGTGGATATAGACGTTGGTTAGTTCCTTGCGACTTGACCCAAAGATTTGTGATTTCAATACCAGGCTACAGCAGTCGGGAACAAGTAATTTACAGGGTTAAAAGCAGTCGGGAACAAGTAATTTACAGGGTTAAAGGGAGATAACTCATGACTACCAGAAGAGGCTCTAGGCAAGGAATACGAATGATATAACCAGGGATTGTAAAAAATTTGTTCGATTCTAAATTCCTAGCACCTGAATAAAACCAGAGCTAACAGCGCCCGAAACGTCGTTCAAATGGGAACAAAGATGAGTACGATAGTCCGAATAATATAAATACTGTAATACTATCTCCTTTTAGAAGTATAGACAAAGACTGGGATAGACATATCAGAACAGACTTATATATATATATATATATATATATATATATATATATATATATATATCAGTTACGTGCCATACGTAATACACGCTTTGAGCGATCATGTGTCGAAAGAGACGTGACTGACTGGGCAAAAGATTATCCTGCAGTAGGTTTCCATTACTTTCTGCGGAAGACTGGTTGCCAATCAAGGCTATAGAACCCAATCTGTTCTATTATTTAATCCATAACAGAGGAAAGAGACGGATTAATACCTTTGCCAAGGGCATTTGTGCGTAAGTGAATTCAAGGAATTCAACTGGAATTCGAACTCGACTTTCCGATTTCTCGTTCCGAGTCGATATCCACTGTACCACCAAGCACAACATATTTTGAATTCCAGTTGAATTCGTTGTAAAGGGAAAGGTATTAATCCGCCTCTTCTCTCCAGTTATGGGTTAAATAACAGGACAGATTCGGTACTTTAACCTTCATCGGCAACCATTCTACCGCATAATGTAATGGCAACCTACTGCGGAAAAATCTTCTGCCCAGTCAGGCATGTCTCGAGATGAACATGATCGCTCATCGTGTGTTACGTATAGCACTTAACTTTCTGATATATATAGTGTGTCCATAAAGTCTCTTCATAAGTTTAGATGAATACACACATACACACAGACAGACAAAGTTCCATTAATAAATGGAACTTTGCCTGTGTGTATGTGTGTGTGTCTGTGTGTGTGTGTCCGTTACCTATGAACGCCGAAACGGCTGAACCGATTTTCTTGAAAATTTACACATTTGTACTATAAGCGTCTGCGAGTGTTCTTAGCTAGAATTTGTGTCGAAATATCGAAAATCGATAATCGAAAAAATCGGGTTATAGAAGGATTGGTCCGATTTTAATCAAATTTGATACACTCATAGACAAAGACATGAGAAACGATATTCAGAAGTTTCAAGGTTGCAGTTCTTACAATAGTGCAGAAAATCGATAATATATATATATATATATATATATATATATATAAAAGGCAAGATGTTTGTGTGTGTGTCTGTTTATCTGCCTGTATCTGTGTATGTTTTTCAGCCCTTTTATTTTAGTTTTTGCTTCGGGTTTGGCTCTAAGTAGGTATAATTATAGTTCTTAGTTTCAGTCATAATACCATTTACTCAGAGGACTTATTTAGCCTTCAAAATTCAGTTTACGACGAAAAAAACTTATTTGATATCGATACTCGCAAATCAGAATTTGGCTTACATCCATTCATTTTTCTTTCAGTCTACGGTTTTGCTTTAAATGGAAACAACTATTGCTTTTTAGTCTATCTTGCCAACGTCCGAAGAGTCTGAGCTCCAAGACCACAGATTAATTTGAAAGCTTTCATTACACCCGAGCAACGCCGGGCTATATTGCTAGTAATTTATAAAGTTAATTACAAAATGCAAATGAACAGCCAAATATGTGGACCGTTTTATAAAATGGGGAGAAAATATTAAAAATTTACTTAGTATGGAAGAAGAAAATGGATCACCGTTCGCTATGGTATGAAGTTGAAATAATAGATAGAGAACATCACTGGAAATTTCATAAAAGTAAGGAATCAGCACATATACTAGGCTACAAAAAACTCCTATGCCAATCAAGCATAGAAATGAATACAATATGGGAACAAGTAATACGTAGTTTTTGATAAAAATATTAGCGTCAAAGATTGAAATATGAGCTCTGGTAAAAATGGCTACTGAGAAATTCACATGCTTGAATATAGCTGTTGACTTAAAGAGTTGTGAGTTCAGGTTAGAGGGAGTTAAGTTAAAGGTAGATAACTAGATGACTACTAGAAGTGGCGTCGCACATGGAATGAGAACCGTGATCGTAATAAGTGGTTCTAGTACCTAAAGACGGCCGGAGCGTACAAAGAAGAGGACAATAGTTCGAACATTATAAATAGTGAAACTAATTTAATCCACCTCTATATGGGCACTATTAGGTGCACGAAGCGCATCAAGACGAGACTCGATGGATGCGGTTCTCAGATGTTCGTTTTTGTCCACTCCTCGCTTTATCCAAAGATTTCGCCATGAATTTCATGTGCCATGCACGAATTGATGAATGTGACGGTGATTCTGTAGTTTCGCTACGTTTGTGTACCCGATTTTGTTTCAATAAACCATGACATACATTGTGGTATTTCTTAAGGAGTAGTCATTCTTAATGGGTTCGTTTAACAGTACCATTTTCATCAACAGGAAACCTGAAGTAAAGAAATGAAATTTGAATAAACCTTTAAAAAATAGTGAGTACAGAGAACAAATCTGCATAAAATATCAATTGCCATTTTAATATAATTTTTAAATTATGCAGATAGATAGAAAGAAAAAAGAAGGAATGAAATTAATTTGATAATTTAAATTAAATAGTAAGGGGTACTGAGAAAAATAAACAATGGATGAAAGAACAAAAAGAAACAAAGAAAAAACCTTGAACAGAAGACTAAAGATGAGTGAACGAAAAATGGCTGTAAAATACTTCATTTAATCTGATGATTGTTTCTTTCTAGCTTGCTTTCCTCTTCTTCATTTCATTTGATGCTTGTTTCTTTCTGGCTTTCTTTATCTTCTTCATTTCATTTCATGATTGTTTCTTTCTAGCTTTCTTTCTTCTTCATTTCATTTGATGATTGATTTTTTCTGGTTATCTTTCCTCACATTCATTTCATTTGATGATTGTTTCTATCTAGCATTCTTTCATCGTCTTCATTTCATTTAATGATTGTTTCTTTCTAGCATTCTTTCCTTTTCTTCATTTCATTTGATGATTGTTTCTTTCTAGCTCTCTTTCCTGTTCTTCATTTTATCTGATGATTGTTTCTTTCTAGCTATCTTTCCTCTTCTTCATTTCATTTGATGATTGTTTCTTTCTAGCTATCTTTCCTCTTCTTCATTTCATTTGATGATTGTTTCTTTCCAGCTTTCTTTCCTCATATTCATTTCATCTGATGATTGTTTCTTTCTAGCTTTATTTCCTCTTCTTCATTTCTTTGATGATTGTTTCTTTCTGTCTTTCTTTTCTCTTCTCCATTACATTTGAGGATTGTTTCTTTCTGGCTTTCTTTCCTCGGCTTCATTTCATTTGACGATTGTTTCTTTCTATCTTTATTTCCTCGTCTCCGTTTCAGTTGATGATTGTTTCTTTCTAGCTTTATTTCCTCTTCATTTCATTTGATGATTGTTTCTTTCTGGCTTTCTTTCCTCGTCTACATTTCATTTGATTATTGTTTTTTTCTAGCATTCTTTCCTTTTCTTCATTTCATTTGATGATTGTTTCTTTCTAGCTTTCTTTCCTCTTCTTCATTACATTTGATGATTGTCTCTTTTTAGCCATCTTTCCGTTTCTTAATTTTTTTGATGATTATTTCATTCTAGCTATCTTTCTTCTTCATCATTTCATTTGATGATTGTTTCTTTCTGGCTTTCTTTCCTCTCCTTCATTTAATTTGAAGATTGTTTCTTTCTAGCTTTCTTTCCTCTTCTTCATTTCATTTGATGATTGTTTCTTTCTAGCTTTCTTTCCTTGTCTTCATTTCATTTAATGATTGTTTCTTTCTAGCATTCTTTCCTTTTCTTCATTTCATTTGATGATTGTTTCTTTCTAGCTCTCTTTCCTGTTCTTCATTTTATCTGATGATTGTTTCTTTCTAGCTATCTTTCCTCTTCTTCATTTCATTTGATGATTGTTTCTTTCTAGCTTTCTTTCCTCGTCTTCATTTCATTTGATGATTGTTTCTTTCTAGCTTTCATTCCTTTTCTTCATTGCATTTGATGGTTGTTTCTTTCTAGCTTTTTTTCTCTTCTTCATTTCATATGATTGTTTTTTCTTTCTAGTTTTCTTTCCTCTTCTTCATGTCATTTCATGATTTTTTCTTTCTAGCATTCTTTCCTCTTCTTCATTTCATTTGATGATTGTTTCTTACTGGCTTTCTTTCCTCTTCTTAATTTCATTTGATGATTGTTTCTCTCTAGCTTTCTTTTCTCTTCTTCATGTCATTTGAGGAGTGTTTCTTTCTAGCTTTCTTTACTCTTCTTCATTTCTTTGATGACTGTTTCTTTCTAGCTTTCTTTCCTCTTCTTCATTGCATTCATGATTGTTTCTTTCTAGCTTTCTTTTCTTTTTCTTCATTTCCTCTGATGATTATTTGGTTCTATTTTTCTGCTCTTTATTTTCTTTTCATCTATCTTTTGTCTTTTATATATATATATATATATATATATATATATATATATATATATATATATACCAGTTGAGTACCCTGCATTCACTTAAGCACTGGTACTTTTGGGAAAGTTATTAATCCGTCATTTCCCTCCAGTTATGGGTTAAATAACAGAATGGGACCTGGAGGCAACCCATCCAGTGTTAGTGTCACAATAAAAACACCCTTGGTAGCCCTGGCGAAGCATCAAGTATTCAGCTATTTGACAAGATTATGAATTTCGTTACAAACTGCGCCAGGTTTCCGAATGCGCAGGGAATGTAGTGAGTTCTATCTCGCCCGAGGCTGCAGGACGACAACGACGACGACGACATTACAATTCTAACTTGTTCAAGTCTATATATCTAACGACTCTTTCTCATCATTTCCCCTATGTAAACTCCTGCGCAATAGTGGCAATGGAATGCCTTGCTTGGGGTGAAATGATTAAAAAAACACGGCGAAAATGGAGAAAGTAATAGAAAAAATCGCCTAAAGAGATGAAAGAAATGAAAAGTGTCTGTGGAAAGATGAAAACGAAAAATAAGGTAAGAAAGGAAAGGGAAAGCAACGAAATAGGATTACTAAAAAAAAGAATGAAAAAAAAAAAAAAGAAACGTGGGAAAGACGGAAAAGAACGGATATGAAACGATAAAAAGAGAGGAAAAGATAAAAAGAAAACGACGAAAAGAGTGAAGGAAACTAAAATACACGCCGGAAAGAGTGAAATGAAATACAAGTATTGATGAAAAAGTAACGTGTCAACGATGAGCGGGTGGATAAAAAATAACTACGCAAAATATGAAAGAACAGAAAATATAAGGAAGAGGTAAAAGAAAAAAAGAAAAGAAAAACAAGGTTTTAAGCAAATAAATGAGTTAAATCAAACAAAAGAAACGTAAAAAAGATTAAAAAGACAAAAAGGACACATTTAAGTGCCATCCGTGGTAAACGCTTGGGCGATCATGTCTCGAAAGAGACATGACTGACTAGGCAGAAGATTGCCATTGCTTTCTGCGGTAGATTGGTTGCCAGCCAAGGCTATAGAACCCAATCTGTTCTGTTATTTAACCCATAACTGGAAGGAAGAGACGGATTATTACCTTTCCCAAGGGTATTTGCGCGTAAGTGAATGCAATGAATTCAACTGGAATTTGAACTCGGCTCCCCGATTTCTCGTTCCGAGCCGATTTCAAAGAGGTTAAAAAAAAGAAAATAACTGGAGAAAAATAGGAAAAAACACAACGTAAAGCAACAACGAATAGATGTAAAAAAGAAAGAAAGAAAGAAAACAATGAAAAGAGCGGAAAGAAAAGGAAACAAAAAGAAAAGAAACAGTGAAAAGAGGTAAAAATAAAACAATGGTGAAAAGAAATCAAAGAATCGACGGGAAGAAAAGAAAAGAAAGAAAATAAAAGCGATAAAGGCGACGGAAAAAGAAGAAAGAAAAGAAAAAAGGAAAGAATGAACCGAAAGAAAGAGGAAAATTAACGGGATGAATGAAAAGAAAAGAAGCAACAATAGAAAAGTTTAAAGCAAATAAATTAATAGTAGAAATGGGGAAAAAACGAAAAAAATATTTTTAAAATGAACGGAACCTCTTCTCAAATATGTGTAGCCACTAAAATAACATTTACAGTAATATATGTATATATATATATATATATATATATATATATATATATATATATATATATGTGTGTGTGTGTGTGTGTGTGTGTGTGTGTGTGTGTGTGTGTGAAAAACGTTAATTTAAAATTATGCTATATTTATGAGTAAAACATGCTTAATATCAGAGATAGAGTCTGTGTAAATATAAGACTGTGGTTAACGTCGAGTGACGACAGTCATTTTCATGCTTGAACGTAATCGTCAAGGGAAGAAGATTCAAGTATGAAACCGACTATCACCATACGGTGTTGATCTCAGTGCCCACTCGTTTATATATATATATATATATATATATATATATATATATATAAACACAAAAATCGAACAAACGAAGGGCAATGAAATGTTAGCAAATTTAGAGAAAAATGGTTAGTACATTATAACAAACACAAAAAATATAATAAAAAACACGACCCAACATGTCGCGTGAATAAGTTGCACTTAAAAAAACGCGATATTTTGAAAACGAAGAAAATGATATGCACAAACAAAAAGGATCTTTCGATAATGGCTTATGAAAGCTGAAAAGTACGCAAACATTGGGTAATTTAAAGTTAAATATGAAAACAATAGTTTAAAATATAGAAAAACAATCTTATAAAGGATCTTTCGATAATGGCTTATGAAAGCTGAAAAGTACGCAAACATTGGGTAATTTAAAGTTAAATATGAAAACAATAGTTTAAAATATAGAAAACAATCTTATAAACACACACCCATACACACACACACACACACACACACACACACACACACACACACACACACACACACATATATATATGGCATTGTTTGTTTTTTGTGTTTACTTCTTTTATTTGTCAGCGTTTCTTATCAGTTGTTGTGATATAGTAATATGTGCCTAATCTATTTGGGATGTGTCAGATTTCTAGTGTTTTGTTTTTATGTTGTTTGGTGATCTAATCGATTTTTATCAGATAACTGACATGTTAATCCGCATGATAATGCAGTGGTTCTGTAACCAACACCTGTCTATGGTTTTAACCAAACTTATATATATATATATATATATATATATATATGTATATATATATATATATATATTACGCTAACAGTATAAGTAGTAACAATATTATCATTTTTTAGTGTTTACTAGGTCAAGTTTTGACAAGTATTTATGATTAACTTTTCCCCGAAGGGAAAACTAACGCATGTTTGAATCACTGAGTGTTTATTATTTATTTTCAATCCTCAGTCGTCTATTCACTGTCGTAGACTGACGGCTTATGCAAGGGTTTTGTTAAAAAACAATAAAAATAAAAAATAAAAAATGACTGAATAATGTTCAAAAGTTAATAATAATAATAATAATAATAATAATAATAATAATAAGAAGAAGAAGAAGAAGAAGAAGAAGGAAGAAGAAGAAGAAGAAGAAGAAGAAGAAGAAGAAGAAGAATAGTTTCAATGTAAAAATAAATAAAAACAAGTAATTACATAGAGGATTATTAACTAAAGAGCAGGAGAAATGAGAGGAAACGAACTTGTGAAAGAAAGAAAGAAAGAAAGAAAGAAAGAAAGAAAGAAAGAAAGAAAGTGCAAATATAAGCAAATAAGAAAAGAAGGTTAAAATATAAACTGAATTAAATTGGAAGAAATGTGACAATCTTAATTAGAAAGAAAGAAAGAAAGAAAGAAAAGAATCCTGGTAAAAGTATCATTAAAGAAATAAGAAAGTTTAAAGCGAGAGAAAGAAAATGTGAATAAAAAAAGAAAGAAAAATATGGTAAAAGAATGAGACAGGGGAAGGGTCATGAGATTAAGAAAAAACTAAATTGAATTGAGAAATAGAAAAAGAGAGAATCTCAATTGAAAGAAAGAAAGAAAGAAAGAAAGAAAGAAAGAAAGAAAGAAAAAAGAAAGAACGTCTGACTAGAATTAGGGAAATACATATAATGAGGTTAAAGAAATTAGATAACGAGAAATCAACGAATGAAGGTAGAGAGATAAAAAAATTCTAAAGGAAATAGAGAGAAATGAATAAAGAAGGAATGAATTAATTTCATTAAAACGAAATAAAGAAAGAAATAAAGAAAGAAAGAAAGAAAGAAAGAAAGAAATAAATAAATAAATAAATAAATAAATAAAGAAAGAAAGAAAGAAAGAAAGAAAGGCTAATAAGAATATTAGGTTAAAATATAAACCGAATTAAATTGGAAGAAGTGTGAGGATCATGAGCTTAAGAAAAAACAAATTGAATTGAGAAATGGAAAAAGAGATGTTCTCAATTGAAAAAAGTAAAAGAAAGAAAGAAAGAACATCTTAATAGAATTAAGGAAATACATAAAATGAGGTTAAAAAATTAGATAACGTGAAAACAACCAAAGACGCTAGTGAGAGAAAGAATCTGAATGCGATAGAAAGAAATGAATAAAGAGAGAAAGGAATTAATTTCTGTAGGAAAAAAAAGAAAGGAAAAAGAAAGAAAGAATGATATGAATATAGAGAGAAAGGAATGAATGTCAGAAGAAAAAAGAAAGAAGAAAGAAAGAAGAATAAGAGAAAGAAAGAAAGGCTGAAACGAATTAAGGAATTAAATAAAATGAGGTTAAGGAAAGAAGAAAGTATAAAGAGTGTAAAAGAAAGAAAGAAACTGAATAAAAAAGAAAGAAAAATAGAATTAAAAAAGAGGTAAAGAAGTATCATGCGGTTAAAGGAATAACTAAATTGGAGAAATAGTGAAAGAAATACGATCAGCAAGAGGAAAGAAAGAAAAAAAGAAAGAAAGAAAGAACAAGCTAATAGAATTAAATAAGCTAAAATTAAAGAAATGAAAAAAAATTTAAAAGCGTAAAAGAATCTATGAAAAAATACAGTTAAAGAAAATCAATAGAAAGAAAGAATGAAATAAATAAAGAAAGAAAGAAATGGACAAAGTGAGAAATGAAATCATTTAACGAGAATATACAGAAAGAAAGTATAGTGTTCGATTGATTGAAATCGAACGTACAATCATACAAGCAGTAATATTTTCACCGCCCTTCATTCTATATATGCAGTCGGTTGCGTCGGTTCTTACAACAGTGGTAGGAGTTTATGCTTTGGTCGTAGCTGGAGATTATGGCGGCGGAAATATTTCATCGTCTGGCGTTTAGTCAACGCACCGAATTAGTCAAATAATAGTGGATCAACAGGGCAAGAAGGGCGAAAAGAAGCGAAAAGAATAGAGAGAAAAGCAACATGAAAAGCCGAAGAATGAAGGAAAGGGCAAAATGCATTGAAAGGAACGACAAAGGAAGAGATTAAGAGAAAGTCGGACAGAGAGTCATATCAGACAAAAGAATGAAAAGTGGAAAAAAATAAAGAATAAAATAAGAAAGAAAGAAAGAACAACGATACAGAATAGAATTAAATAAAAAAAAAACTTAATCTGTTGCCGAAAACTATAGATTCCCACGCTACGTGCTTTGATTTCGAAATCAAGAAAGGTTATACAAGATGAACTTGCTAGCCTCTCGCCGCAACCAGTTTTAAATTGAGAGTTGTTCTTTTTCTTTTTTTTTTTTTATCAATTCGCCCCAAGCAAGGTAACAACACCACTAAAATGCAAGGGAAATGAAATGAACTTATAACAAGGAAATGAAAAGAAAATGAAAAGAAAAAGAACTTATAACAAGGAAATGAAAAGAACTTATAACGGACCTGAAACCCGATCCCAAATAGAGAATTAGAGAAAAACATCTACTCCTACTCAGAAAATCGAGGTGCGCGAACCAGGCAGTAGGTGAACCTATCTACCCCTCTTGAGGAAAAAAAAATGAATTAGAGTATAAACTTTCTGAGTTCAGGCGGAGACGTTAAAATATAGAGTTGAAGTGATAAACTTTAAAAGGAATAGAAAAAGCAAAGCTAAACAGGAAACAAAGGATAAACCGCTACACCTATTCAAAAGGCCGGGGAAGAGTCGGAACCGGACTCTGGGCAAACCTAACTAGTTCTATTGAGAAAAACTATATGTGTCTCAAGAGCAAATAAAAGTTCAGAATTGAAGTAGACTTTAGACGGCACCGCAAACTTAACC
Organism: Ascarosepion bandense; assembly: GCA_037127315.1. Classification (NCBI taxonomy): domain Eukaryota; kingdom Metazoa; phylum Mollusca; class Cephalopoda; order Sepiida; family Sepiidae; genus Ascarosepion; species Ascarosepion bandense. Next base: position 663,863 of record JBBBDQ010002159.1, on the reverse strand, counting down.
CTAAACAGGAAACAAGAAAATAACGGTATTCAGGGATTAAGTGACATTTTGAAACACCGTGTTTTGAGGGACAAACATTGCTGAACTTCTTTTGGTCTTTAATCAAACTTGTACAAATTATTAATTGCTGCCCAAATACACTCTATATATGCAACTTTGTACTAACTAACCATTTAATTAAGTAGATAAGAACCAATGCTATTTTTTCGAATCAAACAATGGCATAGCAGAATTTTAACAACTATAATCACTTGATAGACTCATATCCACTAATTAAATTTTATTTCACACATTAGTATGGGGGAACTTTGATGTGGTCAGCAAGCTTGCCTCGCTAAATCAGTAATGGCTGATTAGTGAGTTTGATCCTCATTTCGGGCATCATACTTTCAGCTTTGTTCCACATTTAAGCTATGCTTAAAAACTATATATAACACTGACCTACCATTTTGGCGGGTCTGTACGAACAGTTAAGACAAGCTTAGACATGTTAACACAAGCTTAGTACCTAGTTACCGCGTATATAGGGGCTAGATAAAATTTGATCAAACCCTGAGTGTACACACTCGGATTCCATACATTAAAATGTAAAAGTGTTAGAAGGCAGAGTAAATAGTCATACACTAGTATGGCGGTACTTCGATGTGGTGCAGTGTTCAGCAAGCTTGTCTCGCAAGATCAGTTATGGCTGATTAGTGTTCGATCCTCATTGGGTGCCCCATACTTTCAGCCTCGTGTAGCATCTAAGCTACTCTTAGAAAAGCATATAATACTCACCTGTCATTTTGGTGGGTCTGTACGACCATCTAAAAGAATCTTAATATTCAGTTACCGAGTATGCAGGGTCTGGGTAATATTTGACCAGCGACCCGAGCTCTTACGCTCGGGCCGCTGGTTACAATTGACCCCAGTGTAAATATTTATACATTAGTATGGGAACACTTCGATGTTATGTAATGGTCAGCAAGTTTGTCTCGCTAGATCATTTATGATTGATTAGTGAGTTCGATCTTCACTGGGTGCCCCGTATTTTCAGCCTTGTGCCACATCTAAGCTGCACTTAAAAATCACCATGCATTAGTATGGGGAAGGAATTTTATTTAAGTGACTTTGAACACGGTATGGTCGTCGGTGCTGAACGTGCCAGACTATTACAAAACCAGTTGATCTATTAGATTTTTCAAGCGACAACAATCCCTAGGGTTTACAGAAAATGGTCAGATAAAGAATTTCCAGTGATTGGCAATTCTGAAGGCAGAAATAGTTCCATCGATTGATATTTTTTACGGCTTATCATTCCTTTGTAGGTTATCTAAAGACAAAAAATATTTTTTTGATTGTAAGACTATTTTCTTGAGATATTAATGGTTTTAGTGATATATGACTAACTAATTAACCCATAGCTAGATGGAGACGTATTGGATACAGATATTTCCCAAGGCTATTTATGCGTAACCGTTATCTTCTCCTCCTATATGTATAATCTACCCCTTAACGTAACCGCCTACCTCGAGTTGTCAGTGGACTTGTACAAGGTAAACTTTACTGTAGAAAATTACAAGATAGAATTAGTTCATTAAGAAACAAAGCGTGATGATATGCAATGTAACATAAATACTCTTACATGCCAGTGAATGTTGGACAATCTTTTCAAAAAAGAAGAAACTTGAGGAAAGAGAGATGCGGTTCGAAAAACAAAATTGTTTCCTTCTTGTTTTCCTCTTTTGTTTTTATTTCCTCTGTGCCCACCTTTTTTTAAATTCCGCTTCCGGTTTCTCATTTTTCTCATCTCCTGTACCTCGTACAAAAAATGTACCAATAAAAGGAAGCTAATTTCTATCTCTTTTCAAAAATAACGTTTACTACCTGATGAGACATTGTTCTTTAATGTCGAAATAAAATGTACACTTTTGTAGTAGATTGTAGTTTGGACATGTCCTAAAATATAATTTATAATAAATATTCATTGATCTATTTATATATTGAGCACTGTTTTAAATTAATGTTTTGAAGGTTGTAAATATTTTCTTCGTCCCTCATTCATTTGTATATATATATATATATATATATATATATATATATATATATATATATATATATTAATTCAGATACTTTAATCCAAGCGGAAAAAGCAGGAAGGTAAATTTCAAAAACACGATCCTAATTAATATTAAAAATTTTATTTTAATATTAAGAAATGATACAGGAAGAGAGCTCCATGTAATAAAATATTACAGAGCAAATATAAATTAAAAAAGGATTAATTCAATGATGTTGAATATATATATATATATATATACTTATAATTTGCTGATTTATCAGTAGTTTACTGATAGGGAGGTATTTTAGACAAGTGCTCGATATGAACATAGAGTGTTAATAGTTTTAAGGTGGAGGAGATTTTCACAGTGTAATCATACCGACTTTGAAGTTTCGTGAAGATATTGTAATAATGTCTTCATGAAACTGCTCAATTAAGTGTAAAACTTCTCCATATTAATTACATATGTGTGTGTGCGTTCGCGCGTGCGTGTGCACGTGTGTCAAAAAGCCACATAATGAGAAAACTTGGACAGTTTGACATTCGTCAGTCAGTTAAGTGCCATATGTGATACACGCTTCGGCGATCATGTCTCGAAAGAGACATGACTGACTGGGCAGAAGATTATCCCGCAGTAGGTTGCCATTGCTTTCTGCGGTAGACTGGTTGCCGACCAAGGCTATAGAACCAAATCTGTCCTGCTATTTAACCCATAACTGGAAGGAAGAGACGGATTAATACCTTTCCCAAAGGTATTTGCGCGTAAGTGAATACAATGGATTCAACTGGAATTCGGACTGGACAAAACAAAATAGAGCCAGAAGAGAATATCGAGTAAAATGCGTAAGTGAGGGATAGCAAAAAGGCAAACATTATTTTGCAAATACAAATGATAGGAAGTAATGGAGAGCCATGATCACCCACGTCCTAAAGAGAACTGGCGTTAAAAACCAAGATATGTTATTTAATAGACAGATGAAAATGGGTACCCCATACTTTCAGCCTCGTGTAACATCTAAGCTTCACTTAGAAAAACATATAATACTAATCTGTCATTTTGGTGGGTCTGTACGATCATGTAAGAGAATTTTAATATTCAGTTGCCGCGTATGCAGTGTTTAGGTAATATTTGACCAGCGACAATAAAAATGGGTATTGCTGAAATTTATTTTAACATGGTTATTTGAATAAAACTGTGGATATATATATATATATATATATATATATATATTATTTTAATGATCCCTTCACGAAGGCGAGGCAAGAAAGGAAAACACTTTGTTTGTCTATATTTCTGCGATAATTTACTATTTACATTGTTCGGACTGTTGTCCTCATCTTTGTTGCCATATTCACGATGTTTCAGCCGTTGTACGCTCCAACCTTTTAAGTTTTAACTGACTCCTTTATTTCGTTCGCTGGAGTATTGTTCTCTTTCACTGAGTCATGCTGCTTCCGGATGTCTCTTTTATTTCCATTTAACTCAAGTTTGTTGCTCTCTGAGTATTGAACTCACAACCCAATGTGTTGTGAATCAAGACCCTGAATCCAACCAACGCTTTAAATCATTAAGCCCTGTGACCATCAGTATTCATTTTTTGAAACTTATAAATCTAATGCTTTAGTTACTCATTTTTTTTACCAGAGCTCATATTAAAATCTTGATGTTTGTAATTGGTTTTCTCTAACACTCCGTATTACTGGTTCCCACACTGCATTCGTTTCTATACTTGGCCGACTTAGGAGATTTTTTAGGATGCGATACATCCTTAAATTTTCATATTTTCGAGTGGTGTTCTCTATCTATTATTTTAACTTCATCCCACAGGGGACGGTGATGCAATCACCTGAAGAAGGTCGGGGCGTACAAATACCGAAACTTGGTGAATATGACAACAAGCATGAGGAAATAAAACTTTGCTAGCGTTTAAAGGTTCAAGAGAGGTTAAAGCAAGTCTGAATGTTGAGCGTATAAAACAGGCAAAATGTTATGTACCGGAACGCCTGCACCGACCTTAATATGTCACGTGCTTCCGGCTATTGCTTCAAGTTCGAGCACCCGGTTAAAAAAAAAAACAGAAAAAATGTGGGAGAGGTAGTCATCATCACCATCAGCTTTTTTTACCCTTTGCCACCCCTTTCAACTAATGCCTGCTTCCATGTCGCAATAACCGTCAACGTGTGAATCCATCCGTTCTACCTCGCCGTCCCTATCAGTGTTTGGTTTGGCTGTCTAAAAACAAAAATAAGAAAACATTATTCAAACAATGACAGGCCAATCAGGAGAGGGCAAATGTAATTGATACCCCAACCCTCATCAGCGCCATTTTCACTAAACGGGTGGTGACAGAAAAGAAGTGGGGAACTGGTGGTACGGAGGCTCATGAAAAAAAGTTAGATTAAACTTTTCAGGTACAGTTGTTTGTCCCTTATCAGCTGGTGAAATGTTTTCTAAAACTTTTAACGAGTACCTGAACGTCAAATAATATCAAAACCAGCTCAACTTTTACAGAGCTATTCGACATTTTTTGTCTATATTTCTGAGATGAGGTGGTATTTACAGTATTTACCTTATCCTCATCTTTGTTGTCATTTGTACAACGTTTCTGCTGTTATACTCTCCGGCCTTCTTCAGGTGCCTGGAACTTCGAACCGAAACGCTATCATTTAAAAGTTCTGGAGTCCATTTGCATCAAATTTAGTTATTTATGGTTATGCAATGATCTTAAACAAACGATCAAAATTCATTTCTAAATATTCCAAGCAGTGCGACTCAAAATAAACCTTTCCAAAACAGAATCTACGATATGGAATTGGAATGAAATCGGTGAATACACCAACCGTAAGTCCAGCGTAAAAATCCAGAATGTAGAGTTAATAAATGATAAATAATTCAAATGCCTTGCTGTACGAAACAATTGTAATAATTTCAGCAAATTTTTGTTTTGTGCCCCGAAGACCGTTACCCCGTCAAAACTTTCTTAAACATCCTTAATTCCGTGCAAATTTATATGCTGAAGTCAAATCAATAATTGTTTATTGAAGAAACCTACCTTTTTCTCATGTTGTCGACCAGAAATAAATCGAACTATATCTCATCCTTTACCACCGTACTCATATCTGAATCACCGCGGAATGAATTGAGGCGTAGGATAATTATTTCGGCCTTTTTACTCCCTTTGAGCAATTAAGCCGAAATTTATTTGGTTTTGGAACTCGTTTTCCGCGTAGTAATAGCAAAAAGGAAGTAAAAAGTTCGAACAGCGGAAAACTACACGTGAAGACAGTCTGCAGTGAATAACATTTTTGAACCGTGGTTAGGGGGTGAGATAATCAGCGACAAGAAGTTCCATATTTTTCTGCTCGATAACTTGAAGAAAAGGTAAGTTTCTTCATAAACAATTATCGATTTGAGTTCAGCATATACATTTGCACGGAAATAGGGATGTTTTGCAAATATGTGAAGGGATAACAAAACAAAAATTTACCATAATCTCAATAAATAAGATTAGGCAACTGAATAAAGAACAGGTTGCAGTAGGAGTAGTTTTAGTATTTGTCTATATTTCTGAGATGAGGTAATGTTTACAGCATTTACATTATTCGGACTATAGACATTGGTTAGTTATTGTGACTTGACCCACAGAGTTATGAGTTCAATACCTGGTTGTAGCAGTTGTGAACAAGTAACTTGCAGGGTTAGAGAAAGATAACTCATGACTTCCAGTCGAGCTTTACGCAAGGAATGAGAATGATATACCCCAGTGATTGTAATAAAGGGTTCGGTTCAAAATTCCTAGCACCTGAAGAAGGCCGGAGCGTACAACGGCCGAAACGTCGTACAAATGGCAACAAAGATGAGGACAATTGTAAATAGGTGTTGTTTTGTTCGACACATTGAGCAGATCTTAAATTTACTACTAGCACGGACAAGCGGTTGGATTTCTAATGAGGTTAAGCCTAGACTTGAACAAGTTAGAATTGTAATGTCGTCGTCGTCGTTGTCGTCCTGCGGACTACATTCCCTGCGCATTCATAACGAAATTCATAATTTTGTCAAATAGCTGAATACTTGATGCTTCGCCAGGGCTACCAAGGGTGTTTTTATTGTGACACTAACACTGGATGGGTTGCCTCCAGGTCCCATCCTGTTATTTAACCCAAAAGTACCAGTGCTTAAGTGAATGCAGGGTACTCAACTGGTATTCGAACTCGGCTCACCGATTTCTCTTTCCAAGCCGACATCCACTGCACCACAACGCACATCCGTCAATTGTAATGTAAGCTTCCTCTTGAAAGTCGGTTTCACAAAACAGTGAGAAGAAGCTGCTCGATTGGAACTTAAGGAATACGAAATTAATGAGGATGGTTGGCTAATATCCGTGACATTCTGGGCTTTAGACGTGACGGTTACAACTGTTTGAAGTAAGGAACAATTTCTATGGAAATAGCGAGAGACTAGCGAGATGCTTGTAAGATTTCCTCTGTGAAAAATAGTTGAAGTGTTGAAAATAATTCATCCCCTGTAAAGACGGTGATTCATTTACTTAATTTTTTTTCTCGAAGACGCTTTAATAAAAAAGGAACATGTTCAATTGAGATACGTTTCCTATTTGTTTGTCCTTTTTTTTTCTTCATTCTATCGTCTTCTCAGATTCTGATTCATATATTCAACTCATATATATATACAAATCAACCATTCGTCCGTTCATAGAGTACTGCTGCCATATATGGTCAGGCGCCCCTGCTGTTCATCTCAGTGTTCTTGAGAGGCTCCAAAGGATAATCAGTAATGTGATAGGTACCGACTTGGCAGCTCAACTCCAGCCACTCCCTAACAGACGGGATGTGGCTTCCCTTTGTCTGTTCTATAAATAAATTCAAGGCTTTTACTCCAACTAACTTAAATCACTGGTGCCTCTGCAACAGGTGTTTCGTCGTGCAACCAGACTGGCAAACTGGGTCTCATCCATTCACAGTTAGATCAACCAAATACAGACGACAATTCTACTCCTTCAGCTTCTTTTCTCGCACTTCCAGCCTGTGGAACTCGCTTCCATATTCTTGCTTTCCTGACGGCTACAACCTCCAGGAATTTAAATGCAATGTCAATACTCATCTCTTAACCACTTGACTCTAGTTCTTTCTTCACCACCCTGTATATCCTTTCCTTTCTCTCCAACTTTGCAACTGTCATCACACCTGTATTTCTATCCTTCTCTTGCTTCTTTCTAACTAGTTCGTCTTTCTCTTCACTCTCTTCAATCTAATCTTTTTACTCTTATGTAGCCCCTTGCACATCAGTGACGTTACCGCCTTGTTCGGAGTGATACGATTAATATATATATTTGACGCCATAATGTAAAACCTTAGGATCCCTTTAATCCAACATCATCGAAGGTGCTCGTTGGCGGTATTGTTAATGATAGACAGGGCACGAAAACTACTTACAGAAGAGAAAATTGGAACTCGTTTAAAAACATAATTTTAATAAAATAATAATTAAAATGTAAGGTGGGTGTAAACACAACGTTCTACAAGAGCAATAAAATGGAAAAAGAAAAACTCACAATCCCACAAACAATCGTAAGAAGTGCTCTTTCAGTCGACACAGACTAGGCTGGACTTGAAAATCCACCAGCCTAGTCTGTGCAGACAGGAAGGGCACTTCATTAACAATACCGCCAACGAGCACCTTTGATAATGTGTTGGCTGAAAAGATCCTAAGGAGGTCTTACATTATGACGTCAACTTGATTTAAGTCTATTTGTTATTTTATTTCTGTGGGTACAAGTCTCTGTTTATATATATATATATATATATATATATATATATATATATATATATATATATATGTAATTAAAATATCTTCTGCCCCGTAGATTTTTCTCGTAAAGCGTGTTCAAGTGTTTGTGGAAACGGCTGTAGCTAGTATTTTAGGGAACTGCACGCCCCTGCTTTGTATAGTTCACTTGATTTTCGGAATAAAGGAAGCTGTTTCCGTTATTCTACTCACTTCACTTCTTTTTCCTCTCCAAACAGAAATGATATTTTTATTTAATCGTTTCACCCCAAATAAAGCAGGGGGGGGTTAGAGAGAGAGAGAGAGAGAGAGAGAGAGGGAGGGAAGAGAGAGAGAGAGAGAGAGAGAGGGAGAGAGAGAGAGAGAGAGAGAGAGAGAGAGAGAGAGAGAGAGAGAGAGAGAGAGAGAGAGAGAGAGAGAGAGAGAGAGAGAGAGAGAGAGAGAGAGAGAGAGAGAGAGAGAGAGAGAGAGAGAGAGAGAGAGAGAGAGAGAGAGAGAGAGAGAGAGCCAGAGGGAGAGAAAATCAAGGTACATGGGATACCGAAGAAAGAATGGGATTTAGTGGGGTGGATAGGATTTAGGAAGGTAGAATATAGCAACTGACGCTGAATTTAAACTTTTGGAGATTATAGCTAGCAGGTATACTGAATGGAGTTGCACAGATGGGTTGTGCGAGAAAAACTTAATAGAGTAGAAATGACGGTTATATTTGATTATCTTTTTTTTTTATAATCGTATCTCTCTTAGAAAGACATTTTACTGCCACTTGTGAAAGCGGCTACATAAGAGGAAAGTTATGATAAAGAGTGACAGGTTACAGGGGATGTCAGAAAGTGGGTAAGAGAAGGATGAGAATACTGTTGAAAATGGAGTGGACGGAGAAAGGAGCATGAGAGAGAGGATGCAGGTTAGTGAGATAGTAGATGACTATTGACTTTACATTTAAATTCTTGAAGATGGTAGCTGTCGGGGAAGCAAGTAAACGGAAAGGAATTCCGCAGGCGGGAAGTGCGAGAAAAGAAGCTGTTCGAGTATAATTTGCGTTTACAGTTTATTGGTTTCACAGTAAAATGGTGGGACCTATTTGCTAATATTGTGGTTCGAGTAAATTCATATATAGAGAGCACCAGGTAGCTAAGTTCATTGGAGTAGAAGCCGTGAACATATTTGTAACAGAGGCACAGGGAAGCCACATTGTGCCGGTGAGAAAGTGACTGTATCTGAAGGATCTATCAGATTACGGATTTTGTCAAGGGCCCCTAGGTGGATTACAGGAGCACCCGACCAGATATGGCAGCAGTATTCAATGCACGGATGAATGGTAGATTTGTATATTTGCAGGATTGTTTAAAACGGGAAAAACTTCCAGGCCCTACACAGGGAACCGACCTTCTTAGCAGCGGATAAAGCTATGGATTCTATAAAGTCATGCCACTCGAGGGTTGTGGTGAAAATTAGCCCGAGGAGGCGCAGTGTTTTGCGAGAAAAAGTGCGAGAAAATAAGCTGCTGGAAGAGAATTTGCATTTACCATTTATTAGTTTCACAGTAAAAGAGTGTGACCGAGTTGCTAATCTTGTGTCTAGAGGAAATTCATATATAGGGGGCACCAGGGAGCTAAGTTCATCGGAGCAGAAGCCGTGAAAGTATTTGTAGAAGAGACACAGGGAGGCCACATTTTGACGGCAAAAGAATGGGACCTAGATTCCACTCTAGTAGCACAGGTAAATTCATGCTGTCGGGGCACCAGGGAAAGAAGCCGTGAAAATATTTGTAGAAATGACAGAGTGAAACCACTCCCCGTCGGTGAGAAAGTGACTAAAACCGAGTATTGATTACGTTGTAGATCCGCCTTTGAATTCTTTCGAGAACCTCACGATGAACAGCAGGAGTACCCGACTACATATGGCAACAATATTCAGTACACAGATGAATGACAGATTTATAAATATACAATACAGATTATGACGAGAAAAACTTTCAATTAATCTATTGAAACAAAGCATCTTGGACGTTTCAACTGTTTCGAAGCAGAATGTGCAGTTGTCTAAGATACTAGCTACACCCGTTTCCACGAACACTTGAACACGTTTTGCAAGGAAAGTAGATGAGGCGCAAGCACTTGGAATGGTTGAAGACGTGTTCATTTTTTAAACACTTTCCCTTTTTAAGAAATGAGACAACATTTATAATCGATTAGCCGATGTATGTCAGCAGTCTCCCAACAACGGAGCAACAACTGAACAGCCAGACTACGTAAGTACGTGGCTTCATTATAGCCACGCGTTTTAGAACTCATAACAGTGCACTGGCACACAATATTCAACCAAGTCACAAAACAGCCATCATCAGTTTGCTTGGTGCCCAGTTTTCCGTATTACTTGACCAATAGCTGGGAAATAAGAGGTGTATTTCAAACGTGAATATGTCAGGCTTAGCCGTAATTGGAACTTGAGTCCAAGCTGCTAAACATAACTCTATATATATGAATGAAGACAGAAGGAAAACTCACCTTAGACAACGAGTTTCACTCTCTGAGGAACTTTATCAAGGCAAGTGTACATCTGCCGTAATAAAATCACTTAGCAAACGAAACCCGCCGGCTAAGATAGCTTTTCTTTTTGTCTTTAATTATATTCTTCTATTAGAGATATACTCTATCTGAAATCCCTACACACACACACACACACACATATATATATATATATATATGTGTGTGTGTGTGTGTGTGTGTGTGTGTGTGTTTCCTTAAAAACAACAAGGAAGTAATTGTTTATTTAACAAATGGAGCTTTTAAAGAAAGCCCCCTTTCAAAAACGCACAAATTTATGTTACAGTGAAAACATGAGAAAATAACAGCACTAGAAAAATAACATTGTTGGAAATGGCCAGTGATATGACTGAAAGCGCTTGGAAAGTCAGAACAATTTTTCATTCCTTATTTCCAGCAAAAAGAAAAATTGTACCAATACTGGAAAAAATAAATCAAGAATTATTAAAATCTTCCTTGCTCGTCGTTTTTAACGAAACACGTTTAAAAGAAATATATATATATATATATATATATATATATATATATATATATATATATATATATGGTGTCATCTGGCGCATTTGCAATGTATTTAGAGATTATTGATAAAAATCTAAAGAAGAATCTGCACTGTTATTGGTCTTGATCTATCAACTCGGCTTTAATCACATTTCTACCGTGGTAACGTAGGTTCCCCTTTATTCTTTTCTATAAGTATTTTTAAGATAATTGTTCTGATGTGATCTTCTCTTTTGTGTATCGACGTTGCAATTTTGAGCGCAGTACTAGATTGGCTGGTATGTCTCATCATTTTGCGTTTGAAATTTCTAGATCCAACCATACGTTCTATGCTAACAGATTTGTCTCTCGTCCTTCTCGTTTGTCGAACTTTTTTTCTATTTTTGCTTTTCTGTTCTCTCTCCTTCATAATATTTTTCTTTTTCTCATATTCTTTCAAACTCGTTAAACCATTAGGCCTTAGTGACTTTAATGCCTTTCTTGGTGTGTAATAATTAAAAACATCATCACCGACAAAAAGAAAAGAAAAACATCATAATTCTTCAAAAGGCTGTAACATACATATATATGCATATATATTCTTAATTTATTTATTTAAATATTACTTTTGATTGATACTAGTATTTGAGTAGAACACACATTTTTCCCAGTTCTTGACAACAAAATAAATATAATTAATATCTGACTTAATCCATTTCCTAAAAAAATACATGTGCATATATGATTGGTTTTAAATATCCGACAAAATACTGTCTATTCTCGCTTATAAGCCGACTTCACGACACCCGATAATTTTTTTAACCATTCTAGAAAATAATATCTGTGTAAAGTTCAACCGGTCACCGAAAATTGTTTTAACTATTCAAAAGAATTACTTGTGTATAATGCGACATCTATTTTTAACGTAAAAACTATTAATAACAAACTTGAACTATAATTGAGTATATACAGTATTGTTACGGAAAGTTCCGGAGATTAACAAAATGAAATTAACAACCGACATATTCTAATTTGTTTGTTAGAAAATTATTTTTAATCGATACTCGTATTTGAATAAATGTTGTGTTTATAATTAACATTAGCAGCATAGGATAAGCCACCAACTGATCTATGATTTTAGAGATTGCATGTTAGAATCCTGCGAATGACACATTTTCGTAATAAATTTCACGTAAATAATCAGGCCAGTAAAAATATATATATTGCAGGTTGTCTTCCCTAGTCAGTTTTGCTCCTAACAGATTTGCCTGTGATGAGCAGGGTTATTCAGGACAACGTTCACATAATACGGTCGATCATTGAGCAATTCGATAGTGAAGCCGCAAATATCATTGGGAAAGTTATCCACATCTTCTTTATCCAGATATGGGATAAATAGCAGGACAGACTGGGTTTTATAGCCTTGATTTTGTTATGATGAAACACACCTATTCCTCAGGTAATGGACTCTCTCTCTCTCTCTCTCTCTCTCTCTTTCTCTCTCTCTCTCTCTCTCTCTCTCGTATATTAATAAGAGTTAACAGGAAGTTAACTCGAGAAGTTCTTGGGAAGTTCTTAGGAGTTCTATTGGAGTTCAGTAGAACTACTAGGCAGTTGTTATTAGTCGACAGTTAGCCGAATACTAAAGAGTCAGCTTTCAGTGAAAGATTACCAAGTTCCTAAAATTTAGGGTGCACGATTATGACTTTCAGTGCGAAAACTACTCCACAACTGATTTACAACCAGTCTACCGCAGAAAGAATTGGCAGCTTACTGCAGGAAAAAAACTTATGGCTAGTCAGTCATGTCTCCTTCGAGACATGATCGCTCAAGCGTGTATCACGTATGGCACTTACCTGATTGATATGTCCAATAGCACACCTATACACAAAGTGCGTGTAAAAGAAAGGAAGGAAAGAAAAGGGTGCAAGTCTTTGGGTAAAGGTTCACACAAACAGGAGGTGTGTCAATCATAAAAATAAGGGTATCAGAGGAACGAACAGAAAGTTTTGTGGGAAAAAACCTGTTGAGGAGACTCTAAAAACAATGAAGCAATGAAAGTGAAAAAAAAAATGAAAGAAAAATAAAATAAATTGTAAAGGTTTTACAAGGAAGGGGGGAATGGTTCCAGTCTGGCGATAGCCGAAAAGACGGATGTTTAGAGAGTCTGACGAATGACGAGGAAAAAAAATAGTTACGGGTGGCGACAGGTAGTTACGGGTGGCGACAGGTATACTCTTGTATTCACGCTGATATAAGGTACATGGAAACTTAATGACATGGGTATTTATCAAGACACAGCTTCCGGAACGTTTAGGATTTTACAAAAATAAAGTAAAAAAAAAAAAAAAACAGACGAAAAAAAAAACAAATGAAATCTATTTTAGGTGAAGGGTAAAGGTCATTAGATGACTTCCTAAAATCTGTGGGTATTTCAAGAGAGTGAAAATCAATTTTTTAACCCTAAACAGTGTTTTTTTTTTTTTTACTTTTTTTTTTCTTCCATTGTCTTTACTAAGTTTTGTTTGATAAAAGTTGGGTACATCCAATACGGATCGAACTCTGGACTTTAATCTATATAAAGAAAAACTTTGCTTTTCGTTAGTTTGTATTATGGCAATTTTCGAAGTGTAGCTTACACGTGGCATAAGGCCGAAAAGACGTGGCACTCAGTGGGGATTGAACGCCGGTCGTAATTTTCTAGCGAGTTAACCATTACACCACGTCAAGGCGCTTTAAATGATTTCTTAGCGTAGTTTAAATGTGGCACCAGGCCGAAAGTACGAGGCACTCAGTGAGGATCGAACTCAGTCATAATTTTTTTGCGAGACAAGTTTGTTAACCATTACACCACGTCGAGACACCTTAAATGATTTATTAATGTAGCTTAAATATGGTGCGAGGACGAAAGTATATGGCCGTCAGTGAGGATCGAACTCACTAAGTCGTATTTTTTTCTAAAGAGACAGGCTATTACTTTTTAGTCTTTCGTGCCAACGTCCAAAGAGTCTGAGCTCCAGGACCATGGATTAGTTTTAAAGCATTCATTACACCCGAGCAATGCCGGGCTATACTGCTAGTTGGTTATAGTGAGAAGGTTGATTTAGTCAGATTTTGTTTAATTTTTTTATTTTTTTATTTTAGAAAACTGAAATGTCTTCTAGTTTTGTATTCAAAAATATATTGCTAGTAATAATTTTATTTTTCCTTCAAAAATGTATATTTTTATAAAAGCCTATTTCTATGTATATATTTCTATAAAAGTGTATTTTTATATTTTCATAATGTTTTGGCCCCAGTTTGGGGGTTAACTATTTGCCCATAGCTGGGACCCTAACACGTGCTACAACTCAGCGTTAGGTTGAACCTGGAAACAACAGCAATTAAGAGGTGGTTCCATGCTCCTCCCAACCTCCCAATCAGAGGCCTTGCTGCCGGATGCAGTTTAACGTCATGCCCAGGACCAGCTTCTTCCAAGAAATTCGAATTCTATTATAACGAAGAGTGTGAGGTCAGATTAACGGCTTTTTGAGTGTGAAGTCAGTGAGTCGAGTAAAGGTTTCTGCCTAATCGATCCACCTTCACATCAATCCAGATGTCCTTTCCCGCCTTTACTTATAGGTTAAATAGCATGGTAGACAATTTAGAAAGTTGGGTGACAGCCAGCCTTAAAGAAGAACTGATAAAAAAAAACGTGCAGAATGCAGGGGAGACTCAGTCAGTTAGTTGTGCGATACGTGATACACTATTGGGCGATCATGTCTCGAAAGAGTCATAACTAACTAGGTAGAATATTTTCCCACAGTCGGTTACCATTTCTTTCTGCTGTAGACTGGTTGCCAACCAAGGCTATAAAACCTAGTCCGCCCTGCTATTTAACGCATAGCTAGACAGAGAAGAGATGTATCAATACCTTTCCAAAGGGTATTTGCGCGTATGTGAATGAAAAGAAGTCGACTGGAATTCGAACTCGGCTATCTAATTCTCATTCCTAGCCGATATTCACTACACCACAACACACATCTAAAGGTGGGGTACTACTTTACTATATTTCCCAAGAATTTGTAGCAATTTACAGATAATGAAGGAAACTGTAGAGAGCCGTTATCACCAACGTTCTGATGGATTGGATTTAATAAAAAATAAATTTCCGCAGGTTTGGGTACAGTAGCAGAGTAGACCCTCAGTATTCTTTGGGTGGAGGCCAGTCTAGGCTAAGGACAACTCTGAATTCAAAAACTGTGGAGAAGGCAACAGGAAATTTGGTAAAAACAAAAGAAAAAATATGCAAAATAATCAGTTTTCAGGTTAAAGAAAATACATTTTCTCTAAATTCATTTTCACCCTACTCTCTTTGTTGGAATTCACAGATAATAAATAAACGGAATGTGTAGAAAACCTTCATCGCCTAGGTTCTGAGTGATACAGCCATAACAATTAGAATAGTGCTATCGATTTAGATAATTTATGCAGCAATTTATCAGTAAGTAAACAAAAATAATTACGAATGATGCGAAGCTATTGAATTATTTGGATTTGCAACTCTATCATCGAAGCATAATTATAAATACCGTATCGTCTCTAGGTTAATAATCTACTTTTCAACTATGAGCTCGTCGTTGCTAACGCTGATATAAATTGTGTGCAAATGATGTAAATGGTATTGAAACATTTTTAGCGATAAATATTTTCTTGGGGACAAAATGAGACGTCATTAAAAAAAACAGTTAATATGAAATGGGTTTTTTATTTTTAACTCGATAATAGGATCATTTGACGATTTTTCGAATGATTCCTCAGACACTTGAATCTTGAAAAAAATGGCTGCCACTTTCTTTGACTTCAAATGGACTAACATTTTCATGGGAGAATAATGAAAAAATTACGAAGTTTAAATAAATATAGTAGTCCATGATTTCATAATTTATCCGCACAAATCTGCTATTTCTATCGTATCGTTTTTAGTTATAGCGAAACAAAACAAAACAAGATGGCGCCAGCTTATATTAAATAAACAGTTTGGGACAATTGAGTAGGTTGATTCAGAATCCCTAATCAGAATTATCTCCTGAATCTCAGGATATTATATTTTGAGCATTTGCATAATTGATGTCTCTTTGTCATACATAAATTCGACTGGGTAACAAGATATTTTTGACAGTTACCCATGTAAATAAAACTAGCTGCGCCGATATCGAATCATTTTTATTTTGCAGTAAATTTCACCCTGTACAAATTCCGGGGACAACTCGATGTGGAGGGTTACGTTAAGCAGTAGTTTATATGGATCAGAGAAGATAACAGTTAACTTTAAATTTGAACATTAATATTGCAGTAATATGTGCGTTGTGGTGCTGTGGATATTGGCTCAGAACGAGAAACCGGGGAGCCGAGTTCGAATTCCAGTTGAATCCATTGTATTCACTTACGCGCAAATACCCTTGGGAAAGGTATTAATCCGTCTCTTCCTTCCAGTTATGGGTTAAATAGCAGGACAGACTGGGTTCTATAGCTTTGGTCAGCAACCAGTCTACCGCAGAAAGCAATGGCAACCTACTGCGGGATAATCTTCTGCCCAGTCAGTCATGTCTCTTTCGAGACATGATCGCCCAAGCGTGTATCACGTATGGCACTTAATTGACTGACTGACTGGGAAACATCCTCTTAGGAATCTGTTCCACAGTCCAGTTCCTCTACCTCGAGTGGCTCCTAGATTTTATACAGGCTGAACCTTATTAGAAAAAAAAAAAAGAAAGAAATCAGCGCACTTAGGTTCATTTATCTGGGTAAAAAAAATAATAAATGAACCTAGATACTCTGATTTCGAATCTCTTTTTTTTTCTTAGAGTAAGGTTCACCATGTATAATAAGATCCAGGTGGCCTCTTAAGATAGAGAGTTACATTAAGGGGTAGTTTACATGTGTTATGGTGCCCAATCTATATTGGAATGAACTCTTCCTCCTTCATAAATACTACCTGCGAGACTTCCTGGATGGGGGCAGTGTAATTTGACAGTTACGACGGACGCTTCTATCTGCTGATTAATAACACTCTTATTTTGTATATATGTTCTGTTGTTTCAATACACAGGTTCAACCTACCTTCTTTTCGTGTCTTTCTTCCTAGACCTAAAATGCCAAAACAATATGGATAAAAGGGGAAGATAACTGTCGACTCTGGACTTGAACAGGTTAAGATTTTAGTGATTAGGGAGAAATCCTCTTAGTCTGTTCCACAGAGCAGTCGTTCGCAGGAAGAGGCTGTTCGAGTGGAACTTACAACTTAGATCTACACTCAGAGTTGACCTAGAATTTTTTTTCAGATAGCATTTCTCGGTTCGAATTGAGTTTAAGCAAGTTCACTGTTTATGCACTTTACAGAATCTGAACAGAACATATCGGAATGGAGACGAAATGTCGAGAATCACAGAACGTAAATATTACGGGTAACGACTAGTGGGTCCCTACAATAGCTCGAAGCACAAGCTTAAAAGAAAATGTCTTGAAAGGACATATGACCCTATTAATATAATCGTTGGTTAGTTCCTGTAACTTGACCCGAAGAGTTGTGAGTTCAATACCAGGTTACAGCAGTGGTGAACAAATAACTTAGTTGATTTAAAGAGAGATAACTACAAGGTATCCAGAAGTGGCATTGCAAAAAGATTGAGAATGATATACCCTTATGATCGAAATAAAGGGTTCGGTTCAAAATCCTAGCGCCTGAAGGAAGCCGGAGCGTACATCTGCCGAAACGTTGTAAACAGCGATAAGAGGATGACAATAGAGCGAACAGTGTAAATAATTTTTTATGGATCTTCGTCGCTAATTTGTTGTGGTGCTGTGACGAAACTTCGCTGCGAAGTGTAGTGACCGGTTTGTGCCGGAAGTAAGACACGGAACAAGAAGCTAGGTTCAAAACAGTGTGTTAGTATAACCAAAAAACAAGATATTACAAAGGAGGTGTTAATAAATAGTAATATAGAATTAAGTAAGCCCGAAGGTATTATTCCGCTGCCTGACTAAAAGCTGTCGTTATCTGCTCTAATTAACTGCTCTACTTGACTGCTCGTAACTTGACTGCAGTATTCAGTCGCCTTCCCACTTAAGGTAAAATGTGGCACAAGGCCTTTTAATGTGGGTCTTCCGGGCCATATCACCCGGCCAAAAATATCTCTCTAATATTCCTTAGTCGTGACTTTACCCTTCGGCGGAGCCACGACTGGGTTAAACTCTCCGCCCAAAGGCAGTGAGCTGACAGTGATAAAGCTGTCAAATGCGCGAGTTGACAGCAATATTCAGTCGCCTTCCCACTAAAGCAAAATGTGGCACAAGGCATTTTTAATGTAGATCCTCCGGACCATATAGCCTAGCTAAAAATATCTGTTTAATGTTCCCTAGTCGTGACTCTACCCTTCGGCAGACCCACGACTGTGTTAATACTCTCCATCCAAAGGCAGAGAGCTGACAGTGCTAAGGCTGTCAACTGGGCGTTGACTGTTCTTTGGAAGTCACGCATGTGATTCATATATAGCCAAAGGAAGTGTTTATTTATCGTAGTAGAGCACAGAAGATATGAATTGAAACAATAATATCAAAAACAATTGCTATTATTGCTTCTAGGAAAGTTGTTCCACTGTGTCACGCTCGACAATCTTTCTCACCAGAATCTATCGTGAAAGTTTATTTATCTGTCATTCGTCCGTTTATTGAATATCGTTGCCCCATTTGACCTGGTGCTCCAACTATATATCTAGAGGTTCTTGACAGAATCCAAAAAAAGAATCAGCAATGTTATCGGTCCTGACGTTGCATCTCGGCTCCAATCGCTTTTCCATCACCGTAACGTAGCTTCCTTGGGCATTTCTGTAAATATTTTCGTGAGAATTATTGAAATGAACATCCCTCTTCACGAATCTATGCGTAGTACTAGATTGGCATTTAGGTCTCATAATATTTCTATGGAAATTGCTAGATCTAATCTGAATTTCCTGTCTAATGTGATCCAAAAATGTTTTCATTCGCACTTATTGACTCTGGACCTGTTTCAGCTTCTTGATACCCTTGTCAATTATAACTTTCACAAATTTAAACGCAACGTCAGTCGTTATATTCTATTTTGATTTTATCTATTCATTTTGCTGTCCTTTCTCTCCGATAAAGTTTTCTGACCGTATATCACAGTCAGTAAACTAGTGCGTCTCAGTGGCTCTATCATCTTCCTTAGGCTGAAAGGATTGTAGCATTTTTTTAACATAATTGTATTTCTTAGTATTTGATTGTATCTATTCATTTTGCTGTCCTTTCTCTCCGATAAAGTTTTCTGACCGTATATCACAGTCAGTAAACTAGTGCGTCTCAGTGGCTCTATCATCTTCCTTAGGCTGAAAGGATTGTAGCATTTTTTTAACATAATTGTATTTCTTAGTATTTGTCTATATTTCTGAGATGAGGTAGTATTTACAGTATTTACATTATTCGGATTATTGTTCTCATCTTTGTTGCGATTTGTACGACGTTTCAGCCGTTGTATGCTCCGGCCTTCTTCAGGTGCTTAAAGATACATGGCCTCGTGGATATAGACGTTGGTTAGTTCCTGTGACTTGAGCCAAAGAGTTTTGAGTTTAATACCAGGCTACAGCAGTGATGAACAAGTAACTTGCAGGGTTAGAGGGAGATAACTAAAGACTTTTAATGTGACATTACTATTACGCAAGAAATGATAACGGTATACCCCAGTGAATGTAATAAGGGGTTCGGTTAGAAATTCCTAGCACCTAAAGAAGGCCGGAGCGTACAACGGCCGAAACGTTGTACATATGGCAACAAAGATGAGGACAATAGTGCGAATAATGTAAATACTGTAAATTGTACTACTTATTAATATGTTATTTGCGTAGTATATTCTGTACGAATATTGTTTTCAAAACGACATGTCCCTTAAAGCCGTAGATGGCTATGGCTCTTCACAGTTTCTTTTTATTTAGTAGTTATGCATTACCATGACCTATTAGGAAAGATAGTGGAGTGGTTTTCTATTGCCTTTTCCACAGTTTGGAATGATCTGAGATTGGCTGCCAACCAATGCTATAGAACCCAGTGCCAAAGTGAACGCAACAGACAAGACCAGGATTGAAAACTCGACACTCCGGTTCCTTTTCCGGCGCTGATATCCGTTACACTTCCTTTACAGCCTCATAAGCCTCATTTAAAAGAGATCACATTTCCTTTACAGCCTCATTTAAAAGAGATCACATTTTTACGTTGTAAGTGCCAGCACGCATGACTGCAGGAGGTGAAGGGTAGATAATTGTTTGTTTTTTTTTGTTCATTATTTTAAATGAATTCATGCTTCTTTTTGATAATTTATTTTACTTTTTTTGTTTTTGTTTTTTTAGATGCTGCTAAAATATATTGAATAAAGCCCAGAAGACATATACCCTTGTGCAAATTAATTAAAACAAAACAAATAATGACTTCCTAGGATCTTTCACATTTTCCTGATCACGTATACGTCGTCTCTTGGTGTTGTTTTTCTTTTCCGAATGCATTTTCTTTTACGTTTTGAACTGATGAATTTAGTTTGTTTCTTAGCTTTGATGATACGACTGAAATTTGAAAATCTGACACCGCGATCTCTCTGTAAGGCTTGGCAGTGTGTTTGTGCAGTGTTACAATTTTCGTGCCCTTTCTTGGAGTAACGTCCATCGCAGACAATGGCCGTAACCGGCAGTCGAGACAATCGTGTCTGGGCGTGATAAAAATATGATGCAACCACGATTGACGCAATATTTTTCAAGTCCAAACAAATTTCAACATACACCCCGAAAACAGATTGATATTACTGCACAACACTGCAAATTACTTAATCTGTGGAACAAATGGAAAACGATTACACCCTGTTACTCCAGTGTGTCTAAAGCTAACCATATTTTGAAAGAAAGGAAACTAAAGGAAATGTTTCAGTTAATTTGCACAAGAGTGTATAAATTCACACAAATACTACCTAAAAACAAGAATTATTTCGCCATTTTTTCCAATGAATTTAATGGATTATAGATTCTGGGGGAGGGGAATGGGTTCTCTGTTAAATGGTTCCGAATTGACGAACAGGCAATGAATCACATGACCAAAAAAATTACTAGAAAATTACTACTGCCCTGTTCATATTCCGATCGATTCTATTTAATGTCCTTCACACGAATGTCCTTGGAAAAGTTAATCTATTTTTAGTGAATTGGAACATAAGACAATCAGCCTAATAACAAAACGTATCATCCGAATTCTGATGAATAGAGTGCGCAATAGAATCAAACAGGTGCTACTATCTCGGGTCAGAGTAGACCTAGAAACAGCAGCAATTAAGAGGTGGTTCTATAATTTTCAAAACTTCCCAGTTAGAGCCCTTGCTGACGGATGCAGTTCATCGTGAAACCCAGGACCCGGATGTAGTTTATCGTCATACCCAAGACACTGCATAAAATTCGTTCAGCAAATATACAAAACTAGAAATGGGTGTAAGACAAGGATGTGTCTTCTTACCGGATATATTTTATCTATACAGTGAAGTGATTCTGAGAAAATTAGAAGTTCGACCATGATCCATTATTGGCTGCCACAATCTTAACTGACAAGAAACAACAGGAACTTTTACAAGACTTAGAAATTTTAGCTGCCTCGTCTTGGATTATAGTATTTATTTGTATATGACTTACTAGTCAGTTCCTCTCTCTGTCCTTCATTTTATTTTCCGTTTCGTCTCTTTGCTTTTCCTATCTACTTGCCTTTCATTCCATGTTTTCTTTTTTTTTTTTTTGGCTTTCTTTTTCTTTTCTTTCCTCCTTTTTTTTTCTTCCTTCCTTCTTCGGTTTCTATGTCTTTGTTTCTTTCCATATCTTCCTGCCAGTTTCCTTTGTTTTTTCTTTCAACCCTATTTGTGATCGTTTGCATATCAATTTCTTTCTTTCTCCCATTAGTTCTTTCTCTTTCATTCTTTCTTACTTTGTTCTATTTCTGCTTTTTTTCCATTTATTTCTCTACTATATTCCACTTTCTTTCTTCCCTTCTTTTTTTTCTGTCAGTTTTTACTTATTTCTCTGCTTTTTTCATATATCTTCTTTCTTCTCTTGCTTCTCTTCTTTGTTTCTTTTTATATCTTTCTGTCAGTCTTTCCTTGTATTTTCTTTCTTACCCAATCTGTATTCGTTTGCGTATCTTTTTATTTCCTTCAATCTTTCCTTCTTTCTTTCTTTCTTTCTTTTTTTCTTTCTTTTTTTCTTTCTTTTCGCTTATTTTTTCCTTATTTCTCTGCTTTCTTCTCATGGATGTCTTTCTTTCTTTCTTTCTTTCTTTTTCTTTCTTTCTTTCTTTTTTCTGCTTTTCTTCATATCTTTCTTTCCTCCCATGTACTTCTTTTTTTTCTTTCTTTCTTATTTTTTCATTGTTTTTTTGTTTCTTTCTCTGTTCCATTATTTTTTTTTTTTACTTATTCTCAGTTTTTCCTTATTTCTCTGCTTTTCATCACATTTCTTTCTTTCTTTCTTTCTTTCTTTCTTTCTCCGGTTTCTTTGTCATTTTTTCTCGTGTCTTTCTGCGAGTTTTTCTGTGATTTTTCCTTCCTCCATTATCAATGTTCGTTTGTATCTGTTTCTTTATATCTTTCATTTTTCCCTTTCTTTCTTAGTTTTTAATCTGCTTTCCCTTATTTCTCTGCATGGTTTTCTTTCTTTTTTTTTCTTTTTTCTTTCTTTTTTCTTTCTTTCTTTCTGCTTTCCCTTATTACTTTGCTTTCTTCACATGGTTTTCTTTCTTTCTTTCTTTTTGCTTTTCCCTTATTTCTCTGCTTTCTTTATATAGCTTACTTTCTTTCTTTATTTTTTCTTTCTTTCTTTCTTTCTTTCTTTCTTTCTTTCTGTCTCTCTGCGTTTCCCTTATCTCTCTGCTTTCTTCACATGGTTTACTTTTTTCTTTCTTTCTTTCCTTCTCTCTTTTCTTTTCTGTATTTCTTCCCCCCCCCCTCTTATTTCTCTGCTTTATTCACTTGTCTTTTGTTCTTCTCTGGTTTCTCTATTTTTGTTTCTTCTGCCATTCTTTCTTTGTTTTGTTTTTTTTTGTTTTTCTTTTCTACTTTATCTGTATTTGTTTGCTTATCTTTTTTTCTTTGTCTATTTTGATCTATTCTTTCTTTCTTTCTTTCTACTTTTAAATCCTTCTCTTTCATTCGATTCCCTAAACCAATACTTCCATTTTTTAATACTATTCTCATAATTCCTCTTAATTCAGAATTGATTTACCCCTCCTTTGTTTGCGAAAATGATCGGAGACGACATATCCCACTCTACTCAACCCGCAATTATTTGCCAAATTCTACAATTCAACTAACAACCAACGTCAGCAATTGGAGACACTTTCCTCCTTTTTCTAATCCCGACTCGTCTCTCACTTTTTCTCGCTGAGTTACAAAAATAAAATATAATAAAGCAAATTCACAATGTAAATAATCGATGCTTCTATGTCCCCTTCTTTTGGAAGTTTGTATAAGATGGACGAAGACACCGAAGATTAAAAGGAGCCATAAGTTTTCTTTTTTCTTTGTTCTTTTTTTTTATTTGCAATAAGTGTTTGAAGAATGATTTTAACGCCATTTGCATTTTGCTTGCAAATGGCGCAGGGCTTTTTATGTGGTCTGGGAAATCCCCTCATGTTACCCGCAAACACAATACTTTCTTTAATTGCGACATTTGCCGCCGTCTTCCTTTTTATTAGAAGTTTTGCCTGCAAAACCGTTGAATTTGACGAGGGAGATGTGGTAACGGATTGATAAGCCACTAAAATACCGTGGAAATTGTTTTGCAAGATTTATACTGCAAGATGTTCAGTAAATACGCGAAAAATTTATTCTTCGAAAGAACAAAATACAGTTAAGTACCATGCATGATACATGCTGGGGCGATCATGTCTTTTTCAATCTATGGTTGACTAGGAAGAATATTTTCCGGCAGTAGGTTGCCATATCTTTCTGCGGTTGATTGGTTGCTAACCAAATCTATAGAATCCAATCTGTCCTTCTATTAAACCTATAGATTGAGGGAGAAGAGATGCATTCATACCTTAGTGTACGCAACAAACTCAACCGGAATTCGAACTCGGTTCTCCGATTTTTCATTCGGAGCCGATATCCATTACACCACAACGCACATCCCCCATCTCTAATTCGCCCATCTCAGTGGCCAGTTTGCGTATGAACCATAATAGCTAATTTTTTTTTAATTGATCGTTTTTTTTTTTTAGTTTTTTTTTTCTGAATTCATCGTGCAAATCATTCTTTAAACAATAATTGAAAATAAAAACAAATTCTACTTATGACCTCTTTAATGATCAACAGAAAAATTAATACTCACAGGACATATTTATATCAAGAAAGACAGGCAAAAAAACTCTGTAGCGAGATTGTGCACATGGTTTAGGAGGGATAACAGAAAGACAATATTTATTAAGAGTTACAAAGAAGAGGAAATTGTGGAGAACCATGATATCCAAATTGCCGAATATCTACAGCACATTCTACTTCTGCTCCGATGAACTTAGATCACTGGTGACCCTATATATGAATTTACTCAATACACAAGATTAGCAAATAGGTCCCACTCTTTTATTGTGAAACCAATAAAATGTAAATGCAAATTCTACTCCATCACTTTCTTTTCTCGCACTTACGGCCCGTGAAATTCCCTTCTGTTTACTTGCTTCCCCGACAGCTACAATCTCCAAGAATTTAAATGTAAAGTCAATAGTCATCTCCTATCTCACTAACCTCTCTCTCATGCTCCTTTTTCCGTCCACTCCACTTTCATCAGTATTCTCATCCTTCTCTTACCCACTTCCTGACACCCTCTGCAAAACAGTGGCAGTAAAATGCCTTGCTTGGGACGATATGATTATTAAAAAATAAAAATAAAACAAATAAAAAAATTAAGTGAGGGATCAATTTTATATTAAAATCAATATATAAATTGATCCCTCACTTTATGGCCACAGTCATCCTCTCTCTCATGCTCCCTTCTCCGTCCACGCCACTCTCATCAGTATTCTCATCCTTCTCTTACCCGCTTCCTGACACCCTCTATAACCTGTCACTCTTTCTCATAACTTTTCTCTTATGTAACTCCCTGCAAAACAGTGGCAGTAAAATGCCTTGCTTGGGACGATATGATTATTAATGAAAACATAAAAGACGATGACTGTTCAGCGTCTCTATTTTTTCTCCTTTTCCTCCAGCTATAGATTAAAAAACAGAGTAAAGTTGGTTGTCCAGGTTTGGGTAGCAAGTAAAAAAGACGATTCCAAGCCCTGAAAAATACAACGGAAAACCACTATTCTATTTCCCAAGAAGCCATGGTAATATATAATTAATTAAAATAAAACAAAATGCTACAGATGCTTAATCACCTACATTTTTAAGGAACATATAATTTAAAAAACTAAGAGAAGAGAATACTGAATCGCTATGTGATATCTGTTCTTCATATAGCAGTGAATACTGGACACTATCATCAAAAATTAAGAAAAAACTTGAAACAACAGAAATGTGGTTCTACAGAAGGATGCTGTGAATATCATGGATCGAGCATGTGAGTAATGATGAGGTTTTAGAAAGGATGGAAACAAAAATACTGAGCATCAGAAAGAGACAGCAGAAGTTCTTGGGACATGTGTTGAGAAAGGAAGACTTGGAGAATCTGGTACTCACAGGACAGATAGAGGTAAAGAGAGACAGAGGAAAGCAGCGGATAACATATTTGAAAGGACTGAGCAGGTGGATGGAAGAGCGGGTTTTGGGTGGGGTAACAGGAGAAAGTGTGCTAAGGTCTACCAGGGATAGGAAAACGTGGAAAGCCATGAAGGAGCATGGCACATAGAACAAGAAGAATTTAAAAATTAATAACACGAAAAAAGGTTCTACTTAGAATTTAAATACAGTTCAGAAGAGTTAAAGTGACTTTCCTAAGGTACCAAAGAATCAAAAACTAACATCAAAACCAAAAATAGCTGTATTGCTATGTAGCAATTGATTCACATCAGGTAATACCAGATTTTCCCGATCAAATTTAACACTAATCAGGAATCTTTCACCAAAAAACGGTTGATCTGCAGTGAACCAATATGCATTGAGCTCACTCTACGAGATACCAAAGTAAGTATTGTACGAAGTATCACCTTATAGCATAAAAACAACCTAGGAACCCCGCATGTTGACATAGGATGTCGAACTCTTATAAAAAAAAGTGTAGATTAAACCATCAACAGACCCCAATGGCTGCGCTAACTTAACAAGAAGTCAACTCAGCTGAACTTTAAATAGATAGGCACAGGTTATGGCTCACGACAGGGGAAGTAAAAACCTCTACGTTTTTGCAAGAATATTTAATGTTCGAAGCAAATCCCCAAAAAATCAAATTTTATCAAAATTGTGACCCACGAAGTGGGAAGTAATGACCTCCACATTCTTGCAAGAAGATCGAACGTTCGAAACAAGTCCCCGAAAAATCAAATTTGATCAAATTTCTTATTCAGGAAAAAGGAAGAAGAAACTTTCACGTTTTGGCAAAGAAGATCGAATGTTCAAAGTCAATGTTGAACCATTAAATATCTTCAACAACTGATAAAAATGAATAAACGATAATTTTACGGAGAAAATTTTAGTCTTAGTATTTTTATCAAATGTTACAAATATAACGATGTTGTTATATAATGTCACAACAACTATATATTACAATATATATATATATATATATATATATATATATATATGTTATAAATTCTAAATAAATATTATTCGATCTACTATGTATTGCGCACATATTTATAAATTCAACAATATTAAATACTGAGAGGAGTTCAACACGCTGACGCCTGTTGTAAAAAAATTCTACTTTCTAAAAAATTTTTTAAAATGAGTTGAAACACCTGGAACCAATGCTGATAATACCATGGTTAGAGCATGTGGCAAATGGGGATGTTTTATGAATAAGAGTTGCCAAGAAATACTGCAGATATTTCAGGTAAATATGAATGAGGTTTGGAGAATTTAACACCCAAAAGACGCATAAGAATTTAGGAAAGCAGACGAAAGCGGTGAATGAGAGATTTTACAAGTATGTGCAAATAGTGGCAAAACCATATGAAAGATATTAAGTGTTATAAAGCTGAAAATATTGATGAGAGCAACGAAAGGGGGGGGTAAGTTTTGCGGAGTGATGATCCCAAACATTTGAATGGAAAGGAAACAAAGAGAAAGAAAGAGAGAAAGAAAGCGAGAAAGAAAGCGAGCGGGGAGAATTAGGAATGTGAAAATATACTTGCACCGATCTGCACACATATGTGTGCATATGCATGTGCAAGTTTTTTTGCTTTTTGCAATGATGCCACATTTGATAGGCGTCTTTTACTACTGAGGAATTCGTCGTCCGAGGCTATGTCATATCGGTACAATTCGCATTAAGGCGAACTCCTCAAAAAGTGTTTACTAATGAGATAGGTTATTGCAAGGTTTGTTAACTAGAAATAAAGAATAAAAGAAGAGAACTATGTTTGTGAAATCTTCAGGATTGTTCTTATCGCTAATTTTTAAAAATTAATTGATATTATGACAGTTTCACAGCAAACAGTCTCTCAATCAAGACAAACTCTTTAATCTTTTCTGATGAATATATATATATATATATATATGTTCGAATTTATAGATTTGAATATGTGTACGTCAACGTCTTCTACTTGTTTAAAATCTAAATAACTTTATAGTAATCGAAATCTAATGCTTTGTTAAACTTATAATTTAAAATCTGTCGTAAAAATAAAGTAAAGTGAATCTAACTGTCGATTAATAATGCTGTTATCTATTTTAAACAAATATTAATATTAATGTCCAATAAATTGTTTTTAGAGTCTGTTCTCATATTCGTTCAATTAGAAATTACTTTATTTTGATTGATCCATTCAATGTCTATGTAACAATGCCTCCTTGATTAAAGTGTTTAGCTAGTCTTGAAACTTTTCAAACTCTCCAAATTGAAATAAACTTCTTCACTTGATAACACACAGATAGTGTCGAAACAAAATGGCTAATTGTGAAATATTATTACAATATATATATATATATCACCCTGTTCACGCTCCACCCACGTCTATTGAAGAGGTGAAGAGGCTCATCCCTTGTTACTGTTTAGGATGTGGTTTCCGTCTTTTTCTTTTCCAATCTTTTCACTCCTCTTTCTTTTTTTTCAATTGGAGTAGATAGACTAACCTACCGCCCGGTTCACACTCCACACACGTCTATTGAAGAGGTGAAGAGGCTCATCCCTTGTTCCCTGTTTAAGATGTGGTTTCCGGCTTTCTCTTTTCTCTTTTCCAACCTGTTCACTCTTATGTAGCCCCCTGTACATCAGTGGCGTTACCGCCTTGCTCGGGGTGATATGATTAATATATATATATATATATATATATATATATATATATATATATATGTTATAAATTATAAATAAATATTATTCGATCTACTGTGTATTGAGCACATTTTACGAATATTGTTTCTTTCAATACTGAATTTTATTCCTTCCATACCTAACCTATACTTATATATATATATATATATATATATATATATATATATATATATATATATTATCTAAAGTGGCTATAAACTATAATTTATTTCGACGAACGAGCACATCCATCTCTTCAGACTACGAATTCATTTGGCTTAAATTTTTTCTTGGTTTATATGGTTACTCATTCTGTTCAATCATGCCACAATTAATGCATGAACTTTTTCATTTCTCCCTTTTGTGACCCAAACGAGGTAACACCAAACATTTCTATTTTAGGTCATATAACACGGATTCCTCCACTTTTTTATTTTTTTTATTTTTTTTTTAATGTTCTGAGAAAATTTAAACCAAATAAAATGGCGCCTGAAGAGATGGGTATATTCGCCCGTCGAAATAGATTATAGTTAATAACCACTTTCGATGCTGTGTTGAATTTTACTTTATGTATGTCATATTGCTCTGTATAATATAAACCGAGATCTCTGTACAGATCTATCTCTTAATATTTTTATTAAATTGATTTTTTGATTCAGGTTCATGCCGATTTCGAAGTTTCATGATGATACCATTATGATGTTATATTTCAACACGCGTCATTCTACTTTCTAAAAAAATGTGTTTCATCATTCTTGCGTTTAACCAGGCAAGGAAAGTGGAAAGGTCATCAAGGTTATTCTATTTGGCTGGCCCTTTGATGTTGAGGGATAAATGTCCCAAAGCTCCCGAACAGATATGAGTGTTTTAACACTTACATGCACAGAAACACGCACATGATATATATATATATATATATATATATATATATATATATATATATATATATATATATTTGCATTTGTATCAGACAAGTATTAATTTATGCGCATGCATGCGTTGAAATATGAATATATACGTATAAGCAGACATATAAATACAAACATACACAAATATGCATACATAGAAGCACATACACACAATCATACACATCAAAGAATCACACATACAGACACACATTTATACACACACATATCTATATAATATGCGCATATAATCCTGCCAGAGGTCACGTATATTCCTAACAAAATTTCTCGATTATTCAGGCTGGTAAATATATATATATATAAATATACTGTTTAATTATAAAAACAAATTTAGAAAAGACAAAAAAGAACAGAGTATCTTCTTAAATAAGAGTAGCCATTAAAAATAATGTTTAAACAAATAAATTTAAAAAATTATATCGTAGTTAATTCATTTCGTAAAATCTTTAACAGATACATATTTAATTTATTTGTTTAAAAATTATTTTTAATGGATACACGTATTTAAGAAGATACTCTGTTTTTTTGTTGTCTTTTTTGTTTTATTTTTTTTTATAATTAAACAGTATATTTATTTATATCTACCGGCCTGAATAATGTAGAAATGTTGTTAGAAAAATATGAGTTCTCCGGCAGGATTCGAGCCTGCGACTCCTAGAAAAAATCGCCAACTGATCGGCCATGTCTTGACAACCATGGCTGTGTGGTCCTGTTTGTGTAGCTAGTGCAGAGTCCTGTTGCCTGGCAGTCTTTCAGCAGCCACCCTCTTAACCCAGGTCAGCCCTACCTTCTCGAGGGACTTGATAGGGGCTTCCTTGTAAGTTTGAGGTTCTCATCAGTAAATTCGATCAGAGAATGTTCAGAATGAGATTTTCGAGCTGCTTACCTTCTTAATCAGCATTAGACTCATCCAAATCTTTCCGAATCCAATGCACTGTCCTCAGATTGACACTCAAAACTATGAATTATTCTGATTGGAGAGTCTCTCGGGATGCAAAGCAGTACAGCATGTTGTTCGCAAATTTCTGGCGGAGTGAATTACGCTATGGTGCACTAGTTATCACAAACAGTGCCAAACTGACCCTAATATACTGTACAATCGAAAAAATAAACAAAAAAAAAATAGGGTGCGTACATTATCACCGTCTTATATTTTTAATTTCGCGCATGCTCTTTGTTTATTTTTTCGATTGTACAGTATATTAGGGTCACCCTATATATATATATATATATAGGGTGCGTACATTATCACCGTCTTATATTTTTAATTTCGCGCATATATATATATATAATTAAATTTGTTTTTTAATTAAAATTAATATTGTTTCTATTTGGACACGGAAATTTCTGTTTCGATATTTTTATCTCGTCATCAGGCAATGTTAGCTCATTGGTGTGAAAATGATTTTCATTTGAACTGAAAATCATTTTCACAACTAGGTAAAATATCGAAACATTGAAATTTCTATGTTGCAATGTAAACTATATTAATTTTAATTAAAAAAACAAATTTAATTATATTATGCTCTACAATATTTATATTGTATTGACCACTTTCTTTAAAAAGAAAGTAAATGCCGGAGAACTCGGAATTGTAAAACTGTTGGTTCTCTTCACCTGGATTTATATATATATATATATATATATATGTGTGTGTGTGTGTGTGTGTGTGTGTGTGTGTGTGTGTGTGTGTGTGTGTGTGTGTGTGCGGAGATATATATATATCAAGGTTATGTTCAATCATGAAAATGCTGTCGTCACTCTCTATTAACCACCGTATCCAAGGTTTATTCTTTATTTTTCATCAAAGGAAAACAATCAAACTTAACCTGTATCGTAGATAAATTGTGGATATATATGGGAAGCTAGTTAGAATTAATTAAATATATAATCAGGCCGATAGAAATAAATATATATACTGTTCGATTATAAAACAGGATATCTACTTAAATACGAGTATCAATAAGAAATAATGTCCCAACAAATAATTTCAAATTGTCGGTTGTTTATAACCAGTATTCGTAAAATATATATAGACATACGCAAACAGATCTGTTTCTCTATATCACAGCTCATCAGCACTG
>JBBBDQ010002159.1:302500-627500 GCA_037127315.1 Ascarosepion bandense | reverse complement strand
ATATTTATCGGGGATACCTCGACACAAAAGCTAGCTAAGAACACTCGCAGACGCTTATAGTACAACTGCGTAAATTTTCAAGAAAATCGGTACAGCCGTTTCGGAGTCTATAGGTAACGGACACACACACACACACACACGCACGCACACACATACATACATACACACAGACAAAGTTCCATTTATAAATAAGTTTAGATAGTAGGTACTTCCAATGAAAACGCGCTACTCGATACCTAAGATGTAAAATTAATTTTGGAAAACACAAATTATTTCTTCGAGTTTTTATTTATTTTAAATTTCAAGCTAATAGATTAAATTTAATATTTTTAATTACCAAAACACTTTGCTGGAATGAGTTTTTTTTTTTCTGAAATAGCTGTTTAATGACCTTTTAGTCGTCTTTCATCGAAGTGTAATTCCGTTTATTAAAAATCTTCCAAAAACAAAATATACTTTTTTCTGAATCTTCATTTTAGAAATATTAGCCAATTCAATGTAAGCTTAATATGATTTGAAATAAATATTATTTACATTATGTTTAAACTATAGCAGAAATGCATTTTAACCCGACAATAGTTGTTTATTTAAGCTCGTCATATGTTTAACAGCTTGAATACAGATTTCTTGTTTATCTAATGTTGTTCTATGGGTAAACAGTAAAAAAAGAATAATTGAATATAACATGATCTCCTTTTTTTATAAAACTTTAAAATTTAGAAAATATTTTCCGTAATCTGATATTTCATTGAATTTATCTACAAAAATTGGTACGGTTATACACTTACAAAAAAAATCAAAATTCTTTTTAAAATATTGGTGTTTGAGGATTTTTACTATATTTTTCATTTAGGATTAGTAAATATTGTTTTTACTTAATGTCATCATCTAAAGGGCAGAATTTAATACAGAATTTTAAATTCTTTAAATTTTAAATTATTAACTTAAATTATTCTAATTAAATGTTTTTTTTTTAAAGAAAACTTTTTGTAAAATTTCATTATTCATTGAAGAAATTTTTAATTCATTTTTCCACATATAGTATCATTAATATAAAGGCAATTAAAGGATTTTAATGGTGTTTCTGTTTGCAGAAACAAAATGATTATTTCAATTCAAGGTGTCCTGCTTTTAAGTAATATAAATATGAAGAAGAGAAAATCTTAATTTTCGAAATTTCATAAAATTAATTAGGTGGTAGGATGGGGTGGTAACACATGTAATAAAAAACTTAGCAGGATTTTCTAAAAAAAAAAACTTTCAAAAATTATTCCGTTCATTTTTAATAAGTCCTGAAAATGTTATTAAAATCCGACAGTTATTTGATTTTTGCAACAATTTCCAATATTTAACACCAAAGAAATGCTAACATTTTCGGTAAATTTTTGTTTTGTTCCCCGAAGGCCTTTACTCCGTCAAATTTTTCCTAAACTTTCTTAATTACGTGCAAATGTATATGCTGAAATAAATCGATAATTGTTTATTGAAGAAACCTACCTTTATCCTGTTTGCGACCACAAAAAGTTGGACTATATGTCACCCCTTACTACCATTTTCAAAACTGATTCACTGCTGAATGACTTGGGGCGAAGGATACTTATTACGGCCCGTGTACTTCTTTTGAGTGATTAGTCTGCGATTTGTTTGGGTTCGGAAATCAATTTCCGCGCATGAATAGCAAAAAGGAAGGCAAATTGGTCGAAAAATCGCCAAACTACGCGTGAAATCATTCAGCAGTGAATAACATGTTTTGAATTGTGGTTACGGGGTGAGATAAACAGCGAAAAGAATTTCGATATTTTTCTAGTTGTAAAATTGAAAAAAATAGGTTTCGTCAATAAACAATTATCGATTTGAGTTCAGCATTTACTTTTTTGCACGGAAATAAGGATGTTTTCAAAAGATTTGAAGGGGTAAAAGGCCTTCGGTGAACAAAACAAAAATTTACCAAATTTTCAATACTATTTTTGATCCATCCATGCAAGAAAAACAAGATTTTTAAGAAAAATTTCAAACGTTTTATGATTAAAGTATTTAATAAAATAATCAAAAAATAATTTGGTCATTCCTTTTAATAAGAACATAAACATCTAAATTTTTTATCTATTACTGGGCATTTTTTAATCATGGTATGCTCACTTTTAGCAAATTATTGGAGGTACATATTCGGTAGAGATATGAATTGAAAATATATTCCTTGAAGATTGTCAATCTTAAAATAAACATGACATCAATACTAAATCAACACACTTGCAATTTATTAATTGAGAGAAGAAAATATTCAATGTGTAATTGAATAAAATTGGTCACCTATCGTTCATAGGCATCACATTGATTTTCACAGGGTCTTTAATGTTTTGTTTGACCAGGAAAATGTCTAAAACTTAAATTGAGAAAAATATTTAATCAAAAATGTAATTTTAATACCCACGTTTATTGAAGGGTGAAGAGGCTCATCCCTTGTTCCCTACTTAGGATGTGGTTTCCGGTTTTCTCTTTTCCAATCTTGTTACTCTTACGTAGCCCCCTGCATATCAGTGGCGTTACCGCCTTGCTCAGGGTGATATGATTAAAATATATATATATATATATCCGCAGACAGATCTGTTTCGCCATCTTCTATTTTCTGGAACTGTGTTGTTCTTTTTTTATTTCCTCAATCCTCCCTATAGTCAGCCTTTTCTCTCACTTTCTTTCACTCCCTATAACCACCTGCTTGGAGAGAAATGATTATATATATATATATATATATATAGTCATCCGCAGACAGATCTGTTTCGCTGTATCACAGCTCATCAGTACGGTTAGACTCCGATTGCTTTTAACCCAGGATTGAAACCCGACCGTATTGGCGTCAGTCGGCGATTCTACATCTGGGCTATGGGCGTTCGGTGGAAGAAGGCAGACTTTTTAGCGTGTATATTGTTATTATAACTGCTCAATAGACAGAGTGCTCTAATCTATTACTGAATGAGCGATGCGTACAGTATCTACTATTTTTCAAAGTCTACCATTCTTCCAGAGTGCTCAATCAGGATGTGAGAGCGTAAATGTAATCATTTCGCCCCAAGTAAATGAAAAAAAAGATCAACAGGATTCCAGAAAATAGAAGATGGCGAAACAGAACTGTCTGCAGATGACTATATATATATATATATATATATAGTCATCCCTAAACAGATCTTTTTCGCTGTATCACAGTTCATCAGTATGGTTAGACATCCGATTGCTTCTAGCCAGGATTGAAAACCAACCAAATTGATATCAATCAACGATTCTACCTCTGAACTCTAAGCGCTCGGTAGAGGAAGACGGACTTTGCTTATTATTTACTATGTAAACTGTTGGGACGCCCGCGCCTATTCGGCGATAATGGACTATTCCATTACTATGTAAAGTAATGGTGGCATCTCCGTAGCAGCCGATCGACAAGTCAGTCGTAGACTTCCGGTGACGACCCGGAAGTATCCATTGCTCATACTACGTCTTACGACGGTTGAGACGATTAACCCTTATTCTTGTATTGGATACTAATAACCTTTGTAAATACTATTTTCACGGAATACAACAATTAACCTATTCCTGTTGTTGAGTTATTTATTCTTACACACGACATAACATAAACACACGCCAGTAGCCGAGAGTGTTTAAATTCATTACTGAATGAATGATAAAGCAAGATTTACCTTGCACAAATTCAAGTGGCACTCGAAGTAAATGGTTGCATTAACAAGCAGTTTGTAAAGATAGAACATAAAGATAACGGTTACCCTGAGATATGAAGAGGTTAAGATTGTAGTGACCGGGGGTAAAAGACTCTTGGGAATTGTTTCCACAGAGCAGTGGTTCGTCGGAAGAAGCTGTTCGAGTAGAAATTCCTTCTCACCAAAGGAACACCGACGGAATGTGTGTTGCACGCTACAATGTGAAGTGGTATGACAGGTTATATTCATGAAGATTAGAACTGACGGAACGTCAGAGCACTTTGCGTGAAAGGGGCGATAGAGCAGTGAGGGGCTTACTACATTTCGTCTTTGAGAGAGAATGGTGTGGAAAGAGAATTATTCCTCACCTGCAGGGACTCGGATACACTTTTGAACTCTATCGAGATGGGAGGATGAAGACTGGACAGCTTCCGCACAAAAGTACGTCATTTGATGCCTGATCTGGCTCTTGTAAATTTAGATGACAGCATGCGGAGTCAGCTAATTACTGGAGATGTACACGCAGCAGACCATTTTTCCTGCATTTTCGACGAATCGCATGTACGAGTTCCACATGGAATCAGGTGTGAGTTTAGGGCCAAATACCTGACACCACATGGAAAGCTTTCTATTATAAAGTCAGTCAGTCAGTTAAGTGCCATACATGATACACGCTTGAGCGATCATGTCTCGAAAGAGACATAACTGACTGGGAAGATAATTTTCCCGCAGTAGGTTGCCATTATTTTCTGCGGTGGACTGTTTGCCAGCCAAGGCTATAGAATCGAATCTGTCCTGTTATTTAACCCATAACTGGAGGGAAGAGACGGATTAATACATTTCCCAAGGATGTTTGCGCGTAAGTGAGTGTAATAAATTCAACTGGAATTCGAACTCGGCTCCCCAATTTTGTAGTTCCGAGCCGATATCCACTGCACCACAACGCACATCCTATTATAAATGTGATCCCTAAAGTTCAGATCAATCCATACGTGATACACACATTGGCGATCATGTCTCGAAATTTTTTTCCCGCTGTTTTTCCCGCTGTAAGTTGCCATTACTTTCTACGGTAGACTGGTTGCCAGCTAAGTATATAGAAGCAATCTGTACATCTATTTAACCCATAGCTGGAGGGAGAAGAGACGGATTATTATCTTTCTCAAGTGTATTTGCGTGTAAATGAATGCAATAAATTCAACTGGAATTTGAACTCGGCTCTCCGATTTCTTGTTCCGAGCCTATATCTGCAACACACATCCTGAATACATAAGCAAAAATGCTTATTTTAACAAATTCATTTGCGATGTAAGCATGGATGCGCTTTGCAATATTCACGGGAACTCAATGCAATAACTCTCAATTTGAGCTATAGATAAACAATAATATTTAGATAAGTTACTTTAGTCTTGGCTTTAAAGTAGAAATACGTAGTTATTATTATTATTATTATTATTATTATTAATCAGTTCACCCGAAGCAATGTGATACTGACGCGAAGGGTAACTGGGGAAGAAAGCGAATAAGAAAACTTTAGACAAACCCGAAACCAAACTCTAAACAGAAAACGAAAAACGAACCACTACTGCTGTTCAAAAGACCTAGGAGGAGTGTGAACCGTACGATAGACGAGCATATATACTAGAGTCGCAAGAGACTTGCAGTGTTTTGCCATTGTGGTAGGGTCGTAAGATGGAAAATAATTAATTACTCGCAGGACCGTGAGAACGCTTTTAAACTCTGTCGAAAATGGAAAGTGAGGATTGGTCAGCTTCAATACAGATACGTGAGTATATCTTCATTCGGATGCAATTAACCTAATCTGTTTCATCTGATCGTGGGCCATAAATCAATGAAAACTTTGCAACACGAATTTTCGCAAACCATTCTTACACGTTCGATTAAAAGTAATAACTTCTCAGTGAACTGCATAAATATATTTTCTTTTTCTATATAAGTTGTATTTCCCCCCTTTTTTAAAGTCAATCAGAAATTTATATTCAATCACTAAACAAAGACTATAAAAATTTATTCATAGCAAACCAGTCAACAATTAATAGCCAATCAGCAAACAAAACCTATAACAATTTAATTATATCCAATCAATAAGCAATTTGCAGCGAATGAGTAAACAAAAAGTATAACATTTGATTTATAGCTAATCAGTAAACAATTTGCAGTACATCAGTAAACAAAAACTATAACAATTTATTATGGCCAATCAGTAAACCATTTACTCGTAATCAGTGAACAATTTACAGCCAATCAATAAAAAAAATCTATAACAATTAATTTATAGCCAACCAGCAAACAATTTTCAGCCAATATGTAAACGATTTACAGCCAATTAGTAAACAAAAATTATAACATTTTCTTTGAAATGTACGTTGACAAGACAGTTGCCATATTACATCGAAGAAGATAGTAGCAGTAACAATTTGTGAAAATGCAGACGTTAGATCTGCCGTTCGAAAAATAACTGTTTTCTAACAAACAAACTTTTCCAACCAACATACGCGCATGTCGGACACATGCAACAACCATAAATTAAAATGCACGTGTTCTTTTGTTATTCTTTCGGGATCATGATTGCTTTTAATGTTTGGCGGTTTTTTCAGGTGCAAAAGTGAAGCCTGAATTGAGATGTTATACGTAAGAACTTCCGCAAACACAGGGAAGCGCATCAAAGCAATAAAGAACCAAGCAAAACAGAAAAATGGTCATACTCCATTTTGTTTTACAAAATTTTTTAGCGGGATTTATGTATGACTAAAGTAAATAGCATAAAGTTTCATTAAAAGTGTGCGAGCGACGTGCTTGGTTTAATGTCAGTTTGATATTTTAGGCTTTTTTTACGACACAGTCACTAGTTTCAATGTATCATCTAACACTGCCTAATTCTGCCGATGATATATACGAAGCTGGTCTCATGAAATAAAAGAACGCACAATGTCAACAAAAAGAAATATTCACTTTGCAATCGAGTAGGATTAGGTTATTATGAAAGTAGTAAAGAGTCAAACGTTGTTTATAGATTAAAACTACGATAGGAAGCTGTAGAAAGGTATGATCTTCCATTCCCTGAATGGGCAGAAGACATAAAATAAAATAGGGACTAGAAGAAAGTCCTTACTTAAAATCAAGAGGACGTAGGTGACATTTTTAGAACACATTTTAAATAACTAGAGACGTTTCAAGAAACACTTTTTCCCTCAACTGACGAAACATTGCTCGCTTCTAGCTATTTCCCTGGCAGATGTTCAGACTACTTACGTTTCTTTGTTCCACCAGACCAAATTTTCAGAGGACCCATTATGCCGCATACGAAGGGCCAGATTTCAAGTAATCTTAATTCTTATCGTCTTGACTTGGTAAGATGAACGTTTCACGGACAATTCAGTCAGTTAAGTGCCATACGTGATAAACGCTTTGGGCGATCATGTCTCGAAAGAGACATGACTGACTGGACAGAAGATTACCATTCAGTAGGTTGCCATTGCTTTATTGACAGGTAGAACCCAATCTGTCCTATTATTTAACCCATAACAGGTGGGAAGAGATGGATTAATACCTTTGCCAAGGGTATTCGTGCGTAAGTGAATGCAAGGAATTCAACTGGAATTCGAACTCGGCACCCCGATTTGTCGTTCCGAGTCGAAATCCACTGCACCATAACGCACATTTCTCACAGACAAACTTCTTCCCTAAAACTTTTCCTTTGTGGAAGAGACTCGAGATGATGCTTCCCGACAACCTCTTCATGTCTTGAGTCAGCCTCTTCAATTTCTGAGCCAACCGTTATCTTATCAACATAGGTGTAAATAGATTCACCTATCGCCCAGTTCATACTGTTTCTCGGTCTTTTGAACAGGATCTTCTTATTTAGGATTGTTTTTCCGGTTGCTTCAAAAGTTTACTCATTCTTTTTCACTCCCAGTAGCTCCTTACATCTTAGTGGCATTATCGCCTTGCTTGGGGTAAATTGATTAAAACAAATAATATCCTCATTATCTGCACTTCTTACTTCCTCCCTTTATCACCTTACAACCTCATTCAGCAACCCACTATCCTGAGTGGCTCTTGGGTCATTTATTAGGCGAACAATAGAAACGATGCTTCCGTGATCATAACCTCTTCTAAGTTCGAGCCAACCATTATCTAACCTATATCTCTTCATAATCTGCACATCTTAACTCCTTCTCTTTCACCCATTTAACGTCAATAAGTAACCCTCTACATAAGATAAACCTTATGATGTACTGTACCTCATGAGGTATATTGTTCGAAAAAAAGGTTTCCTATGCTGGGTTTTTAAACAGACGATCAAGGTGTCTAGGGGCCTGTTTTTATGGAGGTGTTATTTCTGAGTTTTGCTTTGAATATCTCAAGAGATTTATAGAGAATATCCTATTACTGCAAAATATTTTTGTTAGGTGTATAAATCTCGTTAATGTTAGCAAATATATTAAATATCGATTTAATGCCTCATACAGATTGCAGTTCCCAAAATGAGCAGAAATGATTGTCATTTATATGGTCCGTATGAAACTAGAGTTGTTATTGCGAAACGGCCCACTTTGCACAGGGTCAACAATGATATAGCTCTATATGAAAAACGTTTGCCTAACTTTGATGTGGACAATAACAGACTGACCTCAGATACTTAGTAAGTTCTTTAATCTAGTCGCGAGTGGCTGGTTTCCCATTTTTGCGAAAAAAACAAGGAAGATTGCAAATGCAACTGTTTATTTAACTGCAGTTTTAAAACGTACGATTTCAAACTGCCGTATAGGATTTGTTTAGATTGTTTTGTATGAAGTGAAAAACTCTCAAGTGCAAGAAAGATCAAATGCTTCTCTGCATCACTCATTTCCGTTCAGTAAGATAAATTCTAACATAAAATGGAGAATGTGACACTGAGATCCGAAGGCATATTGGCATGGCCAAGGATGAATTCCAGAATCTGAGTAGAACATTGAGAGACAGGAAAATTTCGCTAGAAACAACAAAGGAGAGTACTGGATTGCTATGTGATATCTATTCTTCAGTATGGCAATAAATGATGGACAATCTCACCAAAGATGAAGGAGAGACTTGAAGCAACCGAAATGAAGCAGATCTACAGAAGGATGCTGAGGATACCATGGGCCGAATATGTAAACAACGATGAGGCTTTGGAGAGCATGGAACTGAAAAAAAAACTTATATCTCACATCAGAGAAAAAACAGCTGAAGTTCTTTGGACATGTAATGAGGAAGGAGGGCTTGGAAAATCTGTTATTCACAGATCAGAGGGGAAAGAGAGACAGAGGTAAGCAACCAATGACATTTGATGGGATTTAGCAAGTAAATGTCTGGGCGGGTTTTGGGTGGAGTAACAGGAGAAAGCGTGGTAAGAGCCATCAGGGAGATGTGGAGGACCATGACTGTCTATGTCATGAAGAGACACGGCACATAGAAGAAGAAAAAGAAGCTATATTAGCGGGAATAATTTTGACGTCTTATGTATTCAAATCATAATGAAATGCGGACAGTTTTTCTCTATATTTATCACTAGCAGTATAGCCCGGCGTTGCACGGGTGTAATGAAAGCTTTAAAACTAATCCATGGTCCAGGAGCTCAGACTCTTTGGACGTTGGCACAAAAGACTAAAAAGCAATAGTTGTTTCCAGTTAAAGCAAAACCGTAGACTGAAAGAAAAATGAATGGATGTAAGTCAAATTTTGATTTCCTGGTATCGATATCAAATAAGTTTTTTTCGTCGTAAACTGAATTTTGACGGCTAAATAAGTCCTCTGAGTAAATGGTATCATGGCTGAAACTAAGAACTACAATTATATCTACTTAGAGCCAAACTCAAAGCAAAATCTAAAATAAAAACTGATTCTGATCAGACCCGGTCGGATATCGGGGTATCGATTTTCTATATCAGAGTCAAATAAGTCATCCAAGGATAGAACTACAACCTTGAAACTTCTGAATATCGTTTCTTATGTTTTTGTCTATGAGTGTCAAATTTGATTAAAATGTCAAATTTGATTAAAATCGGACCACTCCTTCCGATTTTTCGATTATCGATTTTCTATATTTATCAGGGATACCTCGACACAAAACCTAGCTAAGAACACTCGCAGACGCTTATAGTACAACTGTGTAAATTTTCTAGAAAATCGGTTCAGCCGTTTCGGAGTCTATAGGTAACGGACCCACACACACACAGATAAAGTTCCATTTATAAATAAGTTTAGATATGTTGCTTTTTTCACTATTCTTCTTTCTTGAAATGACAATCTTTGTTAGAACAAAAGCAAGTCTCAAATAAAAGCATTTAAAAAAATTGCAAATTTCACGGAGTAGAAATACTTTCACGCTTAACTGTATACGATAAATTTAAGCTCAGCGGCCTGTTAATTCAAACCCAAACGAGAATTGTCAAAAGAAAATTCGTAATTATCATAAGAGTCACATGTAGATCAAGAAGGTCACTTCGAAGTGGTACAATATTTAACAACTTTGTCTAGATTAATCAATTATGACTAAATAGTAAGGTGTCCATCAGCAAAAAGAGCAGC
The DNA here is from genome assembly GCA_037127315.1 of Ascarosepion bandense. Classification (NCBI taxonomy): domain Eukaryota; kingdom Metazoa; phylum Mollusca; class Cephalopoda; order Sepiida; family Sepiidae; genus Ascarosepion; species Ascarosepion bandense. Next base: position 617,223 of record JBBBDQ010002159.1, on the reverse strand, counting down.
CCAAAATACCAAACACAGGTGAGGGATACTAGAATTAAGCAGGTTCAAAAATTTAAATACCTGGGAAGTGTTCTAATAAGAGATGGAAAATGCTACACAGAGATCCGAAGGTGAATTGGCATGGCGAAGGACGCGTTCCAAAAGCTGAGTAAAGTATTAAGACCCAGGAAACTTTCACTAGAAACAAAGAAGAGATTACTAAATTACTATGTGATGTCAGTTCTTCAGTATGGCAATGAATGTTCATAATATCATCAAAGATGAAGAAAAAACTTGAAGCAGCTGAAATGTGGTTCTACAGATGGTTACTGCGGATATTATGAACCGAGCATGTGAGGAATGATAAGGTGTTGAAATGGATGGAAATGAAAAGGAAATTAATATTGAGCACCAGGAAGAGACAAGTGAAGTTCCTGGGACATGAAATGAAGAAGGAAGGCTTGGAGAACCTGATACTAACAGGCTAGATAGAGGGAAAAGAGACAGAGGAAAAGCAATAACATATTTGAAGGGCGTGAGCAAGTGGATGTCAGAACAGGGGTTGCGAGATGTTACAGGAGAAAAAGTGCTAAGAGCCACTAGGGATAGGAAGACGTGGAAGGGTATGATTACCTACGTCCCGAAAGGACAAGGAACATAGAATAAGTAGAAGTGAGGTATCCCATACTTTAGGCTATTTGTCACATGTAAACTACGCTTAGAAAATTGCCATATGAAGGACTAAGAAATAGACGAAAATACTGACTTTCTGTGAACTGGAAGATTGTTTACCTCAGTTTTGTGTACCTGGATTCAAATATTAACTGATGATTATAGAAGAAAAAATATGCTAAAAATAAACAGATTTGAATAAACTAAAATATCTTCCACCGCCGTAATATTATTGATATTGACCTGGTATCTCGGTATCAGTCAATCTTCCACCGCTATAATGTAGCTACCCGTTGCATTTTTTATAAATACTTCCATGGAATTTGTTCTGATAACTTTTCTTCTGCGGTATCTAGACTTTATGAATTTAAGCGCAGTACTAGATTGGCGCCATGGTCTCATTATTCTACAGTTGAAATATCTAGATGCAAAGTTAATGTCTATGTAAACAGTTTCTATTCTCACAATTCTTGCTTGGTCCTGGGTATGACGGTAAACTGCATCCGACAGGAAGGCCTCTGATTCGGAGGTTGTGAGGAGCATGGAACCACCTCTTAATTGCTGTTGTTCCCAGGTCCACCCTGACCCAGAGTGGTAGCACCTGTTTGGGTACTACCTATGGGCAAATAGTTAACCCCCCAACTTGGGTAAAAACACTATAAAAGTATAAAAATAGACTTTTATAGAAATATATACATAAAAATAGACTTTTATAGAAATATATACATAAAAAATAAAAAATATATATTTTATTGAAAATATAAATTTTTGAAGGAAAAATATTTTCAACAATACATTTTTGAAGGAATTAATATTACCATAAGACATTTTTGAAGGAAAAAAATTATAGCGATGAGACATTTTTGAAAGAAAAAATCTTATTACCAGCAATACATTTTTGAACACAAAACTAAAAGATATATTCAGTCAGTTAAGTGCCATACGTGATACACGCTTGGGCGATCATGTCTCGAAAGAGACATGACTGACTGGGCAGAAGATTATCCCGCAGTAGACTGGATTAGATTATCTGCGGTAGACTGGTTGCCGACCAAGGCTATAGAACCCAATCTGTCCTGTTATTTAACCCATAACTGGAAGGAATAGACGGATTAATACCTTTCCCAAGGGTATTTGCGCGTAAGTGAAGGCAATGAATTCAGCTGGAATTCGAACTCGGCTCCCCGATTTCTCGTTCCGAGCCGATATCCACTGCACCACAATATTCAGTTTTCCTAAAATAAAATAAAAAATTCAAAATCTGACTAAATCAACTTTTTCACTATAACCGAACATTTAAAAAATAACCTTAAAATCCCTCCTTGTTGGCATTAAATAACGCATAAAAGATGATATGGTTTTAAACAAAACTCAAACAGGATTCTTGCTTGTGGACGTCTCCAGAGCTGCCACGATTTATAGTAAAGTTTGATCTTCAAAAATTTAAAGCAATGTCAACCGTTATCTTCTGTCCTTTTAATGTCTATTCTTTTTCTTGATTCTTAATAACGTTTTCTTGTTTTCATATTTTCACAATCAGTAACGATCTGCCTCTTAGTGACATACGTTGTTACCTTGCTTGTGGTGAAATGATAATAAATGATCAAAGATAGATAATAAATAATTATTTCATTTGAGTTTTACGGCTATGTCAACCCGTTGTTGGGTATCTATTTTGTATTTGGAGAATAATTCCCTTTGCGTGTAAATACTATATTAACGATTTTTTCCGTATAAGAGTTATTTTCCAGAAACAAGTTCCACTATTTAGTCTATTGCCAAACCAAAAAGATTAATTCATACCTTTCCCAAAGGTATATATACGTCAGTGAAGATACCAAACCAAACTGGAATTCAAACTCGGTTCTCTGATTTCTCAACCCGGGGTGCTATCTATTACACCACCGGCACATCCAGATAATGAATATAGATATACGGAGAGTGCTGTAGGGTGAAGAAACTAGAAAATCGAACAGAATGAATGTGAGAAAAGGAGAAAGAGAGAGAGAGAGAGTAAAAGTGAACGACGGATCGCCTTATAGACAAACAGAGGGATGGACTGGCGGTTGGATGAAGGGTGGATGCGGGAGACGTGTGGCTGGATGCACGGACGCTGGAACACGAAAGGAAAACAGCACATTGTTATTCTGATAAATAAATCAGTCGGCAAGTAAACGTGTTAATTGCCAGAGTAATTTAGAGCACACGAAAAGTGAGATTGGCGACGAGACGGTGGGGGAGCGGACAAGAAAAAAAAAGAAGAGAGATTCAGTCGATCAGTCGGTACGTCGGGTAGAATTATAAAGAGGTGATTGTTTCGGCATTGTGAAGAAAGTGTGAGAAAATGAAAAGTTGTTTGATCTATCTGGCTAGTTAGCTGTGGGATGTGCGCAAAAGTTCCCAGCGCCCCTGAAAAGCAGAGGCTGATGAATTAGTAATTTAGGGCTTGAAACATTCTTCTTCTTCATGTGCCGTGTCCTTTCAGAACGTAGGCTATCATGGATTTCCACTTGACTCTGTCTCTTGTCGCTCTCAATATTTTTTCTCTTGGAATCTCTTCTAAGTCCTGCTCTGTCAACCATTTGCTCAGACTTAACAAGTATATCTTGCGCTGTTTAACACTGTCTCTCCTTCCATTTATCCGACCTGTGAGTATTAAGTTCTCCAGGGCCTCCTTCCTCCTTATGTGTCCCAGGAACCTCATTTGTCTCTTTCTGATATTTAGTAACAGTTCTCTTCTCATTTGTATCCTTTCCAACACCTCATCGTTGCATACGTGATCCGTCCATGGTATCCTCAGCATCCTTCTGTAAAACCACATTTCTGCTTCCCCTTTTTCATCTTTGACGAGATCGTCTAACATTCACTTCCATACAGAAGGACAGATAACATATAGCAATCCAGCACTCTTTTTTTTTTTTTTTTTGTTTTGTTTCTAATGAGATTTTCCTGTCTTTCAGTGGCCTTGTTAGCTTCTGAAATGCGACTTTGGCCATGCCAATACGTCTTTGGATCTCCATGTCACACTTTCCATCATCTGTCAAAACTCTTCCTAGGTATTTGAATTTTTTATTTGTTTTATTTTAGATTCTCCGACATACAGTTGGCATATTGGGCTCCTCTTTTTACTTACAAAACATTAACACACAGTTAATATCTATCTACTAACAAGCGTATTTGTTTTTTATTTAACGGATTAATCTCCAAACTCGGTTACATGAGAGTACGATCCATATTTAATCTTAAAAATATTCTATGGAAGATAATCAAAGCACAATCGCTAAATAGCGTTTTTGGTGTTTATAATTTTCTTTAAAACATTCCTTTTAAAATATCGATCCATATATTAATTCATCTAGCATTTGTCAATACTTCTGAGACAAGGTAATATTTACATTATTTACACTGTTGTCCTCATCAAACTGTTGTCCTCATCTTTATTGCAATTTTACGACGTTTCGGTAGTTGTACGCTCTGAACATCTTCAGCTTCTAGGAATTTTGAACCGAACCCTTTATTTCGGTCACTGGGGCATATGATTCTCAAGACTTGAAGAGGTTGTAGTGATCGGAAATCATCGTCTTCGGAGTATATACATATATATTGTTGTTATCCGCAGACAGATCTGTTTTGCTGTATCACAGCTCATCAGTACGGTTAGACTCCGAGTGCTTTTAAACCCAGGATTGAAACCTGACCGAATTGGCGTCAGTCGACGATTCTACCTCTGGGCTATGGGCGTTCGGCGGAAGATATATATATATATATATATATATATATATATATATATATATGAGAATTAAATATATATATATATATATATATATATATATATATATATATAAGAAAGAGAGATAATTTTGAAAAGTTATAGAACAAAAATATAACTATAACAACAAACAAATGTATATCATTACATGTTGTTCAGGCCGATAACTTTCCAACAATCATTCGATGCTGAAGTTGACATCACTCAGCAAAGTGAAAATCTTTTACTTATATTAATTCTATTAATGCTCTACTTTTGATATCGGGCTCTTTAATACAAAGTGTACTTACCTAAAAAAAAATTCGATCAATATTCCGCTATCATCAATTTTTTCTTCACACATTCTTCCAAATTGCTACTAAGATCCGGAGGAAAAAAAAACTATTCCCTGTCGAGAAATATTTCAGATCTTTCTTCTTGTTTGATCCCTTTCTTACAACATTCAATTCTACTGTTTTATATATATATATATATATATATATATATATATATATATATTGTCATCCGCAGACAGATCTGTTTCGCTGTATCACAGCTCATCAGTACGGTTAGACTCCGATTGCTTTTTAACCAAGGATTGAAATCCGACCAAATTGGCGTCAGTCGGCGATTCTACCTCTGGGCTATTGGCGTTCGATGGAAGAGGGCAGACGTTTTAGCGCATATATGATCATTATACGATATATATATATATATATATATATATATATATATATATATATGTATATTAAATCTAACATAAAAAAAATGGAACCAACGCGATTCTTATACTCCCTAAAAATCGACACCCAAATTAAACGAACGACTATAAAATTAAACTCACGAAAAATAAATATGGAAAACTTAGAAAACTATGAAGGGTATCCTACTTCCTCAAAAAAAAGACAACACCAGCTTTGACAACCGCAACAACACTGATAATAAGCACATCTAGTTTAAATTTTCATCAACAAAATTTCCACCACAGCAAAACGACTTCATTGCATCCGAAATGACCTAATAAACATAATAAATAATCTAGAAACAAGAAAGACTGACGACAATTTCCAAAAACTAAAAAAAAGAAGACGTAAAAATGATAAGAAAATGATAACTATTTATAAGATCTGTCAAATCCAGAACAATCTACAAAATGGAAACCAAAATTTACAAAAACTAATTGAAAAAGAAATCAGAAGATTTTGGAAAACCACCAATAACGAAACAGAAAACGATTTAAACAAAGACACTAAGAACAGTCGCTAAACTTAAAGTAGACAACAGAACAAAACAATTACAAAAGTATATAAAACTAAAAGACCATAAGCGCGATTTCATAAACAGCCAAACATGCAGATTACTAAACCCCACAAAAGCAACATTCGGAAAATAAGTAAACAAACATTAAAAAGACTTTTAAAAAAACAAGAAACATCCTAGCCATGCTAAAATACAAAAGGAACAATCAATTGGTTCAATAACACTTCCAATAAAGAGAACTTCTCCTTCAGAAAAATAGACATGTAATATTTCTAGCCAGGCATCATTTAGTGCACAATAAACAATGCGCTTAATTTAAGAAAACAGTACATAAACATCCTCAACAAAAACAAAGATTGCTTAAAATAAACACTGTACGATAATAACAAAATAAGTACAAACATGTACAATAAAAATAATAATAATAATAGTTCCGACATAACAATGGGTAGTTATGATGGCGCCATATTATGTGAACTCAAAGGTATATACATTATCAACAAACTAACAAATATTATTAATTTAAAGGCTTAGGTTTATCAAAGAAGGTCGGCCTATTAACTGAGAAAATTGAATGAGAATTGTGACGGCAGAACTACAGAAAAAATAATAAAAACCTTCAAAAGAATAGGATTTGCAATAGATACAAAATTCAGTCATAAATAGTAAATTTCCTAGATATAACATTAATAATTTAAACTAAACAACGGAACTTAAAAACCACACTGAAAATCGAACAATCCAATGAAACATTAATAAAAACTCTAACCACCCACTAACGTATTCAAGTAAATACCTATATCTATAAATAAGAGAACCTAAACAAATTCTAGTACCGCTAAAATATTCAATGAAAACAAAAACTACATTAACCAGCACTAAGAAACAGTGGAAAAATTAATAAAACTAAACAATAAAAAATACTCCTCAAAACCAATAACAATCACAAAAGCAACCAACAAAAATAACACAAATAAATGTAACTGACGAAATAAAGAAAACTGTTTACTTAACAACAAATGTTTAACCAATAATGTAATATACTAAGCTACTGGAACAAATAACATCAACACAGAAGCAAAACTTACACAGGCGTCACAAAAACAAATTTTAAAGAAAGATGCAACCATAAAATTTCATTAATAACAGAAAAATACACAAACAATACAACCCTATCAAAATTTCATTTACAGCTACAAAAATAAAAACATTATTCTTACCGAAATCAAATGGAAAATCATAAAAAGGGCAGCCTCACACAATAGTAAATATTGCAAATTATGCTTAGAGAAAAAACTAGCCATAATTACTTTTAAAACCAAAATAATCTCTTACACACGAAAAACGGAATAATGTGCAAATGTAGGCACACAAATAAATTTTAATTTGCCACCTAAACACTAATGAAAATAAAACATAAAAATATAACATAAACTTAAAGAATGAAGAAAATAAATATAATATAAACCACACACACATATGCATGTATGTGCATGTGTTTGCGTGCTTGTGTGTGTGTGGGTGGGTGTGTTTGTGTGTACGCACGCGTGTGTGTGAAAGACAGTGGGAAACAGAGAGAATGAGAGACAGGCAAACAAAATAAACTACGATATACGGATAGACACTCAACCTGGGTGCAGAAACACTCAAAATGGGTGCATAATTATATATATATATATTATGGACTCTCCCGTCAATTTCGACGTATGGGCGTCTAACTTAGTTAGACTACCACACAAAGAATTGTTTAAAGTGGTGAAGGCTTGTGTAGCATCATCCACACTTTTTGGAACTGCTGATAACAAACAAATGGTGCAGAAGTCTGCCACAGATTGCATGAACAACAGATCTCAGTTATTTAACCCATAACTGGAGGGAAGGGATAGATTAATACCTTTCCCAAGGATACCAGTGCGTAAGTGAATGCAAAGTGTTCGACTGGAATTGGAACTCGGCTCACCGATTTCCCCCTACGAGCCGACATCCACTGCACCAGAACGCACATCCGTCAACGCACATTGACAGTGACGGATATATATATAGTCATCTGCAGACAGATCTGTTTCGCTGTATCACAGCTCATCAGTACGGTTAGACATCCGATTGCTTTTAACCCAGGATTGAAACCCGACCGAATTGGCGTCAGTCGGCGATTCTACCTCTGAGCTATGGGCGCTCGGTAGAAGGAGGCAGACTTTTAGCGTATGATGTATCATGCGCCAGCAGCCAGAGTGCTCTAATTCATTACTGAATAAGCGATGCGTAGATATTAGAGTAGCTACTGTTTTTTCAAAGTCTATCATTCTTCCAGAGTGCTCAATCAGGGTGTGAGAGCGTATATAAACAGTATGAGATAGACAGACATATAGATAGATATATAGAAACAGACTATGTCATAGATAGATAGATAGATAGATAGATAGATAGATAGATAGATAGATAGATAGATAGATAGATAAAAAACAGTATGGGTAAATCTCCAAAACTCTAGTTGACCAGTGAACACCGATCTCGCCCTAACATCTTAGAAGAGGAAAATGCCTGGTTACATTCAATGCCTCAAAAACCAAAGTAGTAACACTGCAAAATCTTTAACTGGAATGCCTGTTCCCTCATCGACACCCTAACCCTGCACCTTTAATGACTATTGAACTTCGAAATCAACTCATATCTCAAGAGAAACTCGTGTATACAATCCATCACTAAAGACGAACGAAAAACGGTCAGTTTCCCGTACCAACCCAGTAATTAGCTAGCAGCTCATCTATTCCTTTACCTTTACAAAAGCCAGATCAGACCTCAGATGAAGAACTATTGTCATATTTGGACAGAAGCTGCCAAGTCATCGCTTTCAAGTCTCAACAGAGCCAAAAGGGTCTCTGTGTTTTTGTGGGAGATTAATTATTTTCTACACTACAACATCTTTCTCACAGACGAAATGTCTCATGTCTCTCACTCACTGCTCTATCGTTACTTCCATGGAAAGTGTTAGGGTCTCTGTGTTTTTGTGGGAGATTAATTATTTTCTACACTACAACATCTTTCTCACAGACGAAATGTCTCATGTCTCTCACTCACTGCTCTATCGTTACTTCCATGGAAAGTGTTAAGGCGAACTAAATTCTTTATTTCCAGCAGTTCTAACTTTCACGTCTAGAACCCGCCATAATAAGCACATTGCAGCAAACCATCCTCATTACCTTATGGCTCTGTGGAACCGACTCGCAAGAGGATGTTTTTCTAATCACCAATCATAACTTGGTTTAACCATTATCTTCCCCATTTCTCTATAAACTGTATCCATTACCCTTTAATCCTCCGATGTGCGTTGTGGGACAGCGGATATCGGCTCGAAACGAGAAATCGGGGAGCCGAGTTCGAATTCTAGTTGAATTCCTTGCATTCACTTACGCGCAAAAACCTTTGGAAAAGGTATTAATCCGTCTCTTTCCTCCAGCTATAGGTTAAATAACAGGACAGATTGGGTTCTATAGCAGTGGGTGGCAACCAGTCTATCGCAGAAAGCAATGGCAACCTACTGCGGGATAATCTTCTGCCTGGTCAGTCATGTCTCTTTCGAGACATGATCACCCAAGCCTGTATCACGTATGGCACTTAATTTACTTACTTACAATCATAACTTGGTTTAACCATTATATCCCCCAATATCCCTATAAACTGTATCCCTTACTCTGTAATCCCCTACCTTGAGTGTCCCTAGTGCTTTGTACAGAATGTACCTCACTGTAAATAATAAAACAGATAGATAGATAGATAGATAGATAGATAGATAGATAGATAGATAGATAGATAGATATTAACAGACTGAGATAGATAGATAGATAGATAGATAGATAGATTTTTCGTGGTAATTTCTACCCTTTCGAAACTGTGACAAAGTTTACGAAGCGATGTCAATGCTTGTAAGACACGTACACACATATAATTACATACCTGAATATAGATGTTTCCCAGACCCCATTAAATAAAGGCTGTCAAACTCATTTACTGTCGCGGCTTTAATATAATTATATTATACTGGCATGATATCTATGAACGTTTGGGATTAAATAATAAATGTGGTTTTATTCTCCACGCCTGCTCGGGAGAAGATCTTAAAAACAAACAAACAAAACGAAGTGTTTATTTATTTTTATTGTACAGTAGTACTTACTGCACTGCTTGTTCTTGTTAATTGGCATCACTTAGTATGAACCAGTGCATTACTGACTGTCACAAAAACTACTAAGTTGCAACCAAGTTTAGTATTGAATTGAGATTCATATCACTGACGGGAGACTAAAGTCAGTATTTGTTCATTAGAAAGAGAAATTGTTCACAGGAAGACATAGTTCAGAAACTGACAATGTTTTAGGCTATACGTTTAATTTTGCTTTTTAAAATAATTTAATTCCAAGCAAAGCAGGCCCACAACTGTTGCACAGGAGGGTTACAGTGATAAAAAAAAATAACTTACAGGGGATAAAAAAAAATAACTTACAGGGGATATCAAAGAAAGGATAAGAGATGAATGGGAATCAGGCGAATAGAAGATGGCAACTCTCATTGCGTTTAAACTTTTGATAATTGTAGCTATCAGGAAAGCAAGCAAACGGAAAAGAGTTTCACTAACGGAAAGTGCGAGAAAAGTAACCGTAAGAGTAGAGTAGGTGCCAATCTAGTAGCACTCGTAAATACATGTAGTCAGGGAACCAGAGAAAAAAACTCGTCAGAGATTGTGAGAGATTCGTCCATGATGTTGACTAAATGCTTAAAAGCTCGTTCTACAACACAAAATTACACTGAATCTCAAATATCTTTTATCAAAAAATATTCTTATCTAAACATATTTATAAATGGAACTTTTTCTCTGTGTGTGTGTGTCCGTTACCTATAGACTCCGAAATGGCTGAACCGATTTTCTTGAAAATTTACACAGTTGTACTATAAGCGTCTGCGAGTGTTCTGAGCTAGGTTTTGTGTCGAGGTACCCCCGATAAATATCGAAAATCGAAAAATCATAGACAAATACATAAGAAACGATATTCAGAAGTTTCAAGGTTGCAGTTCTATCCTTGGATGACTTATTTGACTCCGATATTGAAAGTCGATACTCCGATATCCTACCGGGTCTGATCAAAATCAGTTTTTCAGCCGTTTTATTTTAGTTTTTGATTTAGGTTTGGCTCTAAATAGATATAATTGTAGTTCTTAGTCTCAGCCATGATACCATTTACTCAGAGGACTTATTTAACCTTCAAAATTCAGTTTACGACGAAAAAACTTATTTGATATTGATACCAGAAAATCAAAATTTGACTTACATCCATTCATTTTTCTTTGAGTCTACGGTTTCGCTTTAACTGGAAACAACTATTGCTTTTTAGTCTCTCATAGCATATTGACACCCAAAATATATTTTTACGGTCTACCAACATTTGTAGGTTATGTAAAGCTGAATATATATATATATATATTTTTTTAAGAACAATTCTCATTCTTTAGAGAGAATATTGTTTTCTTTAAGACAATAATGATTTTCAGACATACGTCCTACTATTTAAACCATAGATGGGGAGAATAACTTTACCAAGAGAATTGCATGTAAGTGAATATAGCCAACCTAACTGGAATTCGAGCTCGTCTTTCCGATTTCTAACTGCAAGTCGTTATCCATTACGCCAAACATACATCCACACTTAAATTAGCCGGTATTACCAAGCGGTGAGACATCGATGTACTGACCAGGCCCGACGGTGCTTAATATCGGTAATCGGACGAGAACCGGTGTTCACCGTGATATGGCCGTGAGCTATTTCACAGAGGGCAGGTCCCGATAAAAACAAAAATATAATTCTCAATTTTTTTTTATTTTTTTAGTCGACAAATTCAGAACACGTTCTTTGATATTTTACTTGTATGTGTTCATTACAGGATGGAACTCACGTAAGTCTTACATGGACTTTAAGGCTGTGAAATGCTTTAATATGCCTACCTCATCGCTAATGGTTAAGTTTCATCTCAGAGACACAGTAAGTGTCGTTCGGTTAATTAAGTGCCATACGTGATACACGTTTGGGCGATCTTGTCCAGAAAGAGACATGACTGACTGGGCATAAGATTATCCCACTGTAGGTTGCCATTACTTTCTGCGATAGACTGGTTGCCAGCCAAGACAATAGGACCCAATCTGCCCTGTTATTTAACCCATAACTGGAGGAAAGAGACGGATTAATACCTTTCCCAAGGGTATTTGCGCGTAAGTGAATGCAAGGAATTCAACTAGAATTTGAACTCGGCTCTCCGAGTTCTCGTTCCGAGCCTATATTCACTGCACCACAAAGTTTGTCAAATTTATTGCCTCTTTGCTACCTTGTGTTTCGGTAACTTAAGCACTTAGTTCTTGAATGCATTCATTACTTTCCAATTCTTGCAGACCTTTTTTCTTTCTATAGCGTAAATACAAGGTACATTCAAAAATTTAAAGGAAAAAGAATGTTATAGGAAAACTCTGCATATATTTTGATATTGTTAGCAGTAAATTAAGCTTGAATTTCATGTTTTACCTATAGCAACAGGGATTATTTTGAGGCAATACCTTGACGTATTCGCTAATTTAAAAACAACCCTCTTTAGGGCAGTATGAGTCCTGTCATAATAGAAAAAAAAGAAATAACATTGAATTGATGGAAAAACTGACTGGGCAGATTTTCCCGCAGTAGGTTGTCATTACTTTCCGTGATAGACTGCTTGCAACCAAGACTAAAGAACCTAATCTGTCCGGTTATTTAACCCATAACTAGAAAGAAAAGATGGATTAATATCTTTCCCAGGGGTATTTGCGCGTAAGTGAATGCAATGAATTCAACTGGAATTCGAACTTGGCTCTCCGATTTCTCGTTCCGAGTCTATATCCGTTGCAAGACAAAGCACATCCCATATTACACTCAGTCAGTTAAGTGCCATACGTGAAACACGCTTGGGCGATCTTGTCCAGAAAGAGACATGACTGACTGGGCAGAAGATTATCCCGCAGTAGGTTGCCATTGCTTTCTGCGGTAGATTGGTTGCCAGCCAAGGCTATAGAACCCAATCTGTCCTGTTATTTAACACATAACTGGAAGGAAGAGACGGATTAATACCTTTCCCAAGGGTATCTGAGCGTAAGTGAATGCAATGAATTCAACTAGAATTCGAACTTGGCTCTCCGATTTCTCGTTCCGAGCCGATATCTACTGCATCACAACGCACATCTTAAATGTTTTTTAAGCATAGCTTAGATGTGGTACAAATCCAAAGTATGGAGGAACCAGCTGAGGATCTAACTCATTACTTAGGCGTAATTGTTCTGGCGAGGCAAGCTTGTTAACCATTACACCACGTCGAGTAAAAAATATTAACATTTTACAAACGGATAACTAGTTTTAAAAAAGAACAAAACTGGGTTGAAAATGATAAACTAATCGGTATCTAAGTCTCTCAGGCTTGTCTCCTATCACATTATTCTGATATGAAGAACTCATCCATTTTTTTCTCTGTCAATAACTTCTTCCATTACAACGTTTTCCTCCTCAATTCTGGGTTTTAAGTGGTCAGTATGGGTCATTAAAGTATTTCCTTTCGTTGATATAATAGCCGTGTTATGTTTCTTTGCCTGATGAAATTAGCTCTCTCAGGATATGCTAATTTGTTCTTCTCATACCACATCTTTTTATTTGTGTCGTGAAAGTCATTGTTAATAGAGGTCTTATTGTCTTTCCATTAACACAGATAAGCTTTGCAATCTGTCAGCATGGGTAATCGTCTAATAACGAAGCAGTAACCTTGATAAGCAGTAACTATTCTACTTAATATTTTTTTAATCGTTTCATCCCAAGAAAGACGGTACCGCCACTGATGTGCAGAGGGCTATATAAAAGTAAAAGTTTAGATAAGAGGAGAGTGAAGAGAAAGCGGGACCAGTTACAGGAGTTGTCAGAGAAAGGACAAGAGAACGATGGAAATAGAGGTGTGAAGGCAGTTGCGAAGCTAGAGAGAAAGGAAAAGAACAAGATATACAGAGTGATGTAGAAAGAACTGGAGCCAAGTGAATAAGAGATGGGAATTGACATTGCGGTTAAATTCCTGGAAGTTGTAGCCGTCAGGAAAGCAAGTATATGGAAGGGAGTTCCGCATGCAGGAAATGCGAGAAAAAAAGCTGATGGAGTAGAATTGACGGCTGCATTTGGTTAAACTGTAATTGGGTGGGACATTGTTGCCAGTCTGGTTGCACGAGTAAATTCTAGTGGCCGGGGCACCAGTGACTTAAGTTCGTCAGAGCAGACGCCGTGAATATATCTGTAGAAAAGACAGAGGGAAGCCACATACCGCCGGTAAGAAAGTGGCTGGTGTCGAGCTGCCAAGTCGGGACCTATCACGTCACAGATTCTCCTTTGGAGTCTGTCGAGAACACTGAGATGAACAGCAGGGGCGCCTGACCATATATGACTGCATTATTCTATGCACGGGTGGATGGTTGATTTGTGTATGCGCAAGATGGATTCAGGCTTAAAAAACTTCCTGGCCCGACACAGTGACCCAACCTTCCTAGCAGTGGTTTTAGCTATCAATATAATGATTCGGAAGATAGGGTAAGGCCGAGATGGCGCAATATATTGCTTTCAGGGAGACTCGCTTGGCCCATGCTTATGGGGAGGCAGGATAGGTTGCCTGAGATGATTAACAGATACGTACAGTCCTACTTACTAATCCACTACATAATTTTTGCCGAATGATACAAAGAATAGATTTACGGTAAAATTAAACGTTCCGACTATAGCGAGAGTTTTTGGAATGCTGAGGTCTTTTTTGCTAGACGTTATTTAAGATGGCAAACAATAAAAGCATCTGATTATAATTAAAGTGGTTTAAGGAAATTAGCTACAAAAAAACATTAGAAAATCACCGAGTCTGAGTTTGAGTTTTGTTTAATGGCATATCAACATTTGTGGGTTATTTAATACCAAAAAAGTGGAGTTTTAAGGTAGATTCTTGATGTTCGATTATTGTGAGAAGGTTGATTTAGTCAGGTTTTAACGATTTTTTTTTGTTTTTATTCTTTTTTATTTTAGAAAACTGAAAATGTCTTCTAGTTTTGTATTCAAAAATGTTATACTGAGAATAATTTTTTCCTTCAAAAATGTGTTATGGTAATAATTTTTTCTTCAAAAATGTATTGTTGGTTATAATTTTCCTTCAAAAATACATATTTTTCTATAAATGTCTATTTTTTATGTATATATTTTCATAAAAGTGTATTTTTATACTTTCATAATGTTTTGACCCCAGTTTGGGGGTTAACTATTTGCCCATAGCGGGGACCCTAATAGGTGTTACCACGCCGGGTAAGTGGGGCTGGAAACAACAGCAATTGAGAGGTGGTCCCATGCTCCTCACAACCTCCCAATCAGAGGCCTTGCTGCCGGATGCAGTTTACCGTCATGCCCCTGACCATCTTCTCATCTAACAAAGAGTAAACATTGCGGGAATTTTGCTGTGAAATCATTAGGCCTCTATAAAATAGTTCTGACTTAGCAACTTGAAAATTTTTTCTTATTTCCTAACCTATGACGGTAAACTACATCCGGCAGTAAGTCCTCTGATCGGGAAAGGGAAGTTTTTCAGGATTGTAGTAGTACTTCGTAATTGCTGTTGTTTTCAGGGTCACCCTGACCCGGCGTGTTAGCATCTTTTAGAGTTACAGCTATGGGTAAGTCGTAAAACCGAAAACGAAAAGAAGACACTATGAAATTTAAAAAATTAAATCTTACTAAATATATTTTGATAGTAAAATTACCATCAATACTTTGTATTTTATTCCTGCGATGAACAATTTTTATTTTGCGTAGTGGATATAATAGTTGTTTATACATGTGTTAATATCATCTAGTGGTCATGAGTTCGATCCTTAAACTTGGTAGTGGCGAACCAAATTCCAACATAAAAGGACAATAATTGATTTCACAGGATATTTCGCAATAATCAACGAGATAATCCACATCAGTCAATCTATGAACACCTGATGATGACCAGATGGTACTTGGTCGAAACGTTGTGCCTATTATAACACATATATCAACCAAGATGAGAACAAAAGTTCGAAATAATTCCAAGATTACCATCAATACCTTTTTATAGTAGAATGACTAACATTACATTATGTAGCAAAATTATCAGTAATATATTTTAACAGTAAAATGACCACCAATGCATTTTATCCGTAGTTGAAGGCATGCAAATACGTTCAAAATATTTATATTTCGGCATTAAATAACCCATTGAGGTGTTGATATGTTGCTAAACAAAATAAAACATCTAACATGAACTTTTTCATGCTATTACTCCATATAATATCCTACAATTTCTTTAATCAAAATGTATTCCAAAATACAATTTTAACAAGACTACATTATAGAACGCACATGTCATCCCCTATAATAATTATGTTCACAAAAACATGCATAGGCACAAAAGCTGAGTATCATCTACCATGTACTAACTGTGAAAGCAGAATAACATATACCATAATTTATTACTTCAAAGCTCATAAAAAGAATAAAATTTTGGTATTAAATGGCCCATAAAATTGTTGATATACCGTTAAACAAATATTTTCTAACCTTAAAATATTTTGGAAAACATTTGAAGAATATTAATCGCGTAAAAAACGTTGTTTCACATCGCATTCATAAAATCCTGCTAGACAATCTTCTCAAAGATGAAGGAGGGACATGAAGGAAGAAAAATTTGGTTCTACAGAAGGATGCTGAGGATGTTATAGACTAATGGTGAGTAACGATAAGCCTTTGAAGAAGATGCAAACAAAAAGAAACTTATACTTAATATCAAGATGAGGCAGCTAAAGTTTTGGAGAAGGAGAGCTTGGAGAATCTAATACTCACAGGAGGGATAGAGAGAAAGACAGGAGAAAGCACATATTTGATGGGCCTGCGCAATTGGATGGCGGATCAGTCTTTGTAAGAAATACCAAGAAGAAAAGTGTTAAGAGCGAAAAAGGATAAGGGCAAGTGGAAGTCCATCATCGCCTACTTCCTGAAGGTATTCGGACCAACACTCTTGTTTCCATTTCGTTATTTTTATTTAGAGCATTTGTGCCGTTATCCATCTTCAATATATTGATTTACTATCAGTATAGCCCGTCGTTGCTCGCGTGTAATGATAGCTTTAAAACTAATCCATGGTCCTGGTGCTCAGACTCTTTGGACGTTGGCACGAAAGACTAAGAAGCAATAGTTGTTTCCAGTTAAAGCGAAACCGTAGACTGAAAGAAAAATGAATGGATGTAAGTCAAATTTTGATTTCCTGGTATCGATATCAAATAAGTTTTTTTCGTCGTAAACTGAATTTTGAAGGCTAAATAAATCCTCTGAGTAAATGGTAACATGGCTAAGACTAAGAACTACAATTATACCAACTTAGAGCCAAACCCGAAGCAAAAACTAAAATAAAAGGGCTGAAAAAAATACAGACATACAGGCAGATAAACAGACACACACACAAACATCTTGCCTTTTATATATATATATTATCGATTTTCTGCACTATTGTAAGAACTGCAACCTTGGAACCTCTGAATATCATTTCTTATGTCTTTGTCTATGAGTGTATCAAATTTGAGTAAAATCGGACCACTTCTTCTATAACTCGTTTTTTTTTTATTATCGATTTTCAATATTTATAGGGGGTACCTCGACAAAAAACCTAGCTAAGAACACTCGCAGACGCTTAGAGTACAACTGTGTAAATTTTCAAGAAAATCTGTTCAGGCGTTTCGGAGTCTATAGGTAACGGACACACACACACATACACACACACACAGACAAAGTTCCATTTATAAATATGTTTAGATAGACACATATTGCAATGAAAATTATAAAGTTCATGGCCACAAATCTCAGTTTGTAGTTTTTTCTTTAATTCTATTTTTATGTGAGCTTTTTTCACACCCAGCCAGAGCCTGTTTCATTCTGTGCCTTTTCCAAATTCGCAACGATCTCTTCTTCTTTTGATGTCGCCTTCATTGGTCCCGGGATGCGCGCGTAGTGTAACGGGTATTGGTGCCAAAAGAGGAATTGCCGTTTTAACATTCCAAACTTGTCTGTTATGTTTACAATCGCACAAATAGCTATCGAAAAGGCAGGAGTCTCTTTACTACATATATCCCACCTATGCGTTAAATAGCCGAGTAGACTGGGTTTTTGAAGGGAAGGCAAATGGAAAAGTTCTTGTTATATTTTCAAGAAATGCATTGCAATTCTATCCGACTGTGCATTGAATACTGTTGTCATATCTGGTCGGCCGCACCTGCAATTCATCTCAGGGTTCCAAAGGAGAATCTGTAAGATGATCGGTCTCGACCTAGCAGCTTGACTCCAGCCACTTTATCACCGGTGGGGATGTGGCTTCCTTTTGTTTATTCTACAAATATTTTCATGGCTTCTGCTCCGACGAGCTGAGCTCACTGATGCTACAAGAATTTACTCGAGCAACTAGACTGGCAACAAGGTCCCACCCTTTTAGTTTAATCATCTAAATCAACCACTTCTACTCCATCAGCTTCTTTTCTCGCAATTCCCGCCTGTGGAACTTTCTTCCGTATACTTGCTTCCCTGAAAGCTTCAATCTCCAGGACTTTAAATGCAGCGTCAATTTCCATTTCTTACCCACTTGACTCCAGTCCTTCTCTCGTCCTTTCCCCATCACCTCGTATATCTTGTTCTTTTCCTTTCTCCCTCTACCCTCGCAACTGTCTTCACACTGGTCTTCCCATCGTTCTGTTGTCCTTTCTCCGAAACCCCCTGTAACTGGTTCGTCTTTCTCTTCGCTCTCCTCCTGCTTAAACTTTCACTCTTCTCTGATGTAGCCCCCTGTGCACCAGTGTCGATACTGCCTTGCTTGGGGTGAAATGATTAAAAGAAAAAATATATATTACTCTTCAGCAATGAATTGAGTTCTTTCGGTGACTGGTGTGTGTATACCCCGCTTATATACAACATGCTAAAATTTTAAAATACCCCCTCCACAAGAATTTACTCGAGCAACCAAACTGGCAACAAGTTTCACCCTTTTACAGTTAAATCAACTAAATGCAGCCACCACTTCTACTCCAGCAGCTTTCTTTCTCGCACTTTCCGCCTGTGGAAGTCCCTTCCATTTACTTACTTCCTTAACAGCTACATCTCAAAGAATTTAATTGCAATGTCAGTTCCCATCTTTTGTCCACTTGACACCAGAACATTCTCTCATTTTTTTCCTATCTCCTCGTGCATTTTTTTCTTTACCTTTTTCCCTCTACCCTCGCAACTGTCTTCACACTGGTCTTCCCATCCTTCTGCTGTCCTTTCTCCGACACCCCCAGTAACTGGATCGTCTTTCTCTATACTCTTTCCCTGCTAAATTCTCACTCTTCTCCTATGTAGCCCCCTGCGCACCAGTGGCGGTACCGCCTTGCATGGGGTGAAACTTTTTTAAAAATTTAGAGTAAAAATTCCAGCAAAATATTTTTAAAAAATCCATCCATACATATTTGAAGAAAAAATGTTACCAGCAATACATCTGACTAAAAAAAAAGAAAACTTTCTTTACAAAAATACGTCAATGAAACCTTATCTACAAACTAATTTCTTAAAAATATACATATTCTGATCAAACTAACCTATCCGAAAACATTTTGTCAGCATTAAAGTAAGTCATTCAGGTTGATATGCCGTAAATCAAAGCCAATTTGTACCGACGAACGACGCGGGTATTTTTTTGCGATAATTCCTTTCACAATATCAGTAATTGTAGCAACAGTAGTAATGTCATTAGAGTAAATAATATCATTAAAAAGTCGGGCTAAGTTAACATCTATGGCAAAAGTATTTATCTAACTGGTGAGTTGTTAGGGATTAAATCAGCCTACGGAATGCAGAGATTAGAGTAAATAATATCATTAAAAAGTAAGACTGAAGTGAGCATCTATGGCAAAGATATTTATCTAACTAGTGAGTTGTTAGGGATTAGAAATCAGCCTACGGAATGCAGAGATTGAAACAAATAATATCATTAAGTCGGGCTAAGTGAACATCTATGGCAAAAGTATTTATCTAACTAGTGAGTTGTTGAGGTTGATCGACTACGGAATGCAGAGATTAGAGTAAATAATATCATTAAAGTCGGGCTAAGTGAACATCTGCTAGCAAAAGTATTTATCTAACTAGTGAGTTGTTAGGGATTAAATCAGCCTACGGAATGCGAGATTAGAGTAAATAATATCATTAAAAAAGTCGGGCTAAGTGAACATCTATGGCAAAAGTATTTATCTAACTAGTGAGTTGTTAGGGATTAAATCAGCCTACGGAATGCAGAGATTAGAGTAAATAATATCATTAAAAAATCGGGCTAAGTTAACATCTATGGCAAAAGTATTTATCTAACTAGTGAGTTGTTAGGATTAATCCTTCTGGAATGCAGAGATTAAGTAAATAATATCATTAAAGTCGGGCTAAGTGAACATCTATGGCAAAAGTATTTATCTAACTAGTGAGTTGTTAGGGATTAAATCAGCCTACGGAATGCAGAGATTAGAGTAAATAATATCATTAAAAAATCGGGCTAAGTTAACATCTATGGCAAAAGTATTTATCTAACCTTTCGTGAGTTGTTAAAGGATTAATCAACCTACGGAACTATTACAATTTCTAGAGTAAATAATATCATTAAAAAGTCGGGCTAAGTTAACATCTATGGCAAAAGTATTTATCTAACTAGTGAGTTGTTAGGGATTAAATCGTAGCCTACGGAATGCAGAGATTAAATTAAATAATATCATTAAAAAGTCGGGCTAAGTTAACATCTATGGCAAAAGTATTTATCTAACTAGTGAGTTGTTAGGGATTAAATTCATTTTCCCGAATGCAGAATTATTAAATAATATCATTAAAAAGTCGGGCTAAGTGAACATCTATGGCTTAAGTATTTATCTAACTAGTGAGTTGTTAGGGATTAAATCGGCCTACGGAATGCGAAGTTAAATTAAGCCAATATCATTAAAAAGTCAGGCTAGTAACATCTATGGCAAAGTATTCATCACTGATGGAAGTTACCATTAGGGATTAAATCAGCCTACGGAATGCAAATTGATAAATATCATTAAAAGTCAGGCTAAGTTAACATCTATGGCAAAGTATTTATCTAACTATGGTGGTTATTAGGGATTAAATCAGCCTACGGAATGCAGAGATTAGAGTAAATAATATCATTAAAAAGTCGGGCTAAGTTAACATCTATGGCAAAAGTATTTATCTAACTAGTGAGTTGTTAGGGATTAAATCAGCCTACGGAATGCAGAGATTGGAGTAAAATAATATCATTAAAAAGTCGGGCTAAGTGAACATCTATAGCATTATTTATCTAACTTCGTGA
The DNA here is from genome assembly GCA_037127315.1 of Ascarosepion bandense. Lineage (NCBI taxonomy): Eukaryota > Metazoa > Mollusca > Cephalopoda > Sepiida > Sepiidae > Ascarosepion > Ascarosepion bandense. The sequence continues at coordinate 596,099 of JBBBDQ010002159.1, read as the reverse complement.
GTTGTTAGGGATTAAATCTGACACATACGGAATGCAGAAGATGCAAATAAATAATATCATTAAAAAGTCGGGCTAGAAGTGAACATCTATGGCAAAAGTATTTATCTAACTAGTGAGTTGTTGAGGGATTAAATCAGCCTTCGAATGCAGAGATTAGAGTAAATAATATCATTAAAAAGTCAGACTAAGTGAACATCTATGGCAAAAGTATTTATCTAACTAGTGAGTTGTTAGGATTAAATCAGCCACATACGAGATACAAGAGATTAGAGTAAATAATATCATTAAAAAGTCGGGCTAAGTGAACATCTATGGCAAAAGTATTTATCTAACTAGTGAGTTTGTTAGGGATTAAATCAGCCTACAGGATACTAGAGATTAGAGTAAATAATATCATTAAAAAGTCGGGCTAAGTGAACATCTATGGCAAAGTATTTCCTCTAACTAGTGATTTGTTAGGGATTAAATCAGCCTACGGAATGCAGAGATTAGAGTAAATAATATCATTAAAAAGTCGGGCTAAGTTAACATCTATGGCAAAAGTATTTATCTAACTAGTGAGTTGAGCAAGGATTAAATCAGCCTACGGAATGCAGAGATTGAGTAAATAATATCATTAAAAAGTCGGGCTAAGTTAACATCTATGGCAAAAATATTGTCTAACTGGTGAGTTGTTAGGGATTAAATCAGCCTACGGAATGCAGAGATTAGAGTAAATAATATCATTAAAAGTCAGGCTAAGTTAACATCTATGGCAAAGTATTTATCTAACTAGTGAGTTGTTAGGGATTAAATCAACCTACGGAATGCAGAGATTAGAGTAAATAATATCATTAAAAAAGTCGAGGCTAAGTTAACATCTATGGCAAAAGTATTTATCTAACTAGTGAGTTGTTAGCAGGATTAATCCTTCTGGAGATACGAAGGTAAAATTAATATATCATTAAAAAGTCGAGCTAAGTGACATCTATGGCAAAAGTATTTATCCACAATAGTGAGTTGTTAGGGATTAAATCAGCCTACGGAATGCAGAGATTAGAGTAAATAATATCATTAAAAAGTCGGAGCTAAGTTAACATCTATGGCAAAAGTATTTATCTAACTAGTGAGTTGTTAGGGATTAAATCAGCCTACGGAATGCAGAAAGACTTTTAACCAATTTTTATTTACTTTATTTTTTTCTAATGATGTTCACTGTGAAGAAGGACTGCGATTCCCACAAGGTAGAAGGTTATAGAGTGAGAGGCAGAGTTTATTGTGATATGATATCTAGCCCTAGACTTGAACAGGTTAAGAATGTAGTGATCGAAAAATATCCTCTTGGGAATCGGTTTCACAGAACAGCTGTTCGCAGGAAGAAGTTGTTCAAGTGGAACTTACATCTCACTAAGTGAACGCGAAGGGAAAAACATTGGATGGCTACAATATACGTACAACGACAGGTTTTTGTCGTGGATGTTAGAAAACTGGTGAAACATATGGAATGTAGTTTGTCTGAGCACTTTTCATGGAAATAGCGTGTGAACAGGCAGGGCTTGCGACGTCGTCTTTTGAGAAAAGTGTGGCAGAGCGGAAAATAGTTTGTCATTCACAAGCACGCGAAGATACGTTTGGAGAAACCGAAAATTGAAACTTGCACAGTTTCTGTCCATAATATGACAGCACTACTCCATTTTTGGCTTGATCTCTTGTGAAGGCAAAGGGTAACACGAGAAGTCAGGAACTTACTTGAGCGGTAGATAGAATCGACCGCTTTCCCACCATCTTTAACTATGGATCGTATGAACGAGCTTCAGTTGAGATCTGGATTGAGTTTAAGGACTGAAAGACGCTCAAGTTATAAAAAAAAATCTTGACACTTGTAGTCCATCAAGTATGGTACATATCTCAACCATGTGAAACAGTCAATTCAATTCTCAGTCAGTCAATCAGTCAGTCAAGTGTCATGCGTAATACAGGCTTAAGTGATCATGTCTCTTTAGATCCATGACTGACTAGGCAGATTTTCTCGCAGTAGGTTGGCATTTCTTACTGTGGTAGACTGATTGTCAACCAAGATTATAGAATCCAAACTGTTCTGCTATTTAATCCATAACTGAAGGGCGAAAATATGCTTTTCCAAGAGTATTTCATCGTAAGTGAATGAAATGAATTCAACTGGAATTCGAAATCGGCCTTCCAATTTCTCGTTCCGAGAGGATATCCACTTCTCAGTAAGGCGTCAAATTTAAATCGTATAGTAAAGTTTTATGAGGGAATAAAATTTAATCTAGCAGTTGTATTTTCCCAAGATATCTTCCTTCCCGCCGTTTAATTGGCAACGAATAATGGACATTCTCATCAAAGACGAATAAAAAGCCTGAAGCAATTGAAATGTGGTTCTACAGATAGATGCTGAGAATACCATACACAGAACATGTGAGCAACGATTAAATTTTAGAGAGGATAAACACAAGAAGTATACTGATATTTAACATCAGGAAAAGACAGCTGAAGTTTTTGGGATATGTTATGAGGAAAGCGGGCTTAGAGAATCTGTTGCTCACGGGACAGACAGAAGAAAGAAGAGACAAAGGAAAGCAACGCGTGAAATACTTGATAGACTTGAGCAGATGGATATCAAGGCGAGGGCTGAGCAATATGAGAGGAAAAGGGGTGTTAAGAGCTACAAGGGATAAGGAGATGTAGAAGGTCATGATCGCTTACGTCCTGAATGGAGACGGCACAAGAAGAATTACCTGTAGCGCCAAATTCACCAGCCACATTCAGCACCTGTTTATATCTAGGTCAAGAAGTCAGTGACTGGGTGAGATGTGACCAAATATTTACATGACGTTCTCATATATAAATAAAAGCAACGTGCGCGTTTTCTTTTTTTTTTTTTTTTTTTCGGCGGGGGATACCCGCGGCTCGCTGTCACTTGTTTTGGAGAGGTAAGACGCCATCCAAATCTCAAATTTTAAATTAGAGATTTGAAAAACTAGGAAGAGAGTTCTGGATTGCTACGTGCTGTCGGTCCTTCAATATGCCAGTGAATGCTGGGCAATACCATCAAAGATGAAGGAAAAACTTGAACAACTGAAATGTGGTTCTACAGAAGGATGCTGCGAATATCATGGATCGAGCATGTGAACAATGATGAGGTCTTGGAAATGATGAAAACAAAAAGGAAATTAATACTGAGCATCAGGAAGAGACAGCTGAAGTTCCTGGGACACGCAATGAGGAAGGAGGGCTTGGAGAATCTGATACTAACAGGCCAGATAGAAGCAAAAGAGACAGAGGAAATCAGCGGATAACATATTTGAAGAGCCTGAGCAAGTGGAAGACAGAACACGGGTTGCGAGAACATGAGCATCTAAATCCTTGAGCACATTAGTTGAAACAAATGTTGTCACTATACGGTCAGTTTTAGACCCACTGGGGTCACAGGGTGTAATCAATTTCCAATTTTTTTCTCAGATTAGGTCATTTGCAATGGTGTGCAGTGATATAACTCTATTCGGGGTGAACTATGAAATTTGTTTGGCCTTGAAAAATATTGCGTCAATCGTGATTTCACCATATTTTTATCACGCCCAATAATAAGTTATATTAAACGTAAACATACAACTGGAACGCAGGTTAGTAATCCAGGAATACGATCAGTAAGGGATATATATATATACAAGTCTTTGAAGTGAAGCCGTGCTGGAATAAGTATATCCGTGTAATACTATTCTGTCTGAGTGAAGCTCAGAGATACTGTGACTGCTGACGCGGTGTTCTCTGTGTAACTTCGGTATCGTTCGGTAACTTACGGATCAGTTCCGGTACTCTCCCATAACTCTCCTGTATCTCACCAAGGCAGGAGTATATGCATACCCAAGAATATAAAGTGGATTCTGACGAGAGAAAAAAACTATATGACCCAATACAGTGACCCAGCCTTCCAAGCAGTAGATGCAGTTATAGATTCGATGCAGTCGTTCTACTTCAGGTCGGTGGAAAAAGTGAAACCAAGGAGTGTGTTGCTCTTCAGGAGATTAGCCTCAACTGTGCTGATGGTTGGCAGATAAGTTTGTCAATGGTAGTTAAAGAAGATCTGTTTTGTTTTGGAAGCAATAAAATTATGAAATATGAATAATGTCCATTATCAGCTCATGGATAATAGAAAGACTATTATTACAGACGTTTATGTGCGTTGTGGTACAGTGGATATCGGATCGGAACATAGAAGCCGGGTTCCGAGTTGAATTCCAGTTGAATCCATTGTATTCACTTACGCGCAAATACCCTTGGGAAAGGTATTAATCCGTCTATTCCTTCCAGTTATGGGTTAAATAGCAGGACAGATTGGGTTCTATGGCCTTGGTCGGCAACCAGTCTACCACAGAAAGCAATGGCAACCTACTGCGGGATAATCTTCTGCCCGGTCAGTCATGTCTCTTTCGAGACTTGATCGCCCAAGCGTGTATCACGTATGGCACTTAACTGACTGATTGCTAGCAATTTAACCGGGTAAGTAAAGCATTACGTCGAAAGTATCCTGCTTTAGTTGACAAAGGTGTTATTCTACAGACAATCCATTAACACGCTCTGCAAAAGAAACCTAAGAAAAATAATGTCGTAAAGATGGAAGTTTCTTCCACATCCTCCATACTCACCAGATTTAACCACTTACTTATTTTTATTTGTTTTGATCTCGAGAATATTTCATAAGTGACAGAATATCCGGAGTTCATTATCATAGAAAAAGTGGAGGTCCCACAACACGTATCATATTCTATTTTCATTTATCATCTTCAAATTGATGTGGTCCGCGAAGAAATATGAAAGAAAACTTTTTTGTTGTTGTTGTGTTTTGTTTTTAGAGACCGGTACATTTCTTTTGTTTTGGTTTTTATTTTAAGATACCGTGTTAGGTTTTTCTTTTTTCCACATTTTTACGAATAATCTATGCTGTTTGGAGTAATAGACAACGGCTTGGATTGAGGAATCGGAGAGCCGAGACCGAAGTGCAAGTATCCTCGGAAAGGGTATGGACCCATCTCTTCTCTCCCCACAGCTATGGGGAATAGCGGGACAAATTGAGTTCTACAGCCTTGGGTGGCAACCGGTAGAGGAGATGGACAAAACCTCCAACCAAATATTGACCTGATGAGTACAGCTATACCCCTTAAAAATATGGCCAATCAAGAAGGGTAGGGTTCCTCCAAGGAGTGGGAACGTACTGGTACAGTTTCTTTTACTTTACTTTTTTTTTTATTCATTAATTCAAATTCCAATTTCCGTAGAATTTTGTCATTTGTTTCTCAGAGTATTCATTTTTTTTTTCTTTTTTGATGTTAACGGTTTCGTTTCTTCTATCTTTTGACATTTCTTTTGTCTGCTTTTCTGCTTTCGGTCTCTTCTTTCCAGTAACTTCATCCCGTGGAAATGACCTTTACTGTCTTGTTATTTTCTGAATAACTTCATCCGCTCCAGCCAAAGAATTGTATTATATGATTATTCCACGGTACCTGTAATCTAGAGATTTTCTTTTTCTAAATTACCACAAAATTCTTTTTTACATCATCACTTTCAAGATTACGGATGTTGTACTTCGGTATCTTTTTTATTTACGTAAGTGAAAGCGAGCTATCTTATTTGTTTTTAGGTTAGTTATCAAAAGTCTGTAATCAGAATCAAACTATTAATTATATACTTGAACAAACTGCCTGAGCCTTGAATCTAAGATCCTGAAATCAATAACCTTTTTGGTTATAATATCTGTGTTCGGCCGAGTTAGACGATGTTTCCGTAGGATGATCAAACCATGTATTTGGGAGTGGAAATCTTTTCGAATAAACCAGAATTTGATAAGTGTACCGCATTGCTGTTTGAGGTTTCATTTTCAAAGGTTGATGTCATCTTTCAATCAAAGGAGCAGCAACGTTCAAAAACACTTGAGGTAGCATTCAAATTTCCATTAATGTATAGTTTTCTATTGCACAAATATAGTTAAAACGTTATCTTCATTAGATAAAACATTTTTTGAACTAGAGCATAAATTGATATTACTCAGATTTTATAACCACGCTCACTATTTTTAGAGCCACTACTCTCTTCTAACCATGGCCGTATCTGACTACCAGGCACACCGGGCACGGGTCCGGGCCGATTTGTGCAATCATAGTGAAAATCCTGGCAAGGAAAAATGTCTTCGTCAGAAATCAAACTAAACAATTCACGAAGAAAGAAAGAAAGAAAGAAAGAAAGAAAGAAAGAAAAACGAAGAAAACGTCCGAATGAACGCAGTAAAAATCTGTTTATTTATTAATTTTGAGAGAAAAGACTGGTTATACTCAGAAAGTCCGAACCCGATTTCCTGCTTTCGTTCACATTCTGTGCCTTATTTCCAATGAAATAGCCGAAAAAATTCGCAAAAAATCATAGTTTCTGGAAACGGATGACATTGATGACGTCATCACATTGTCAACTAATAAATCCGGGCAATTTTCTCTGTGCCCGGTGTTTTTTAGCATCAGCTACGGCTCTGCTTCTAACTGTAAGATATTGTCCGCTAGAATTATTTTCACATTGTAATTCCGACTTCATATTATCTTTTCTCTTTTAGACCAGTTCCATAGGAATCAAATACTAAGTGGAAAATAATATCAAGCATACAAACATCAATTCTACGGCTATATCGTGTTGAATACACCGGTTTCTGTCCGATCACTGAAGTTAATCAACATCAATCCTGGTCAGTACTTAAATGGTGACCATTTGGGAATACCAGTTGCTGTAAACGTAAGGACCAAGAATGGTCCACCAGTCCTCCATTTTTGGGGGTTGGGCGCAGAGCTAACAACCCTGCCCCGTTTGTCTACAGCTATATCGTGTTGAATACACCGGTTTCTGTCCGATCACTGAAGTTAAGCAACATCAAGCCTGGTCAGTACTTAAATGGTGACCATTTGGGAATACCAGTTGCTGTAAACGTAAGGACCAAGAATGGTCCACCAGTCCTCCATTTTGGGGGGTTGGGCGCAGAGCTAACCACCCTGCCCCGTTTGTCTACAGCTATATCGTGTTGAATACACCGGTTTCCGTTCGATCACCGAAGTTAAGCAACATCGAGCCTGGTCAGTACTTAAATGGGTGACCATTTGGGAATACCAGATGCTGTAAACGTAAGGACTAACAATGGTCTACCGGTCCTTCAGGGTTGGGTGCAGGGCTAACAACCCTGCCCCGTAAAAGTTTTTTACAAAGAAAGTTGCTGCCCTATGCACCATTTGGTGTTATGGATAAATGATGATGATGCAAACATCATCGAGTTTTGTCTTGCTGCATTGTTCAAGAAGAAGGTTTATCCTGTGATCACCTGAGACTCGTTTGGCATTGATTCGTTCTGCTTTCTATTTGAAATCTTAAGTGTTAATTTTGTTTGTTGTTGAGTACCTGACGAAACCTTTCCTTGCCACTGGTAGATTTTTAAGCTCGGAGTGATGAGCCACCAACGGACCCCCCGTTGCTATGTAATATAGCAATCTAGCCCCCACCCGAAGAAGGTTGATGCAATCGATGATATTTCCCGTCGATGAAGGGGTCAGCGAACGACAAGACAGGTGTTTGAGAAATACATCCTGTCGGCGTCTGGAGCGGATGTCGCAGGGTTATGAGTCGGGCTCGTTTGACCTTATTTCCGACAGCGGCGGAAATGACTACGGAAGTAAACAAAACAGGTGTCTCTTGGAATTACGTGGGCGTTGCGTAGGCGAGACAAAACCGGAAGGAAATGTCCCGGTTCTAGAAGACTATAAAAAGAAATCGACACACAGATTCGCCAGCAGAGAACGGCCAGTGGAAGCAGAGAGACACCACAGGCAAGACTTACACTCCCGTCGACTCATTCTATGTGCGCTCTCACTCTTCCATTCTCTGTTCCACACAGGCTCGTCGTCAGGAATAGAAATATAATCTTATATTTTTATATATACGTGTTCTCGTTGTTTGTCGTCGTACAGTGATATATAACAGCTAACCTACGTGAGGAAGTGCAACATTCAATTAGTTTATCATGGAAAATTAACGACATATGAAGTATATACACAAAGTTAACTCACCAGTTGGTTAAATCTGTTAACCGTTGGCTGAATAATGTTTCCTCCTTTCTTTTCAACGCGCACACACACACACACACACACACACACACATATATATATATATATATATACATATATAATAATAATAATAATAATAATAATAATAATAACTATAGTAATGACAATACCAGTAAAAACAGAACTAGCTCTGCAGAAACTAGTATTAATTAAACTATAATTTAAATCGTTTTGTACAACCCACCTAGAAAGAACCTATATATACCAATATACCTATACATTTGCTACTTTAAATCTTTGTTGTCAGCCAGTTTCCCTGACGAGCCGTAGGGCGAAACTGTGGTAGCTTGTTGGCTCTTGCTTAGATTTTCTCTCTCTCTCTCTCTCTCTCTATATATATATATATATATATATATATATATATAATTATCAAGTCGTCTTATCTAAACTTATTTATAAATGGATCTTTGTCTCTGTGTGTGTCTGTGTGTGTGTGTGTGTGTCTGTGTGTCCGTTACCTATAGACTCCGAAACAGCTGAACTGATTTTCTTGAAAATTTACACAGTTGTACTATAAGCGTCTGCGAGTGTTCTTAGCTAGGTTTTGTGTTGAGGCACTCCGATAAATATCGAAAATCGATAATCGAAAAAATCGGGTTTATAGAAGGAGTGGTCCGATTTTAATCAAATTTGATACACTCATAATCAAAGACATAAGAAACGATATTCAGAAGTTTCAAGGTTGCAGTTCTTACAATAGTGCAGAAAATTGATTATATATATATATATATATATATATATATATATATATATATATAAGGCAAGATGTTTGTGAGTGTATCTGTTTATCTGTCTGTATGTCCTTTATACAAATCCACAATTTTTATCCGATTCTCACCAAACTTCACAAATATTCTTTAGGCTGAGTCTGAGCTCAGGACAATGGATTAGTTTTAAAGCTTTCATTACACCCGAGCAACGCCGGGCTATACTGCTAGTAGATAGATAGATAGATAGATAGATAGATAGATAGATAGATAGATAGATAGATCTGATTTGTAGTTGAGCCAGTTGCTTATTTCTCACTGGTGCCAGTACTCAGTGTTGGAACGAAAATAAAGCATGCTCAGCGCATAGTAAAAAGTTAATTAAATCAATAAATATTAAACTTTAAAAAAATAAATACACTGAGAAACACATTTTAATCATTAAAAAGATAAGATTAAAGACAGTTGACAAGGAAATGCTTTTTGCACATTTTTTCTTCATTAATTTTTAAGCTTTCTTCCCAAGGGAAAAAGGATAATTTTCAACAACAGAAACTATAAATTCATGAACTAGCAAGAAGGACAGAAATAATAATAATAATAATAATAATAATAATAATAATAATAATAATAATAATATTAATAATAATCAGATATGAGTCAATTTTCATATTTCAATTCATTCAAATAAAAAGAGTAAAAAATTAAGAAGGAATGTTGTAAATAAAACAAAGGAAAAGTCGGTCGCCTATTCTTTGTTAACCTATGTTATAAATGGCGGCTCCCAAGACTCCGTTTTGAGGAGAGAACTTTATTATGGGAAGTCAATCGTCTTGAAAATTAGTTGTTTGTGCAGTTACAAAAAAAAATAATTTTTTAAAAGTGTACTAAAATCTTAAGAAAAAAAATCTTTGCAACAACAACAGCAATAATAATAATAATAATAATAATAATAATAATAATAATAATAATAATTCAATAAAAATGGTTTTCGTTTATTTATTATTCTACATAATTTGACTACAGCTAAAAACAATTTTACATTGTATCAAGTATGTCCTTTTATGTTTTTAATATTTTAACCATATATCTTAGATTGCCAAATGAATATATATATATATATATATATATATATATATATATATATATATATATATTCATTTGGCAATCTAAGAAATATATATATATACTACCGGCCATAATTATTAGGCCACCCCAGTTTTTTTTTTTTTAAAGAAATAATGTATTTCATACTAGTTTTAGAATTTATTGCCAAATGAAAATAGAATGGTTCTTTTGTTATTATTTAGCAAAATTTTACAAGGCAAAGCAGCAAAGATGAACTCGTCCGAATCACGCTAATTTTTTTTTTCATTCTTTTATTGATGAAACTGCAATATAGGTAATTATTAAATATTTATAAATTTATTTGATGTACATGTTATTGTGCAGTATTAGCATAAGAGCCATTCTATCTTCATTTACAATTATTCACTTGGCAATAAATACTAAAAATAGTATGAAATAAATCATTTTTTTACAACACTAGGGTGGCCTAATAATTATGGCCGGTAGTATATATATATATATATATATATATATATATATATATATATATATATGTAGAGAAGCAACAGGTTTAGAATCCATGTCACAATGTAAATTAAATAAATTTGAAATAAAAACAAATTTAATTATATATATATATGACCTTGAACGGGATCTTTGACCTTGAACGGGATCTACACTCTGTGGTGAACTGGGGCAAGAAGTGGCTTGTCAACTTCAATTCATCTAAGACCAAGCTGTTGTCTGTCAACCATTACAGGCAACCTCTCCTGCCTCCCATAAGCATGGACCAAGCGATTCTCCCTGAGAGCAATACACTACGCCTCCTCGGCCTTACCCTCTCCTCAGACCTCAAATGGAACAACTATATTGAATCCATAGCAAAATCTACTGCTAAGAAGGTTGGGTCACTATGTCAATCCAGGATATTTTTTCCGCCTGAATCCATCCTGTATATATACAAGTCAACCATCCGTCCGTGCATGGAGTACTGCTGCCATTTATGGCCAGGCGCCCCTGCCGTTCTCCTCAGTGTTCTCGCCAGGCTCCAAAGGAGAGTCTGTAATGTGATAGGTACTGATCTGGCGGCTCGACTTCAGCCACTTCCCCACCGTCAAAATATGCCCTCCATTTGTCTATTCTATAAATACTTTCATGGCTTCTGCTCGGACGCACTTAAGTCACTGGTGCCTCCTCAACAAGTGTTTACTCGTGCAACCAGACTGACAACTGGGTCCCACCCATTCACAGTCAGGTTAGCCAAATGCAGACGACAATTCTACTCCTGCAGTTTCTTCTCTCGCACTTCCCGCCTGTGGAACTCTCTCCCATATTCTTGCTTTCCTGATGGCTACAACCTCCAGAAATTTAAATGCAATGTCAATACTCATCTACTAACCACTGGACTCTAGCTCTCTCCCCACCCCCGTATATCCTTCCCTTTCTCTCCACCTATGTATCTGTCATCGCACCTGCATTCTCGGCTTTCTATTGCTTTTTTCTAACTAGTTTGTACTCCTCACTCTTTTCTAATTAATCTTTTTACAGTTATGTAGCCCCCCGCTCATCAGTGGCATAAATGATTAATATATATATATATGATAAAAATTACTTTGCATGTATGCTATATTTATGGGTTAAAGTATTCAACATCAGGAATAGAACGGGTGTAAATATAAAAGCACTTCTGTCGTCGTCAAAACCCAGAGGCGACAGTTTGTCTCATGCTAAACGCAATCATCGTACCAGACGATTGCGTTTAACATGAAAGAAACTATTACCTCTGCGTGTTGACTTAAATGTTCATATATGTCATATATATATGATAAAAATATCGTTTCAAGATATGGTATATGTTGTAGATTTCGAGTGAGGAACCGCACAAAATAATGAACAACAAACTAGATATTTGAGATAGAAAAATAAGTTATATTGAACGCAGGTTATTAATTCAGCAATACGATTAGAAAGGAATATATATATATATATATATATATATATATATATATATATATATATATATATATAAGTTTTTGAAGTGAAGCCGTGCTAGAATTAGTATGTCTATGTTGGAACTGACGGGTGCTGTGTAATACTATTCTGGCTGAGTGGAGCTCAGAGCTACTATGACTACTGACGCGATATTCTCTTGAAACTTCGGTATCGTTCGGTAACTATCGGTATCTTACGGATCTTTTACGATTCTGACATATCTCACTATGCCAGGAGTATAGGTATATTCAAGTCGAGCCCATTATCATAGAAACAGGGGAGGTACCACAACAGTATACTTACGGATAAAAGTGCTGAATATCGGAGCTTGAGCGTTTGTACCTTTTATCTATCTCTACTTTATCATTCTTTTTATTTTTGTGTAGTTTTTCTTAAGCCAAACCGCTTTAGCCTCCATTCCTAATTTCTTTCTACAGCGTCCTATATTCTGTGCCGTGCGTTGGCATTTTTTTTTTATCTCCTTTTCATCATGTCGAGAATTTCATCTGTCACCCATTGTCTTTATTATACTTTGGGTGCTGCCAAGCCCTCTTCAATTTTTGTAGTTTCACGCTGCTTAAATATCAGCTGAAGGTGGTTCTTCCCGCTTTCGACATTATATCTTGCAAAGAAACGAAAATTACATCGACAATATTTTTTTAATCATCTCACCCCAAGCAAAGCATTCTACTGCCACTGATGCGCAGGGGTTACATAGAGGAAAGTGATGAGAAATAAAGGTTAGTTATAGTAAACGTCAGGAGGAGAGTAATAGACGGATGAGGATACCGAGGATGGGGGTGGAATAGATGAAATAGAGCTTGAGAGAATGGACGCGAGTTAGTGAGATAGGAGATGTCTTGATCTTACATTTAAATTCCTGGAGATTGTAGCTGTCGGGGAAGCAAGTATATGGAAGAGAATTCCACAGGTGGGAAGTGCGTGAAAAGAAGTGATCCAAGCATGTAATTTTCGTTTCTTCTCTTGGGATTCTTCATGACTATATATGTCCTTGGTGTTCTTGAAACAAGCTGTTGGCTACTACTTGATCATTCGCTGTGCATCATTTTACCCAATTTCTTCATGTTCACTACGATTTAGTACTCTGTATTTGCTATTTAACCATCTCTGTCCTTGTCTACTTGTGCAAATTAATTTAAACAAAATGAATAATATCTTTCTAGGATCTTTCACAGTTTCTATCATCACGTATACGTCGTCTCTTGGCGTTGTTTTTCTCTACCAATCGCATGTTTTTTTACGTTTTTGACTAATGGATTCAGTTTGTTTCTTCGCCTTCATGATACGACTTACAGTTGAAAAACTGACACCAAAAATATCATGTATCCTCATCCACAGAATATAGAATTAGTAGAAATTCAGCAAATGAAAATGTGTTTAATAAGCATATTATTTTTTATAAAACTGCCTTAAAAACAGTGGATATAAAAGTCCAAATATTAAATCTGTAAAAGAGAAGATCTACCCACGGAGAAAAAAAATAGGAGTAGAAATATTATTTGGTATACACCCCATTTCAACCAAATGGTTAGCAGTAAATTAGGAAAAATTTCCTCGCTTTGATTAAGAAACCCTTTTCCAAATAATAAACCATTAAGTAAGATTTTCAATAAAAATACACAAAAAATAAGTTATAGTTGTACGAATAATCTGGGAAAAAATTATTAAAAATTATAATGATAATATTTTAAATAACAAATTTAAACCTAATTGAAAATAAAAATTACTAATAACTGAAATATCGACAATTTGGACAATAATAAATGTAATTATATTGAATTGAATTGAATTGTATTGAATGTCACTTGGAAAACATGTACCATACAGAATCCATTGTTTATCAATGTACTTTTTCTTCGATGGAAAACCATAGTAAAAATGTATTTAGATACTACTAAGAACTCCCAGAAAAACTATTTTATCAACACACGTCTTTATTTTATAATTATACGTACAAAAATAGAATGTCCATCCCGAAATATTATTGGTATCTAAAAGAGACAAAAAATTCCTACATTAAAATGGAAATTTTTAAAAGAAGCTAGAATATATAAGTCTTTAAATGACCGATGCACCTTGTGTCTATATAAAAAAAACTATGCATTATTAATTTTTTTAAGAATAAATATCTATATAAAAAAACGTAATGAAATAAATGTCATATGTAAACATTGCAAAATGTTCGCCTTAGAATATGGTTAAAATGTTTTTACATAATAAAAAAACAACTATTAACTTAATAATTTGTTTTATATTATGAAATAATAATAATTAAATAGATATAAAATTATTTAAATAGATATTTTTTAATAATTAAATATGTATTAAAATTTTGTATTATGATATCAAAAATTGTATTAAAATATAATACTAATATAATAGATTTTTTAAAAAATAATAGAATGGATATCAAAATTTTTAATAAATAAACAGATATTAAAAATGTTGACAAAGTATAAAAAAATAGAATAAAATGCATTCTGAATCGAAATAAAAATAGTATAATTACACTCAACGCTTAAAGGGTTAAGTCAGATCAAATTGTTTTAGAAAATGATGGGATACAGAGAAAACTAAGATAATAATCTTGTAAGACTAATGGATACCTCCATGGAAATGCGGTTTCGACAGGGTTTTTGATCGACTGACACTCTTGCCGTTAAGATTGAAAGAAGAAATCATGTATTTCCAAAAATATAAGCTTCTTTTGAAATTTAAAATAAATCTCTATTTTGATTAGTTGAATTAAATGCACACATAAATTTCCGTTTTCTCACATCCATAAATAGCAAACTTATTGTTTCTTATATTCAAATAAAAATCATTTTCACAACAATGAGCTAACATTGCCGGATGACGAGGTAAAAATCTCGAAATATAGAAATTTCCGTATCGCAATGTAGACTATATTAATTTTTTAAAAATTATATATATATATATTCATGAAAATTAAATAAATCTCCATTTCATATTCGAAACGTAAACAAATCAAATTCTAAAGAACTTATAGATTTTTCATTTATTAATTAGACAAATGTTTATCAGTTTCAACGTTATTTTAGTAGCTTACAATATTTGGGTAAAAGCATGGTTTTAACCTAACAGTTTAATCATTTTTGTCTATGTCCTGAATATTCGAGATGTGTCCTCCATCAGGACTCATACCCGACCCAAACTTTACCAGAAGTATATATATATATATATATATATATATATATATATATATATATATATATATATATATATATTGAACAATTCTTGGTTCTACCAGTCTAGATCATCATAGCTAGAACTCTTCATATGATTATTTATTTACTTAGTTTGTGGTCATAATTATATTAGACCAGAACACATTTGTATTAAAAATTGTTCAGTACAATTTATTGTAGAACTCTTGAATATTTTTCATTGTAAACGAGTTATTACGCGACTTAAATTTCTACTATGTGGTGTCTTCAGGTGATTTACAATAACTATTATTATTGTATTGATATTGTAAATCGCCTGAAGACACCAGATTGTAGAAATCTGGGTTGCGTAATATAACAGGCTTACAAATGAAAAATATTCAAAATTTCTACAATAAATTTTATTGAACAATTTTATTACAAATATTTTCTGGTCTAATTTAATTATGACCAAAAACTAAGTAATCAAATAATTTTGTATATATATCGATAGATAGATAGATAGATAGATAGATAGATAGATAGATAGATAGATAGATAGATAGAAAGAATTTCTGAATTTCTTTTTTTTAATACACGTCTATATGTATGTTTTATAGTGGAATGATTAATTTTTTTAATTAAAAAAGATTTTTTTATTGATTGCACAATAAAATCTCAATTTTTTTCTTCTGCTTTCTAATTTTACGGATATCGATTTGATTATGACAGAACAGAAACCAATTCGAGCCGAATCATTATCAATATTTGAATATTCCCATTGAAATGAAACGAACTCATTTCGGTTTTTGTCTCGACTTTGCTTCATTTCCCTGCTGTTTTCATTGCTTTGTTTTCTTTGAAACAAACAAAATCGATTTTTTTTAAATATGCGCGAAAGCCATCAGTTTTCTACTAAAATCTGTTTTCATGCTTTATGAATATAAAAATAATTATTTCTGTTTCGTAATTTTGACAGATTCATTGATTTATTTTCATTTGAAATCATATTTTTAAAGAGCAAACGAAAATATCGTTTCGTTTTCATCGTTTCGTGTTTTATATTTACTAAGAGACACTAGAAAATAAATTCGGGTAGCGTAATAATTATCGACGTGGAAATTAAAACCGTCGAGCTGAGTTCAAATTTCTGTTTAGTCTGATGCTTCCTCTTTCGCAAAAATAATCGTTAGAAAAGGCATATGTTCATCTTTTATCTTTTGGTTGATTTTTCAGAGGCATATCAACCAATGTGGGTTAATTAATGTCTGGATATTTTGTACGTCATGTTATACTTCCATAATAAACGTATGTTTTTTGGATATATAGTTTAGAGACCATAAAATGTATTGTTAGTAAAGTTTAAAAAAATGCATTGCTGGTATTTTAAAATTATATTATATTATATTATATTATATTATATTATATTATATTATGGGGGCTTTTATGTTGCAAGGTTAATTTGGATTAATTTCTCTGCTGGATCACTCCTGGCACAAGGCCACTTCCAAAAGAAACTTCCTACCCAAATTCTTACAAACCACAATTATTTTTGTAAGCGTTGAAAATCATTCATTAAACAAGCAAAGAAAAAGTGAAATGAAGTTGACAAAACATTAATTTGCAACGATTCAGTGTATTAACAAATATTTAACAAGAATACCTAAATTACATAGATGTTGAATAATATGTGAAATTTGTTGTTTGAAATTGTCTCCTATAGACTGTGTGAGAATTACTGTTATGGATTTTAACGTAAGTGTGAATGTTCATTGCTACTGAAAGAATTCTCAGCGTGTTAAGAAAATTATAAAGGAACATGTTGCTAAAAAGAATTGTTTAAATCTAAGAGTTCATAAATAATGTTCATGGAGTTCGTTGTGCAAAAGACATAATGTGTATAAGAGAGTTGGGCTTTAGGTTTGTTGAGTTTTGACATGATTTGTGCCTAAGAAATGTCAGTGCCAACTATAATATTTTGTACATGTAAGTTAAAGAAATAAAAGACATCTAATTGCATTTATTGCGGGTGTGTGAGAAAATAAGATGAGATTGAGGAACGCGACCCAGCGATAGCATGACGCTACCGCAGGCAGCTGAAATTGTTGTCTGCTTGCTTTGTGTTCGAACTGGAACTGCTGCCAACTATTGTGTGTAGCACGTGTCTGCTATTTATACATCACGGGAAAAAGCGGGAAAGCAAGATTATCACGCGATTGTTGGGTGTGTATGTATAATGAGTGAATGAGGATGTGGATGAGCTGTATGGAAATACACGTTAATCCACAACATTATTAATATAATATTATTATATATTATAAAAATGTATTATTCGTAATGTTTTTTATAAAAAATTATTGCTGCTAGTTTGTTTTATTTTTTTTATAAAAATGTATTTTTATACTATTTTAGCGTTGAATTGATTGTTATTTTGCTATAAAAATATATTGTTTGTTATTTTGCTGTAAAATTTATTGTTGATCCTTTTACTATAAAAATTTACCGTTCATTTGTTTTTGGTGTTCTCTATTTGCCCATAACTAGGACCCTAACAGATGCTACCACCCCGAGTCAGGTTAAACCTAGCAGATAAAAAAACTCCAGTCTGCTGATCCATCTTTTATCCTCTCAATTCAGTTCAGTTATGTGCCTTATGGGATACACGCTTTGAGCGATCATGTCTCGAAAGAGACATGACTGACTGGGCAGAAGATTATCCCGTAGTAGTTTGCCATTGCTTTCTGCTGTAGATTGGTTGCCAGCCAAGGCTATAGAACCCAATCTGTCTTATTATTTAACCCATAACTGGAGGAAAGAGACGGGTTAATACTTCTGAAGAGTATTTATGCGTAAGTGAATGCAAGGAATTCAACTGGAATTCGAACTCGGCACCCCGATTTTTCGTTCTGAGACGATATCTACTGCACCACAATAGACGGGTTGCCAACCAAGGTTATAGAACATAATCTGTTCTGTTATTTAACCTATAGGTAGAGGGAAGAAACGGATTAATACCTTTTTCAAGCGTATTGGCGTGCAAGTGAATGCAACGAATCCAACTGGAATTCGAACTCGGCTCTCCCATTTTTTCGTTCCTATCTACTGCACCCTTACTTCTAGCCGAGATACCAAAATGCCAAGAATCCTTGCGTTTAACTTTATATATATTTAAGATCATTGTCTGAAATATATCAATCAAAAATGTAGAAATTTCAAGTAATGAACACGGGTCTGTCCCGAATTTCCTGTTCCTACGCCAGACAAAGAAAATCAGAGTGAATTTCGCAAATATAGGAAGAAATGTCTCTGTTATACTGATTTATGATTTTCTTCAGCGGCATATCAACATCTCTATGGGTTATTCAATGGAAATATCTAAATATTTTGAACACAATTTTACGGTTTCAATTATATATATTTAAAATATAATTGCATCTCTTCAGCTACAGATGAAATGTAAGAAATGTCATTTTGCTACAAAATTTATTGTTAGTAATTCTGCTATAAAATGTATTTAACCATTCTGCTATAAAATCCATTGTTGGTCATTCTACTATAAAATGCATTGTTGCTCATTTTGCTATAAAATGTACCGTTTAGTCATTCTGTAATAAAATGCATTTGAGGTCATTCTACTATAAAATGTATTGTTGCTCATTCTGCTATAAAATGGCTTTTTATGTTATTCTGCTAGAAAATATATTGGTAATCATTCTTCAGTAAAATATATTATCAGCCATTTAGCTATAAAATATGTTGGTCTTTCTGTTCTTAAATGTATTAGTGGCAATTCTACTATAAAATATATTGTCGCTCATTCTGTTATAAAATATATTATTAGTCATTTTGCTATAAAATGTCTTGTTAGTCATTTTGCTATAAACTGTATTTGTGGTCATTCTACTATAAAATTTATTCACAAGGAGTGCTATAAAATTTATTGTTGGCCACTGTGATATAAATGATATTGGTGGTCATTTGGATATAAAATGTATTGTTACTCATTTTGCTGTGGCTAATAATACATTTTAGCAGAATGACTAATAATATATTTTTAAGAAAATGACTAATACATTTTATAACCGAATGACCAATAATACAATATATAGAAATATATCTATATATTGCTATTTATTGTATTATTGGTCATTCGGTTATAAAATGTATTAGTCATTTTCTTAAAAATATATTATTAGTCATTCTGCTAAAATGTATTATTAGCCATTTTGCTATAAAATGTATTGTTGATCATTCTGCTCTAAAATGTATTGCTGGTAGTTCAGCTATAAAATGTACGGGTAGTCATTCTGGTATAAAATGCATAGATAGATAGATAGATAGATAGATAGATAGATAGATAGATAGATAGATAGATAGATAGAAGTTCTTGATAGATAGATAGATAGATAGATAGATAGATAGATAGATAGATAAGAATATACTGAGATAGATAGATAGATAGATAGATAGATAGATAGATAGATAGATAATGAATATACTGAGATAGATAGATAGATAGATAGATAGATAGATAGATAGATAGATAGATAATGAATATACTGAGATAGATAGATAGATAGATAGATAGATAGATAGATAGATAGATAGATAATGAATATACTGAGATAGATAGATAGATAGATAGATAGATAGATAGATAGATAGATAGATAGATAGATAGATAGATAGATATGAATATACTGAGATAGATAGATAGATAGATAGATAGATAGAAGAAGTTCGTGATAGATAGATAGATAGATAGATAGATAGATAGATAGATAGATAGATAGATAGTGAACACAGAATTAGATAGATAGATGTGAAGAGACCAAGAAAGAAAGATTAAGAGCTGTTATCTAAAATTTGTTTTTGTCTGGTTTCGAGAACTTCTCGCCTGAGGATAAATTAATTTCTGAAGTGCCTAGTGATTCCTTTCGAATGCCAGAAGGAAAATCACTGCTACTCTCCTTATCACGGCTCTCCTCTGTGAAAACACTGATCGCACAGACCCTCATTCCGGGTGAAATTTATGTCTCTCTAAATCTAGTGTAAATTGGCACTAGTGAAGTTTACTGCTATGATTTATTGCTGACATGAAACCGCTACACCCAGTCGCCATCTTTAAAATTGTCCTTCTTCTTCATCTTCTTCTTCTTTTTATTATTATTTTTATTATTATTATTATTAGTAGTAGTAGTAGTAGTATTCATTCATTCATTCATTCATTTTCTACCTTCTTCTTTGGGATTTTAATAATTTTAGTAGTCACATTAATAGTAACTAAGCAATTTTAGCAATTTCTTTATATTCAAGCACTTTATATGTAATCTTGTAATATATATTCGACTATGTATGTAAGCAAAGCTTACATACACGTGTACTCGTGTGTGCACGCATGCGCACGGGTACATGCGAAGCTACCGGGAATAGCGAAGAATGAGAGAAATATTAGCAAAGAATAAAAAAAATTTATCGCTGACTGAGTGGCAATGTAACACATCACTCAATAAATCAGTGGCCTAACTAATAAAAACAACAATTTTTAGGCAAAATTTGATTTATTCACCAACATAGCCCCCTTCTAGGATAATACGCTGATTACAACGCTTCTCTAACAATTTAATGCCCTTTTTTATCGAACACTTTGCCTCAAAATACACCTCAGTTTTCGATATCACTTCGTCATTGGAGCCAAATCTTTTCCCCTGGAGCATGCTTTTGAGGTCTGCAAACAACCAGTAGTCGCTGCAGGGCCAGATTTAGAAAATAGAGTGGAAACAGAAGCAATTCAAAGTTCAATTCGTGTAGTTTTGCTATCGTTGCGATCAACTTGTGAAACGGTGCGTCATCTTGGTGAAATATGACTTTTTCTTCATTTGTGGTTGTTTTATGGTGATTTCTTCCTTCAAACGCACCAATAATGCTATATAATATTCGCTATTGATGGCTCTTCCTTTCTCAAGGTAATCGATAAACAAAATACCTTGCGCATTCCAATATACGGAGGCCAATAGCCTTGCCTGTTGATGTTTATGTCTTTGGTCGATTTGGACGGCTTTCACCTGCTGCTGTCTCCTCAGCTGACTGCCGATTTGGCTCGGGAGTGAAATGGGGAATCCATGTTTTATTCATTGTCACCTATTTACGGAAATCTTCTTGCTGCGTTGAAACAGTTGCCAGTAATGCTCTGAATCGTCGACTCATTGTTTTTCATCGTGTCACCCACTTTGAACACAGCTTTCTCATTGACAAATGTTCATGCAAAATGAATACACTGCCTTCTGATGTGTTCAACTCCTCTGCTATCTCACGAAACTTTAATTTACGATCTGTCAAAAGGAGTTTGTGGATTTTTCTTTGGTGTTTTCCTTGACAACTGCCGATTTTGGGCGACGTGAGCGTTGAGCACCATTTGCATCTGTACGACCGCATTTAAAGTCAGCATACCTCCTCTTAACCGTTGTTTCCGACGAAGCAGGGTCCGAATAATATTTATCAAGCCACTGCTTTGCTTGAACTGTATTTTTCTTATAAGAAAGCAATGCTTTATCAACACACGAAATTTTGATTTTTCCACTGTTTTGAAAATTTGCAAAAGTAGCTTCAGTTAAATAACTGTAATTTGTAAACTAATAATCCGATTGTGTCCAAATTTCGTCACGTGCCATTTGAAGGTTAAGTTAGTACTTCATAAAAGTTGTATGAAGGTTTTATTAGTGGCAACATCTGTATGTCAGGCCAGTGTATTGCGTGAAGTGTTATATAAATGCGTTCATTGATATAATTATCTGAAAAAGCACTTTCAGAAACAACACAGATATAAATTACTACGTAACAGTCAAAACATGAGGAAAAAAAACACCTGAGAGACACCCTTGAAAATGGATATAGAAGTGGACGAAATCGATTGAGACAATAAGAAGTATGGACAGCTTTTATATTCCTTGCCTTCTACAAAACGGGAAAATGTTAAGATGCTGTAAAACTTAAGAAAATACAATTAAATCTTCCTTGACGACCGTATTTAACAGAGCACACACACACACACACATATATATATATATATAATTTATGATCGAATGATCATTTCCGTGAATTGAATTCGGTTTTTCTGTCATCTTTAATATTATGGAAAAATTCAAAATATTTTAAATGTTTTCATAATATTAAAATTGCTGAGGAAGCGAATTCAATTCACTGAAATGATCATTCGATCATAAATTTTGAATTTTTTTATATGTAAAAAAGTACATATTGATTCTGTTAATAAATAATTTCGTTTACATTGTGCTCACTCAGCTAGATTATTTTTAATATTTAATTTTAAACAATTAATGTCAATAGGATCTCATTTCGGATTTTACCATCAAGCTGCTTCCTTTTGGATTTATATATGCATATATATACATATATTTATTATAAATTATATTTTAGAACATGTACATAATTTATATATATATATATATATATATATATATATAAAATAATACAAAAATACAAAAATACAAAAATTATTTACATGTTCAAAAATATAATTTATAATAAATATTCACAGCTCTATATATGATATATCGAGCACTGTTTTAGAATAATGATTTGGACGTTGTAAAAATTCTTTCTTCCTTCTGTATTCACTCGGATATATATATATAGCGGTGTGTGTGTGTGTGTGTGTGTGTGTGTGTGTGTGTGTGTGTGTGTGTGTGTGTGTGTGTGTGTGTTCCTGCGCACGTTTGTGGTAGGCGTATGTTCCTCATTACGGACGAACAATAGATTTGGTCCGACCTAACCCGGAGAGCACATGTGCCTTTCATCTGAGGTTGGTCAGCGAGGCGGAAGCCCTTTCCTCGCCGATGCCGAAGAAACGAACTCCTTGTTAAGTCTGCAGTGTAACACACGCTGGAAATTAATTTACAGGGATTTATTAAAACGAAGACCAACCAAGTTAGAGGTCACGGATTCGTAGGTGTCAAAGCATTTTTTTTTTACTTGGAATTTGTTTTTTTATCTATATATTTATTGCTTTTTTGTAGTGCAATACCGTAGTTCATGATCTGTTCGGAAAGCTTTTAAAACTAAATAGTATGTTGCAATGAATAGTGGCTCGGATTTACAGGGCCGTAGCTGATGCTAAAAAAAAAACACCGGGCACAGAGAAAATTGCCCGGATATATTAGTTGACAATATGATGACGTCATCAGTGTCATCCTTTTCAAGAAACTATGATTTTTTGAGGATTTTTTCGGCTATTCCAATGGAAATTAGGCACAGAACATAAACGAAAGCAGGAAATCGGTTTTGGACTTTCTGAGTATAACCAATCTTTTCTCCTAAAATTAATAAAAAAACAAAGATTAATACTATATTTAAAAACACTGGGGAACCCTCGGACCCCACAAATTACTGCCCTATCAGCCTTCTTCCGATCTTTGACAAAGTGTTCGAAGCCATTATCAACGCCGAGGTGGTTCAGCATCTCACAGCACACAGGCTCCTTTCGGACAGCAGTATGGTTTCTGCTTCACCAGGTCTACTTCACCGAGTATATATACCAGGCTCTCGACAAGAATGGCGAAGTCCGAAACGTTGCCTTTGATATCTCTAAAGAGTTTGGCATGCTGGCCTTCTACGCAAATTGCGGAACTATGGTATAACTGGATATTTGTTTGACCTAATCCAGTCTTTCCTCTCTAGCCGCACATTGAAGGTGGTATTAAACGGACATGATCCCAGAACTACCATACGAACGCGGGTGTCCCTCAAGGCTCTATCCTAGGTCCTACGCTCTTTCTGATCTACATTAATGATCTCCCTGATATCATAAGATCCCAAGTAGGTATGTACGCCGATGACACCACAGTTTACTCTCGCTTTGATCAAAAATCTGGTGTGGGCGACAAAGCGAACATTGCAGCCAAGCTTGAAAAGGACCTCCAATCCGTAGTGGACTGGGGTAGGAAATGGCTCGTAAATTTTAATGGTTCTAAAACGAAGCTGCTATCAATTAACCAACATAGACAATCGCACCTACCTCCCATTAGCATGGACCAGGCTTGCCTCCCAGAGAGTAAAACACTACGCCTGCTTGGTCTCACACTTTCAGCGGACCTCAAGTGGAATGACTATATCGAATCCATTGCTAAATCCGCTGCTATGAAAGTCGGTTCTCTGTGCAGGGCCCGGAAGTTTTTCCGTCTATCCTGCACATATATAAATCTACCATTCGCCCGTGCATTGAATACTGCTGCCACATCTGGTCGGGTTCCCCTGCTATTCTCCTCGGGGTTCTTGACAAAATACAACGAAGAGTCTATAATGTGATCGATACCGACTTGGCAGACCGGCTGCAGTCTCTCTCTGACCGGCGTGACGTGGCTTCCCTGTGCCTCTTCTATAAATACTTTCACGGCTTCTGACCCTAGGTACGAATTTGTACGAGATACTAGATTAGCAACTAAGTCCCACACTTTTACAGTGAAACCGATAAAATGTAACCGCAATTTCTACTTCAACAGCTTCTTTTCACGCACTTCCCGACTGTGGAATTCCCTTCCACGTGATTGCTTCCCTGACAGCTACAATCTCCAGGAGTTTAAATGTAAGATCAATAGACACCTCCTAACACACTAACTCGCATCCATTCTCTCAAGCACTCTTCCCATCTCCCCAACCGTCAGCCTCGGTATCCTTACCCGTCTATCACCCTCCTTCTGACATTTCCTATATCTAACCACTCTTTCTCTTTACCTTCCTCTAAATAACCCCTTGCGCAGTGGAATGCCTTGCTTGGGGTGAAATGATAAAAAAAAAATAATAAAAAGAAATAACCAAGAATTAAAAAAATATCTAAAACTCTACCTTTTTTTTTTTTTTGCATTAATTAGCCCCCAGAGGTTGATATGCCGTTAACCAAAACTCAAAATCTCAGGTAGTTTTTTTTTTTTTAATCATATCACCCCGAGCAAGGCGGTAACGCCACTGATGTGCAGGAGGCTACGTAAGAGTGAAAAGATTGGAAAAAAGAAAGCCAGAAACCACATCCTGAACAGGAAACAAGGGATGAGCATCTACACCTGTACATTAGACGTGGGTGGAGTGTGAACCGGGCGATAGTTTAGTCTATCTACTCCAATTGAGAAAAAAAAATGAAAAAGCAAAAAAGAAAAGTGAAAAGATTGGAAAAGAGAAAGCCGGAAACCACATCCTGAACAGGGAACAAGGGATGAGCCTCGACACCTGTACAATAGACATGGGTGGAGTGATTTATGTCATTATTTTCTAGTTACCTAGGCTATTCATTTTTGTCGTTGCTGCTGTTGGTAGTCCTCTAGGGATGTGGTCTTTGTTATCTGTTACAATTCTTTGTTTGTGTTACTGTAGCGCCAGCTCACAATGTCCAAAGAAAAATGAATCTTGTTATGGTTCATGACGATGACGATGTTCCCAAAATTATTTCCCTGGGCCACATTTTCGAACTTCAAATTTTTAGGGGACTCAACAAAATTTATTTGATAAACATTACATTTAAAAATCATAAAAAAAAACAAATAAGCAGTTAAAGGGAGATAACCGCGAATTCAAAGTAAGAACATTATTATTGATAACACCCTCTTCTAATTTACGGACTCTAGTTACTATAAACTTAATTACTAGCATATGTATACTAGTATATAGTATAGTATCTTCTAGTTACTATAAACTTAATTACTAGTATATATATACTAGTATATAGTATAGTATCTTCTAGTTACTATAAACCTAATTACTAGCATATGTATACTAGTATATAGTATGGTATCTTCTAGTTACTATAAACTTAAAACTCGATATAACGCAGAAATAGCACAATTTTAAAATCGGTCAATAATTATTTATAACTATTTATACTAGGGCTCGTGCCCACAATTACAAGTAATCCATAATTATAATTATATTTTCAATTTGGAAATCATATTTACTTTTAGCATGTGGATTTTTAAAACTATTTTTAAAATGATTAAATGATTGTCTTGCAATCATTAAGCCTCACATATTTAATCTTTTCCAACGGACCTATGAGAAGTGCCGCACTGTTTGGGAATCACTGCTCTAAAGTGACAACCAATATAAGAGAAAGAAACATTTTATATTCCAAACTGAAGAAGAAAACGGAAAAAACAATATTTCCCCATGAAGATATGGCAATTCCGATAATAAAGTAAAAGAATATGTGGAGAGCCATGATCCTTGTCCTGAAAGGATACGACATTAAAATAAATTAAAAAAACAATGTGATTGAAAGGTTCTTAATAGAAAAATGCTAAAAGCAAAGACTGGGCCAAAAATTAAAACATCGACAAAATGACATTAGATGTATGGATGGTGAAATGGCTACTACGCATTAGAATTCTGAAAGCCGAGATCGAATTCCAATCGAATTTCATTACATTAATTTATGCAAAAATACACTGGAGAAAGACATATATCAACCAATTCGTTTCCATCTATGGGATAAGTATCAGGGTAAAAGTGCTCTCTAGCGTTGGTCATTAATTTAGGGAAAGGAAAACTTTGTATTGAAAACCATAAATGTCACTGATGCTGAAATAGCGATACCTTAAGCAAGGTCTATGTTAGGCTTAGATGTGCTTTATAAAAACAAGTCATTGAACAGGAGTTGTGAAATAATCCATGTAATAGATTAACCCATTTTAACCCAGTGTCTTCACTTGAGAATAGCCTAAAAAACTGTAAAAAATAATAGGTATAAATCATTATATAAAACTATTATTATATATAAATAGAAGGATATATTTATTTATCAATAAAATTACCTTCCAAATATTGCCCGGTTGGAAGAAAAATTCTTGGGATTTTTAAATTAATTTAATGAGGACACTGGGTTAAAATGGGTTAAGCAATTATTGCATAGAAGAGATGAATTCATGCCTTTCCTAAGGGTATTTGCGCATAGTTGAATGCAACGAATTCAACTGGAATTTGAACTCAGCTCTCCGATTTTTCATTCCAAACCGATATCCATTGCACCACAACACATATACGTGATACATGTTAAGATTGATCATGTCTCGAAAGAGACATGACTGACTGGGCAGAAGATTTTCCCGCAGTAAGTTGCCATTACTTTCTGCGATATTCTGATTACCAGCCAGTAGAACCAAATCTACCTTGCTATTTAACCCATAGCTAAAGGGAGAATTGACAGATTTGACCTTTCATGAGGGTATTTGCGCGTATGTTAATGCAATGTATTCAACTAGAATTCGAACTCGGCTCTCCAATTTCTCGTTTCAAGCCGATATTCCAACCTCGACTACTAAACTGCATATTCTCACAGATACAAAATAGGTGTTATATATAAATTATACAAACAAAACAAAACAAAAAGAACGTGTATTACCTGACATAAATTATCTCTTCTTCAGGAATATTATTTTATGAAGAACAAAGCAACAATGAGCAAACATTTATCTACAGGAACTCCTTAACTATAAAATTAACCTCAAGGGAAATTTAGAAAAAATATCATTATTTATTTATTTTGCAATGCGCTGACGCGTGTTGAAATCCTCACAGTATTTAATATTGTTGGATTTATCGCTAATATTTTTGTCGAGATTTACACACTTTATGTTTCGTTCAATTTTGCAAACAAATGAAAGATTAAAAACTTAAAAGAAAGACATGCTACATTCCATTTTTAAAAGAAAGACATGCTACATTCCATTTTTATTAAATAAATATTTGTTATTCTAAATATCGAATTGTTTTTAAAATAGTAGGAATTTTTTATGCGAAATGGTAAAACTTTTAATTTTTCCCAAACAATCAATGAAAATATATTGTACTAAGCTACTCACTCTAGTAAAACCAATTGTAATTTGTACTTGCTTACCTGTTTGCTCTTCTTTCAAAGATTTGGTTTTGATCGGTCATTTTTGAGTGTGTGACGGAAGTTTCAGAATTATATATATATATATATATATATATATATATATATATAAACTTATTTATAAATGAAACTTTGTCTCTGTGTGTGTGTCTGTGTGTGTGTGTCCGTTTCCTATAGACTCCAAAAAGGCTGAACCGATTTTCTTGAAAATATACACAGTTGTACTATAAGCGTCTGCGAGTGTCCTTAGCTAGGTTTTGTCTCGAGGTAGTCCCGATAAATATCGAAAATCGATAATCGAAAAAATCGGGTTATAGAAGGAGTGGCCCGATCTTAATCAAATTTCATACACTCATAGAAAAAGACATAAGAAACGATATTCAGAAGTTTCAATGTTGCAGTTCTTACAATAGTGCAGAAAATCGATAATATATATATATATATATATATATATATATATATATATATATATATATATATATAAGACAAGATGTTTGCGTGTGTATCTGTTTATCTGCCTGTATGTCCTTTATACAAATCCACAATTTTTATCCGATTCTCACCAAACTTCAAAATTTGACTTACATCCATTCATTTTTCTTTCAGTCTACGGTTTCGCTTTAACTGGAAACAGCTATTGCTTGTTAGTCTTTCGTGCCAACGTCCAAAGAGTCTGAGCTCCAGGACCATGGATTAGTTTTAAAGCTTTCATTACACACGAGCAACACCGGGCACACATAAGTGCATATATGTATACGTATTCATATTCCTTTTGAGCAGGATTGTTGTATTATTTGGTTATTTGTCGATTGTTGTCTAGTCCTTAGCTGTCAGAGAAGTTGTGAACAAACGCCCTTGTCTGGTTAATGACTTCAACCCGACGAGGGCTTAGAGCGCTGAAAATTCGTTTACAACTTCACTGACACCTAAGGGCTAGACATAAATCGACCATATATATATATATATATTGCAATTTGACCAATTAAAGATTTTCTGTTTCAATTTAGTTCTATCTATTAATGATAGACTGTCAGTATACACTTCCGAAAGCATGTATATATTTTCATTCAGACATAGACAAGGAAAGAAAACATCCCATTTCTACTTTCTATAAAAGCAACCATCAGACTAACTTGAGCCGGATGGCCTTATTTTGCGATAACATATCCACAACCGGAAGTCGTTAGATGCCATGTCCAATGACTTAATTGTTCTACTACCACGAAAGCCACTGCTACGTCCTAATTTTTATCTCTTTCATTATTTATTCCCCAAGTGGATTAATTAGATTCTGTTTTTATCGAGGTGATTTATCATTCATTCGTATAGTAACCGTTCTCCCATGCATTGAATACTGCTGCCATATCTAGTCGCCTGCTCCTGCTATCCACCTAGGGGTCCTTGACAAAACCTAGGACTCCTTGACAAAATTCAACGGAGATCTGCAATGTGATCGATCCCGACTTGGCAGTTCGGATACAGTCACTTTCTCACCGGGGCAATGTGACCTCCCTGTGTCTCTTCTATGAATACTTTCATGGCTTCTGTTCCGATGAACTTAGCTCACTGGTGGCCCCTATATACGAATTTACTCAAGCCACGAGATTAAAATTAAAAAATTAAAATTTAATACTCACAGGACATATTTAAATCGAGAAAGACAAGTTAAAACAACGCATAACCTCCGTAGCGAAATTGTGCACATGATTTGGGATGAATCACAAAAAGACAATATTTATTAAGAGTTACAAAGAACAAGAAATTGTGGAGAACCGTGATATCCAAATTGCTGAATGTACGTGGCACATTCAGCTTCTGCTCCGATGAACTTAGCTCACTGGTGTTTCTCTATATACGAATTTACTCAAGCCACAAGATTAGCAACTAGGTCCCACCCTTTTACCAATAAGATGTAGACGCAAATTCTACCCCATCAGTTTCTTTTCTCGCACTTTCCGCCTGTGGAATTCCCTCCCGTTTACTTGCTTCCTCGACAGCTACAATATACAAGAATTTAAATGCAAAGTCAATAGTCCTCTCCTATCTCACTAACTTGCATCCTCTCTCTCTCTCTCTCTCTCTCTCTCTCTCTCTATCTATCTATCTATCTATCTCATTTCTTCGTTATTCTCATCCTTCTCTTATCCTCTTCCTGACACCCACTGTGTTCTGTCATTCTTTTTCCTAACTTTCCTCTTATGTAACCCTCTGCACAACAGTGGCAGTATAATGCCTTCCTTGAGGTGATACGATTATAAAAGAAAAGTAGTGCATTGTTGTGGTGTAGCGGAAAACGGCTCGGAGTGAGAAATCGAAGAGCCGAGTTTGAATTCCAGTCTGGTTCGTTACCTTCATTTAATTGGGAAAAGTGTTAATCCATCTCTTTTCCTATCAAGTGAATAGCAAAACATGAAGGAAGTACTGCTTTCTGTGTTAGGATCGATTTGACCCGGGCTAGAAATTACACATTTTTATTTTTATTTTATTTTATTTTTTTTTTTGCATATATTTTAGATGTTTCTCATCTCTTTTAATGATTCCGATGTAGAATTTTGCTTTGTTAATTCCCGTTCAGTAGACTATTACGAATAGCAGAACATTCAGGAAGTTTATTTTGTCTGAACTATTGGTGCATAGCTAAATATGTTACGTTGTACGATTTCTTTCAGCAGATGTCTTCAAAAAAAATTAAACAATGCAGTCACTCTTTAACAGCGAGACTTATTAAAATGATTAATTAACTTTTAAAAATTTCTAAACCAATAGGTTTAAAATAATAATTAAGCTTACTGCAAAAAAATAAACAAAAAACGTAAAAAAATATAAAACTCTTATGTAATCCCCTGCACAACAGTGGCAGCATAATACCTTGCTTGTGGGGATACGATTATAAAAAAAACTAATGCATTGTTGTGGTGTAGTGGATAACGGCTCGGAGTGAGAAATCGATGTCTTCAAATAACATTAAACAATGCAGTCACTCTTTAACAGCGAGATTTATCAAAATGATTAATTAACGTTTAAAAATTGCTAAACCAATAAGTTTAAAATAATAATTAAGCTTACTGCAAAAAAAAAACTAAAAAAATGTAAAACTGTTAGAAAAAAACAAAACCAGAATGTTTCAATATATATATATATATATATATATATATATATATATATATATATTATATATATATATATATATATGTATATTGAAACATTCTGGTTTTGTTTTATATATATATATATATATATATATATATATATATATAGATATATTTTATAAGCGTTTCACCCCTAGCAAGGCGTGTCACTGCCACTAATGCGCAGGGGGCTACGTAGAGTGGAGAAAGGATGATTAAATATAGGAAATGTCAGAGGGTGGGTGATAGGCGGGTAAGGATACCGAGAATGAGGGTTGGGTAGATGAGAGTGTTCTGAGAATAATTGGGAGTTAGTGTGATAGGAGGTGTCTATTGACCCTACATTTAAACACCTGGAGATTGTAACTGTCGTGAAAGCAGAGTTGTGGAAGGGAGTTCCACAGGCGGGAAGCGCGAGAAAAGAAGCTGTTGGAGTAGAATTTACGGTTACATCTTATTTGTTTAACTGTAAAAGGGTGGGACCTAGTTGCTAATCTAGTATCTCGTGTAAATTCGTGCTTAGGCGGCACCAGTGATCTAAGCTCATCGGAGCAGTAGCCATGAAAGTACTTGTAGAAGAGGCACAGGGAAGCCACATCACGCCGGTGAGAGAGCGGCTGCAGCCGGTCTGCCAAGTCAGTATCAACCACGTTACAGACCCTCCTTTGTATTTTGTCAAGAAGTGAAATATGTAATAAAAAATACAAAACAAAAAAAAAAACAATCAGTGCCATATATCCCAGATTTAGCAAAAGACCCACGGTGTGAGGCACCTACAGAGGATCGAACTCACTACTTAGTTGTACTAATTCTAATACAAGCTTGTTAACCATCTTGCCACGTCGAGGTGATCCTTGCCCCCGCTACGGGTTGAATAGTAGTACAGATTGCGTTCTGTTACCTTGGTTGACAAACAGTCTACTCAGAAAGAAACAGCAGCTACTGCGGAAAAAAATTTCTTCCTAGTTATTCATGAATCACAAGATACATGATTACCCAAGTGTGTATCACGTATGGCACACGACTGACTGAATCGATTGATAATATATAATTAAACATAGTAAACAGAAAACTTAAAATTTCAGTTTTGGCTTCAGTAGCTTACTAAGATACAACACAACTCATTTTATACGAAAATCCCCTCCCACGTCTATTGAACAGGTGAAGAGGCTCATCCCTTGTTCCTTGTTTAGGATGTGGTTTCCGGCTTTCTCTTTTCCAATCTTTTTACTCTTTTCTTTGTTTTTTTTTTTTCAATTGGAGTAGATAGACTAAATTATCGCCCGGTTCACACACCTCCCACGTCTATTGAACAGGTGAAGGGGCTCATCCCTTGTTCCTTGTTTAGGTTGTGGTTTCCGGCTTTCTCTTTTCCAATCTTTTCACTCTTTTCTTTTTTTTTTTTTTTCAATTGAAGTAGATAGACTAAATTATCGCCCAGTTCACACTCCACCCACTTCTATTGAACAGGTGATGAGGCTCATCCCTTGTTCCCTGTTTAGGATGTGGTTTCCGGCTTTCTCTTTTCCAATCTTTTCACTCTTACGTAGCCCCCTGGGCATCAGTGGCGTTACCGCCTTGCTTGGGATGATATGATTAAAAAAAAAAGTTTAAGAACCATGGCATTCGAAACTTTACCAAGTCGGAATGGTAACTTTTTTAGAATACAGCGTAAGCGCCACTCAGGATAGAGTTGCGGAATGATGCGTCTTATACAATTGTTAAAGAAGGAGATTGAAAGTGAAGATTATAAAGATATGTAAAACAGATACTGATTAACCCTAGCCTTAAAGAGCTTAAGATTATAGCGTTCAAGAAAGTATCCGTGAAGGAGACTGTTCACCATGTTAGCGAATTTTGGGAAGAAGCTGTTTGAAGAGAAAGTCCTTCTTAGCAATGAAAAGCAGCAAAAATGTGGGTGGTTCAACACTTAGCAATAAAAATAGACGAGCGATTCTCAACCTTTTTCTCCCAATGCTTCCTTTTCACCACGTGTCAGCATGTCATTCTCTCCCTTTCAAAAATTGACCCAATCAAAACGTGCACTCCGAATAATATGCATATATTAACTAAAAATCTTCATTCTTTTCCATATTAGTACATATATATTTACACCCTTGTGCAAATTAATTGAAACAAAACGAATAATGTCTTCCTAGGATCTTTCACACGTTCCCTGATCCCGTATACGTCGTCTCTTTGCTTTGCTTTTCTCTTACGACTGTATTTTCCTTTAGGTTTTAACCTGGTGGATCCAGTTTGTTTATTTTCCTTGATGACACGACTAACAGTTGAAAAGCTAACACCCACAATATCCACGATCTCTCTTTAAGGCTTGCCAGTGGGTTCGTGCAGCGTTACAATTTTTGTACGCTACCTTGGAGTAATGACCATCGCAGACAGTGGTCGTAAGACAACTAATCGATAGTCGAGACAATAGTGTTTGGGCGTGATAAAAATCTGATGCAATCACAGATGACGTAATGTTTTTCAAGATCAAACGAAGATAGGTTTATATTGCTGCACACCATTGACCTAATCTGAGGAAATAAAATATAAGAAACAATTATACCCTGTTATTTCAGTCAGTCAGTTAAGTGCCATACGTGAAACACGCTTGGGCGATCATGTCTCTTTCGAGACATGACTGACTGGGCAGAAGATTATCCCGCAGTAGGATGCCATTGCTTTCTGTGGTAGACTGGTTGCCAGCCAAGGCTATAGAACCCAATCTCTCCTGTTATTTAACCCATAACTGGAAGGAAGAGACGGATTAATACCTTTCCCAAGGGTATTTGCGCGTAAGTGAATGCAATGAATTCAACTGGAATTCGAACTCGGCTTCCCGATTTCTCGTTCTGTGCCGATATCCACTGCACCACAACGCGCATTCCTCCCACCCGTTTGTTGCCGTAGTGGTCGACTACCTGTTATTTCAGTAGGTCTAAAAATGATCTTATGGTGAAATAAAGGAAACTAAAGCAGTTGTTTCAATTAATTTGCACAAGTACGTACATGGATTATTTTTATCATTTAATAGCAATAGAAATTGTTGATGTATTATTAAAACTTAACACATGTACAATAATTTGTTTTAATTTATAGCTAATTATTAAATATATAAACTGAAGCATACTTCAATAAACAACTGAAACAAATGTCAAGATATTCTTCTTTTATGTGTCATGTCCTCTCAGAACGTAGGCGATCAAGGCTTTCCACATCTCCCTATCCCTGGTGGCTCTTAGCACGCTTTTTCCTGTTGCACCATGCAGCCCTCGTTCTGTCATCCACCTGATCAGGTCCTTCAAATATGTTATCCGCTGCTTTCCTCTGTCTCTTTTTCCCTCTATCCGGTTAGTTAGTAACAGGTTCTCCAAGCCCTCCTTCCTCATTTCATGTCCCAGGAACTTTAGTTGTCTCTTCCTGATGCTCAGTATTAATTTCCTTTTCGTCTCCATCCTTTCCAAAACCTCGTGATTGCTCACATACTCGATCATGCCCGGTATTGGCAGCATCCTCTGTAGAACCACATTTCAGCTGCTTCAAGTTGTTCCTTCATCTTCGAAGATACTGTCCAACATTCACTGCCATACTGAAGAACCGACATCACATAGCAATCCAGTACTCTCCTCTTTGTTTCTAATGAAATTGTCCTGTTTCTTAATACTTTACTCAACTTCTGGAATGCTTCTTTTGACATGCCAATTCGCTTTCGGATCTCAGTGTCGCACTTTCCGTCTTCTATTAGAACACTTCCTAAGTATTTAAATTTCTGTACCGGCTTGATTTTAGAGTCCCTCTCTTGTAATTGGCATTTTGGGCTGCCCTTTTTGCTGATGACCTTGCATTCGGTTTTCTTGCAGTTTATTCGTAGTCCTTTATTGTCACTCTCTTCAGCTTCCTTCTGTAGGAGATCTTATAGTTTTCTTTCTGTCTGCTATCAGCACTGTATCATCTGCGTCCCTTATATTGTTTAAATTGTGACCTCCGATGACGAATCCTGGCATAACTTCTAGGATTCTCAGAATAGTCTCGCTGTATAAGTTGAATAGATCCGGTGAAAAGACACATCCTTGTCTTACGCCCCTTTCAATCTTAGTATAATTACGGAATTCGTTACCTGTCCGTGTGCAAGCAGTTTGCTGCCAGTAGAGATTCTTGATTACTCTTACCTAAGTGTGAATTTTAGTGAATATAAATTATTTTTATTCTAAGAGGAATTGATATTTTTGGTGTTAATTAAAAGAAACGATCCAAATCACCGTCAGCTCAGTGATGATGAAACGAGTTTCCAAAATGCAACTGATGATGTCAAGATGAAGACAAATTGTATCTTTTATTTATCGTGTTATCTTTTGTTTTTTGGGGTTTTTTTTTGCAAGTGTCTTGTGTTTGATGAAAAAATTTATCGTGTTATCTTTTGTTTTTTTTTGTTTGTTTGTTTGTTTGTTTTTTTTTTTGCAAGTGTCTTGTGTTTGATGAAAAATTAGATATGTCTTGTCAATTCGAAATGATACGGAGGACCTGATGACCAAACAAAACCTCAGTAGAAATTTTACCATTTAATAAATGAACGGAGCGTCTGTTGAAATATGGGTATCCACTAAAAATAACGTTAAGTAATAAAATATGTCCGATTAATAAATGCAAGATTTTTTACGTTAGGATACGAAAATGAGCAGCCCTTCTTTGCCCGAAGAGTAGGATCAAAGCGTAGTATATGTTCTCAGATACTCACTTCCTGCTCGCCAACTTGGAAGCAATGACCAGCTAAGAGTAGCTTTTGACTAGCTTTGACAATCAATGATCAGCTAAGACTAGCTATGATCAGCTAAGACAAGCTTTGTACTCAGTTACCGCGTTATTGGGAACTGGGTAATCTTTGAGTAGGGACCTGATCATGGCTTCCCACGTCTCCCTATCCCTGGTGACTGTTAGCACACCTTCTCCTGTTACACTATGCAACCCTCGTTCCGTCATCCACCTGATTAGGTCCTTCAAATATGTTATCCACTGCTTTCCCCAGTCTCTTTTTCCCTCTATCTGGACTGTTAGTATCAGGTTCTCCAAGTCGTCCTTCCTCATTGGATGTCCAAAGAATTTTGGCTGTCTCTTCCTGATGCTCAGTATTAATTTCCTTTTCGTTTCCATCATTTCCAAAACCTCATCATTGCTCACATGCTCGATCCTTGATATTAGCAACATCCTTCTGTAAAACCACATTTCAGTTGCTTCAAGTTTTTTCTTCATCTTTGCTGATATTGTCAAGAATTCGCTGCCATATTGAAGAACTGACATCACATCATATCACAATACGAAAATTCTTAGACGCTTTAAAAGATAACAAAACTTACTAGAAATTCATATTGCAAAAGTAAGAAGAGGTTGTCAAAATATCAAGTGAGCAATTAAAAAAAATGGTGACGTTTAAAACCTAAAGACTCAGTGGCCCCCTTTAACGAGTAAACTTCAGTAGTTGAATATTTGTATACAATATCATATAACTTAAGGTTATAAGGTTTTTTTCTTGCTAAATTGTTTTCTTAACGATATTTGTATTTCGAATAATTATCATTTGTGTATTTTCTATTTTAATGTTTACATTTTTATTGCAATAAAATAATTTGTATTACCAATAATTATCATTAGTATAACTGTCTTTTCGATTATTTTTCATTCAAACAATTTTCAATGCGAATGATTTTAGAACAATTATTTTTGACCGATGTTCACATAACTCTTGAGATTCAAAGAAAAACATTTAGATTAAGAGCTAAAATTTAGCGTAAAAAATATGATGATTAGTCATTCAGTTCTGCCTGATACAAGAAATTCATTATATATATATATATATATATATATATATATATGTGTGTGTGTGTGTGTGTGTGTGTGTGTGTGTGAAGGGTGTTTATCTCTGTCGGTGTGTTTGTATGTCTGTGTGTGTGTCTGTCTGTTTATTTGAAGTGAGAGAGGAAGCAGCAGCTTAAGTGTAAAAAGAGAAAGAGAGGGGGCAGAAAAGAGATTATGTAACGTTTTCGAAAGAAAGAAAGAAAGAAAGAAAGAAAGAAAGAAAGAAAGAAAGAAAGAAAGAATAGGAATGGAAAAAGATTGCATGATGAAGAAAGAAAGAAAGAAAGAAAGAAAGAAAGAAAGAAAGAAAGAGGAAATCAGGATGAAATGCAAAAATGGACAAAAAAGAAAACAAAAGGAAGGCATAAGGGAAAAAAAAAGAAAAACCGAAAGAAAGAAAGAAAGAAAGAAAGAAAGAAAGAAAGAAAGAAACGACGGGAGTAGAAATGAAGAAACAAATAAATAAATTTCAAGAGTTCACCATAAAGAAAAAAAAATTTGAAAATAATATGAAAGAAAGAAATTATTATACTATAATCACAAAGAAAAAAAGAAAATCATAAAGAAATGGGAAATGGAAAAAAAGAATGAATGAAAAAACTGAATTAAAACAAAAGAAAGAAAGAAATTTCAAGAGAGAACAATAAAAAAGGAAGAAGAAAATATAAAAAAAAATTTAAACGAAAGAAATTATTGAAGTATAACCACAAAGAAAGAAAGAGAAAAATGGAATGAAATTGCAAATAGAAAAGTCAAAAGAACGACCGAAAGAAATTTTAAGAGTTATACATAAATATAGCATTAAATATTTTTTCAAAATTTAAATCATTGCTTGGAATGAAAATACCCAATACGCAGGGGTTTACAGAGACTGAAAGTGAGAATACACACTGGTTATAGGGTATACCACATAAAGCTATAGCAACCTACTGTGGTATAATTTTCTGCCCAGTCAGTCATGTCTCGAAAAAACATGATCGCCCAAAGTGAGTATCACCTATGGCACTTAACTGAATGACAGTGTGATAGAAGGAAAAATAAAAGTTGAATGAAATTCAAGACGATACAAGATGGCGAATGATGTCGCGTTTAAGTCTTTGATTTATTATCAAATAAATTGTAGTTTACTAATAAACAGGAAAAAGTTCCACGGGCGGGAAGTGCGAGAAAATAAAATGTTGGAGAAGTGGTCGTTATATTTATCTATTTCAACGGTAAATACGTGAAACCTAGATGCCAATCTAGGCAGTCAGTCGGTTAAGTGCCATACGTGATACACTCTTCAGCGATCTTTCGAGACATGACTGATTGGGAAGAAGATTTCCCCGCAGTATGTTGCCATTACTTTCTTTCATCAGAACAGTCGCCATGAAAATATTTGTAGATAGAGGAAAAGTTAAATCAGGTCAGTGAAAAAGTGACTGAAGTCGAGATGCCAAGTCAAGATCGATTACATTGCAGATTCTTCTTTGGACTTTGCCAAGAACCTTGAAATGAATAGCAGGAGCACCCGACCAGATATGGCAACAATATTCGATGCAAGGACTAATGATAGATTTATAAATGTACAAAATAGATTCTGACGAGAAAAACTTTTGGGCACGACACAGTGCTCTAACTTGTAGTAGATGAAGCTATTGATTCGTTGTAGTTGTTCGATTTTAATTTGAGTGAATAAGTGAGGCCAGGAAAGTGCAATGTCGCTACCAAGGAGACTAGCATCCGCCATGTTGATGTCCGGGAGGAAATTTTGTCTATGGTGGTTAAAGGAGAATACTTTTGTTTTGGAGGCATTAAAATTTACAAGCCAGTAAACCACTGATTGAAGGTCCTCTTTTAAGAGCAGCAACCAGATTCCTTGTGTCAGCTTTCATGAATTTCCTATTGAGACGGGAATAAATGGGGTTGCTATCTGCACAAATGCCGACTTGCGAACTGATGACACCAGGAATATCAATTATGAAAAGCAGAAACAGAGTTGAACCTAGGATAGAGTCCTGAGGAATAATCGCGTTTGTATGAACGGATCTAGAAGAGTGCCTATTCAAGACAACCTCCATTTCACGATTTTATACGAACGATAGGATTAAATCAAAGAACCGTTTTATAATACCGTACTCCCGGTGTTTACATAAAATTCTCAACTCTGTCAAACTCCTTCGAGATATTTAGAAACACAGCCTGAGCTTCGCCGTTATTATCAAGAACTTGGTATACATATTCAGTGGTGTCCGTTCGAACACCAGCAGTAGACCTTGTGAAACGAAAGCCTTAATACTTGTCAGAGAGTAGGAACGAAGTCGCTATCTATTATCCAGTACAAACAATCGCTCTTAACCCCCATTAGCATGGATCGAGCAAGTCTCCCTGAAAGCAAAACACTGCGCTTCCTCGAGTCAATTCTCACAACAGACCTCAAGTGGAATGACTATATAGAATCCATAGCTAAATCCGCTGCTAAGAAGGTCAGTTCTGTGTGTAGGGGCAAGAGGTTTTTCCCGTCTGAAACCATCCTGCACATAAATAAATCTACCATCCGCCCGTGCATTGAATACTGATGCCATATCTGGTCGGTGACCCTGCTATCTACTTAGTGGTTCTTGATAAAATCCACCGGAGAATCTATAATGTGATCGATCCCGACTTGGCAGCTCAGATGCAGTCACTTTCTCATCGGCGCAATGTGGCTTCTCTGTGTCTCTATTACAAATACTTTCACTGCTTCTGCTCCAATGAACTTAGCTTTCTGGTACCCCCTATGTATGAATTTACTCGAGCCACAAGATTAGCAACGAGGTCCCACCCTTTTACTGTGAAACCAATAAAATTTAAACGCAAATTCTACTCTCTCAGCTTCTTTTCTCGCACTTTCCGGCTGTGGAATTACCTTTCGTTGACTTGATTCCCCAACAGCTACAATCTCCAAGAATTTTAGTGTAATGTCAATAGCCATCTCCTATCTCACTGACTTCTTGCATCCTCTCTCTCTCTCTCTCTCTCTCTCTCTCTCATGCTCTTTTCTCTGTCCACTCCACTCTCATCAGTATTATCATCCTTGTCTTACCCAATTTCTTACACCCTCTATAACCTGTCACTCTTTCTCATAACTTTCCTCCTATGTAACCCCCTGCGCACCAGCAGCAGTAAACTACCTTGCTTGGGCGATATGATTATAAAAATAAAAAAGGCCGTGAAATTGAGATGCTTAACCATTTCATCTTTGATTAGGGCCTCGGACACTTTGCTAAAAAGTTGTAAGAGACTAAGAGGGTGATAATTAGCGGGATCAGAGGTTTCTCTGGAGTTCTTAAAAATAGGGACTAGAGGGGAGGATTTTGAAGAAGCTAGAAAGCAAAGAGCAGAGAGACAGTATTTGTAGAGTTTAGAGAAAACTGGAGCCGTTTCTTTACGTTTCTTTAAAACGACAACTGGGATACCATCTCCTCCAATTGCCTTATGGTGTCTAATTTAAAAAGCCAGAAACGGAGTTATGCACTCATCATCAGTAGAGCCTCTGTTTTAATTGGGAAATTACGTGTAGTTTCTCAGAGAAGTCAAATGTGAAGTTGAAAGAGAATTTGCGAGCAAAGCATCAAACTTGTCTGCTGTAAATGTGAGGACTTTGAATTGACTAAATAGAAAAAAGATTGAGAATTTGCTGTTATTTAGCACACTATTGAAGAACCGCCAATAACCTCTAGAACCAAAATGCTATACGGTGTTTCATTTTAGCAACAAACAATAACTGCTTTATTTAGGACACGCTTGAACTCATTACGGGCAATGACAAAGAGACGTCTTTGTAATCAGACATGTATCTCATGTGCAGCCGGAAGAAATGATTCCTGCTATAGCAGTTGGGTATGCAGATGTAAACCAAGCAGATGAATGAGATTTAACTTGGAATTTTCTTGCTGGAATGAAAGCATCGGTGTTGGCTTTTATCCAGTAAAAGATATCACAGGCTCATTTTTAACAGA
Source organism: Ascarosepion bandense (assembly GCA_037127315.1). Taxonomy (NCBI): domain Eukaryota; kingdom Metazoa; phylum Mollusca; class Cephalopoda; order Sepiida; family Sepiidae; genus Ascarosepion; species Ascarosepion bandense. The sequence goes on along the minus strand of JBBBDQ010002159.1, from coordinate 555,135 downwards.
AAGATTAAAAACAATACCAAGGAACGTCACCAAGGAACGTCACCAAGGAATCATCACAGAACGAATACCAATCCACACGTTGTTAACAGAACAATATTCTGTTAGAAGGAGGTTCTAAGGTGATGGGGAACGGAAAGAGAAGTGTACAAAGATGTGAACAGACACCACCTGCAGTGGATATCGACTCGGAACGACAAATCTGAGTGCCGAGTTCGAATTCCAGTTTAATTCCTTGCATTCACTTACGCAAAAATCCGCTTGGGAAAGGTATTAATCTGTCTCTTCTCTCCAGTTATGGGTTAAATAATAGGGCAGATTGGGTTCTATAGCCTTGGCTGGCAACCAGTCTACAGCAGAAAGTAATGGCAACCTACTGGGGGATAATCTTCTGCCCAGTCAGTCATGTCTCTTTCGAGAAATGGTCGCCTAAAGCGTGTATCACGTATGGCACTTAAATGACTGACTGAATATAATAGTTGGAGACATGATTAAGGCTTCTACTGGGCATAAAGTGGGGGATCATGTTTCTATTTTTATGAAGTGATAAAATAATCCCCACTAATTACTACTTAATTATATAATACATTTCTTCCCTACCTTTAGCCATGAGTCAAATAATAGGACAGCTTAAGTTCCATAGCCATGGCTGGCAACCAGTCTACTACAGAAAACAATGCCAAACTACTGCGGGATACTCTTCTGCCCAGTCAGTCATGTCTCTTTCGAGACATGGTTTCTCAAAGCGTGTATCACGTATGGCACTTAACTGATAGACACCACCGCGTGATCAATATTACCAAGAGGATAGAGCTGCATAGCATGGCATAAGTCAGTGATAAAAGTAACTAAGATATCTAGAAGACAAGCGTATCCTTACTCAGGAAATCGTGGGGTGTCCACTTCTTGCGTGAGAGATTGAGTGATTGACAAGTTCAGGGTTTGGATGTTAATAACTTCAGTATCAGAATGTTTAAGCTACTTGGCATGAGGAGAATTAAAGTTATCGAACACAAATATATTTTCAAACCGATGTATGGAAATATTTTCGTTTATTATATCAGACATGCAACACTCATCAGAGGAATGATGAACTGTAGAAAAAAAAAAGAGATAGTTAAGATTTCCATTTACTTGCTTTCCCGACAGCTATAATCTCCAAGAATTTAAATGTAAAGTCAATAGTTATTTCCTGTCTCATTAACCTGCATCCTCTCTCTCATGCTCCTTTCTCCGTCCACCCCACTCTAATCAGTATTCTAATCCTTTCTTACCCACTTCCTGACACCTCCTATAACCTGTCACTCTTTCTCATAATTTTCTTCCTATGTAACCCCCTGCAAATTAGTGGCAGTAAAATGCCTTGCTTGGGTTTATGATTATAAAAAAAATTTCTTCGAATATTCAATCAGATAATTTATTTACACAAACAAATCGGCTGCCTGTAAAGCTATTAGACCATGCGATTTTTAACTAACTTTATCCCACTTCCTGACACCTCCTATAACCTGTCACTCTTTCTCATAATTTTCTTCCTATGTAACCCCCTGCAAATTAGTGGCAATAAAATGCCTTGCTTGGGTTTATGATTATAAAAAAAATTTCTTCGAATATTCAGTCAGATAATTTATTTACACAAACAAATCGGCTGCCTGTAGAGCTATTAGACGATGCAATTTTTAACTAACTTTATAATATATAAAGCGGCTAGAGTAAAAAGGGATATAAGCCAGCCTCTAGAAGCATGTATGAATGGCTAACTATTACAGCCAGAGAAAAAAAAGTGGGGAAAATGCAGTTTGAAACAAGAGTATTTTTAATAAAGATTTTAACACTCAAATATCACGGAGACGACAAAAACAAAAAATAGAAAAAAAAAAATTGAAAAAATATTACATGGAGACCACTTTTGGAAGGAAACAATTTTTTTGAAAATAATATTACGCGTTCAAATAAGAAATGGACACTCAGTTAATATATAACTCATATAACGCCGAATGGTTGAAACCAAGTTAACGTAATCGGCTGATCTTCCGAATTAGAATATATATATATATCACTGAAGTTAAGCAACGTTGAGCCTGGTCAGTACTTAGATGGGTGACCGCTTGGGAATACCAGGTGCTGTAAGCGTTTATGGACGGATGTGCGTTATGGTGCGGTGGATATCGGTTTGGAAAGGGAAATCGGTGAGCCGAGTTCCAATTTCAGTCAAACATTGCATTCATTTGCGCACTGGTACCCTTGGGAAAAGTATTAATCCGTCCATTCCCTCCAGTTATGGGTTAAATAACTGAGGTCTGCTGTTCATGCGATCTGTGGCAAATTTCTGCATCGATTGTTTGTTATCAGCGGTTCCAAAAAGTGTGGATGGTGCTACACAAGCCTTCACCACTCTAAACAATTCTTTGTGTGGCAGTCTAACTGAATTAGACACTCATAGGTCGAAATCGACGGGAGCGTCCATATTATATATATATATATATATATATATATATATATATATGCGGATGGTTTATTTATGCTCTCGCTTGCGATTGATCACTGTAGAGAAGGGGAATTTCATAAACAGCAGTTAGTTACGGCTTTACGCTATGTCCCCTGGTTACAGTCAAGAACGCACGTTCGAAGCGGCGATCAGATAAAAACCGCTCGCTGCTGGCGTTATTTACATTGCACGTTATGAAATCGACCTTTCTCTTACGTGCGCCAATATCTTGGTGGGTGAAAATCGGACTGCTGACAAAAAGGAAAGAAAAATCCCTTGAGAGATCAATTCAGATTAGAATTTAATATGACAAAGTGATACCGCTGAAGAAAATTTCCAAAAATCCCATCGGTTTCACTTGCGATTAAGTTAAATTCTTCGAATGTACAATCAGAATAACGTATTTGGGCAGTCAAATCGGCTACTAACAGTGCTTTCTGCCCATGGAATGCTAAGATAACATTCTAATATATTAAACGAGGAGAGAAGGAATGCATACAGGTCAGAAATCACAAAGAAAAAAAGAAAAAAGAAAGAAAGAAAATCGGGAAGACATGGGAAATATGGAAAAAAGAAATAACGAAAGAAAAGTCTGGATTAGAACGAAAGAAAGAAATTTAAATTGTTAACAATAAAAAAAAAGAGAATATTACAAAATTAGAATGAAAGAAAGAAATTATTTAACTATATTTACAAATAAGGAAAGAAAGAAAAAAAGAAAATCGCAAAAAATGTGAAATGCAAAAAGACAAAAAGAAAAGACTAGGTTATAAAGAAAGAAAGAAAGAAAGAAAGAAAGAAAGAAAGAATCTGGAAAAAATGGAAAAATAAAAAAAAAGAACGGAACAAAAATATAAATTAGAATGAAAAAGATAAAAAAAATTCAAGAGCTAACAATAAAAGCAATAGAATATATTTTTAAAAAATAGCATGAAAGAAATAAATTATTTAATGATAATCTCATAGAAAGAAAGAAAGAAAGAAAGAAAGAAAGAAAGAAAGAAAATCTGTAAATAATGATAAATGGAAAAAGTAAAGAACGAAATAAATATCTGGATTATAAAGAAAGAAAAACAAATTTCAAGAGTTAACAATAGAAGACGAAAGAAGAAAATGTTAAAAATAAATGGCACGGAAGGAAGAAATTATTCAACTATAATTTCACAGAAAGAATGAAAGAAAAAAATTTGAAAAAAAAAAGCAATGAAAAAATAAAAAATAAATTGCCAAGAAATTCAAAAAAAGATGAGAATAAAAAAGGGAAGGTTTCAAACGAAAGACAGTGCAAGAAGCAGCCATGTTTTGTTGAAGGGCCCCATTCCAGATAAAGCAATGGTGTTGTTAATCATTCAGCCACCGACTCACACCTCATTTCTGCTGCTCCATCGAGTGGAAATATTCTTTACATCTGTTCGGGCGGACGAAACATTTCACCGCCATCACAATAAACACGCACACACACGCACACACGCACACACACGCACGCACACACACACACACACACACACACACACACACACACACACTGCTAGTACTGCTAATACTACCGCCACTTGCATCTTACATATTTGTATACGAATTTAATTTCATATATCTAATATAATATAAATTTCTTTTTAAAATCAATTCCCCCCAAGGAAGGCAAGAATGACTCTAAGAGGCAAGAGGCTACTTGGAGAGGAAAAGAATGGAACTACTTTTGAATGGACCGAAAAAAATACAATATTTAACAGAAAATTGAACCGATATATATATATATATATATATATGCGGATATTCCAAGCGCACCTACTATGAGTGGTACTATTGTTGTTTTCAGTTTCCATATTTTTTTCTAGTTCGATTTCTAGGTCATTATACTTTAATAGTATTTTTTAGATTCCTTGATTATTTTGTCACAGTCCGATTCAGTCAGTCAGTTAAGTGCCATACGTGATACACGGTTGGGCGATCATGTCTCGAAAGAGACATGACTGACTGGACAGAAGATTATCCCGCAGTAGGCTGCCATTACTTTCTGCGATAAACTGGTTGCCAACCAAGGTTATAGAATCCAATCTGTAGTGTAGTGAATTTATCTACTCTTATTGAGGAGAAAAAGGGAAATATCTTTTAAAAAAGTAAATAAAATTTCAAAATTTAGGCAGAGGAATTAGAAGTATAGCGTTGAGGTAAACCTTCGAGGAACCGGAAATTCATTCCTAAACAGGAAATGAAAGATAAAGATCTACAGTTATTATTATCATTAACATCATATTCCGATTGCTGCTATGATCACACTACTTACCAAGTCTGTGGAAAGACCTAAGACAGTGATGTGGTATTATGTCTACATTTCATGATTTGTTTTTCTAATTTCCATAACATCACTAGCATTACATGGACACAATTCTCCTTAGTATGTGGGCTGTGCTAATAAGCACAGCCCACATACTAAGAAGAATTGTCCTAATAAGGACAAATTTTTGTATTTCTCTTACGCTTTGATTTTCGTAAAATTTTTCAATGTGTTGTTTTCCTTTTTTTATCATTCCAAGCGCACCTACTATGAGTGGTACTATTGTTGTTTTCAGTTTCCATATTTTTTCTATTTCAATTTCCAGGTCATTATACTTTAATTTATTATGTGAATAATCAAAAATACATTTATTTATTTCCTCTATATATGGGAGCTTTATCCCTGTATCCACCTTCATGTCCAAAGCTGATTTGGCTACCAGGTCTGCTTTAGAATTTACCTTTTATTTCAGTGCGGCTAGGGATCCACTATAATAACACATTTCTTTCTTTTTTTTTTTTTTTTCAATGCGCTGATTTTCTGTCAGTCAGTTAAGTGCCATACGTGATACACGGTTGGGCGATCATGTCTCGAAAGAGACATGACTGACTGGGCAGAAGATTATCCCGCAGTAGGCTGCCATTACTTTCTGCGATAGACTGGTTGCCAACCAAGGTTATAGAATCCAATCTGTTCTACTATTTAACCCATAGATGAAGAGACAAGAGACGGGTTAATATCTTTCCCAAGGGTATTTGTGAGTAAGTTAATGCCAGGAATTCACCTTGAATTCGAACTCGTCTGTCTGATTTTTCGTCCCAAGCCGATATCCACTGCACCACAATGCACATCCTTACAATCCGATTAGCAAGCCATATAAACTAGTAGGCAAGATTTTTTTTGGTTTCTGACAATTGTGTACGGCCTATTTACTTCAATTTTCCTGTCTTTGAAGATCGTATAATCCCATAGAATGGTGACGTCTTGTGTTTCTTTTGGAAGTATTTTAGATGTCATGAGTTATCTCCCTCTAACCCTGCAAGTTATTTGTTCCGTTGGTTATGTAGACGTTGGTTCATTCATGTAACTTTACCCAAGGAGTTGTGAGTTCAATACCAGGCTACAGCAGTGGTGAACAAGTAACTTCCACGGCTAGAAGGAGATAACTCATGACTTCCAAAAGAGGCATTACTACGCAAGGGATGAGAATGATATACTCTAGTGATTGTAATAAAGGGTTCGTTTCGAAATTCCTAGCACCTGAAGAAGGCCGGAGCGTACAACGGCCGAAACGTTGTACAAATGGCAGCAAAGATGAGGACAATAGTCCGTATAGTGTAAATACTGTAAATACTACCTTATGTCAGAAATATAGACTAATAATCATTCTATGTTTCCTTATTTATTCTTTCTTTTTATCAAACTCTTGATGATTGCTTCGGTATTACATATACTAAAATTGGATATCATGTTGAATACACCAGTTCTCGTTCGATCACCAAAGTTAAGCAACGCTGAGCCTGGTATGTACTTAGTTGGGTGGCTACTTTCGAATACCAGGTGCTGTAAGCATTCAGTGACGGATCTGCGTTGTGGTGTAGTGGATATATTCTTTGGAAAAAGAAATCGATGAGCCGAGTTCGAATTCCAGTCGAGTACCCTGCATTCACTTCAGCACTGGCACCCTTGGGAAAGGTATTAATCCGTCACTTCCTTCCAGTTATGGGTTAAATAACAATATGAGGCCTGGAGGCAACACATCTAGTGTCGGTGTCACAATAAAAACACCCTTGGTAGCCCTGGCGAAGCATCAAGTACTCAGCTATTTCATAAGATTGTGAATTTCGCTGCAAATTGCCCCGGGGTTCCAAATGAACAGGGGATACTGGAGGGGTGTAGTGGGTTCAAACTCGGCCAAGGCCGCAAGACGATCACAAAAATATGAACGATACAGAAAAGATTAGCATGACCCCTGACACGCAGGATGACACGCAAATTCATGAAGCATTCCATATTATTAAGGATGTGCGTTGTGGTGCAGTGGAAATCGAGGTTCCGATTTCGAATTCCACTTTAATTCCTTGCATTCAATTACGCACAAATACCCTTGAGAAAGGTATAAATCCGTCCCTTCCCTCGAGATATGGGTTAAATAATAGGACCGATTAGGTTCTATAGCATTGGTTGGCAACCAGTCTAACACAGAAATCAATGGCAAGCTATTGCGGGATAATCTTCTGACCAGTCAGTCATGTCTCTTTCGAGACATGGTCTCCCAAAGTGTGTGTCACGTATGGCACTTAACTGACTTTATTATTGCTATCGCCTTATAGATAACTAGCAGTATAGCCTGGCGTTGCTCGGGTGTAATGAAAGCTTTACAACTAATCCATGGTCCTGGAGCTCAGACACTTTGGACGTTGGCACGAAAGACTAAAAAGCAATAGTTGTTTCCAGTTAAAGCGAAACCGTAGACTGAAAGAAAAATGAATGGATGTAAATCAAATTTTGATTTCCTGGTATCAATATCAAATAAGTTTTTTTCGTCGTAAACTGAATTTTGAAGGCTAAATAAGTCCTCTGAGTAAATGGTATCATGACTCAGACTAAGAACTAAAATTATACCTACTTAAAGCCAAACCCGAATCAAAAAACGAAAATAAAAGAGCTGAAAAAAATACAGACATGCAGGCAGATAAACAGACACACACACAAACATCTTGCATTTTATATATATATATATATATATATTATGGATTTTCTGCACTATTGTAAGTACTGCAACCTTCAAACTTCTGAATATCGTTTCTTATGTCTTTGTCTATGAGTGTACCAAATATGATTAAAATCGGACCACTCATTCTATAACCCGATTTTTTCGATTGTCGATTTTCGATATTTATCGGAGGTACCTCGACACAAAACCTAGCTAAGAACACTCGCAGACGCTAATAGTACAAGTGTGTAAATTTTCAAGAAAATCGGTTCTGCAGTTTCGGAGTCTATAGGTAACGGACATACACACACAGAGACACACACACACAGACAAATTCCATTTATAAATATTTTCGTCCATTTTATTTTTACTTTTTATTCCCACATTCTGAGCCGATGTGCACTTTATTATTATTTTTCTTACTACGAAAATAGTCTAGAGTTTATTCTTTACTTATGCGTTGTAAATTTATGTTTTAAGTGACTACGATAAAAAGCAATTAACATTAAGATGATATTAACCAATATATTTCAGAAATTTTAAATAAGAAATTATCAGTTGTATAGGCTTTAGGAACAGCCAAACAGGGAAATATGGAATCAAATAAATAAAATAAGAAAAAAAAAATTAAGCAAATAAAAAATGTTAATTAAGACTCTATTGACCAAAAGTGTTCTAATATAAAATAAAAATAATATTAAGAAAAAGTCATGATAATTTAATTAATAATAAATTCATTTGCGCGAAAACTTATAATGTATAACTAGAAAGAGCAGTCAAACCTCCTCGAAAACAATACCAACATCATCTCAGCGATTAGCAAGAGATGATTATTAAAATGAGAAAGAATAACTGTAGTTAAATGGCTGGAACTGTAAGCACCCAGCGTACGGCTTGTGGGTGCGGCTCATAACCGAGGTGAGCAGAAACAGCTCTCAAAAAATGGGTCTTCATGAACCACAAAGACTTGGCAAAGATTTCAACGGCAGGTAACGTCTTTCCTTTGGCATCGTCCAGAACAATGTTTGTGTGTAGCTCCTAAAAATAAAAAGAGAGAGAAAAAAAAGAGATTTTTAATTTCATTTGTGTTTGTTAATTCAATGGTGTTATCTACTATTTAACAGATTTAAATAATTCAGAAATATTGACACAATTTTATATATTAACTAGAAAGAGCAGTCAAAGACTGCAAACCTCCACCAAAGCAATACCGATATCATCTCAGCGATTAGCAAGAGATGATTATTAAAATGAGAAAGAATAACTGCAATGAACTTGACGGCTCTCAAGAGTGAAAATACAAAAAAAAAAAAAAAATTAAGTTCTCCGCTCTTAAAGTTAAACTCACACTTAAAATGAAACAGGGAAGGAAATTCAGTATTTAAAATAATCTAGGGGAAGTAATTCAGTTCTTAGCTTTTGAAAGGCAAAAATGAAATAAAACAGAAAAAATAGTCCAGAAACTTTATCCCGTGCCAGATCGCACCCATAATCGAATCAGTTCTGTCAGTCATGAGGTCAATCTTTCTTAAAAGATATCGTGACCACGACAAACAAACAAATAAACAGAGAAACGCGACACAATAAAATATCCCGCCTTAAAACGAAGGTAATAAATAATATCGCAACATAACGCAAAAGAAAGTAATTAGAATAAAATAAAAAACAAAAAGATAGTCAGAACTGTATCACTAATAATAAAGAGTCGTGTAAACCCTGACTAGTGAACTAACAGAACGTATATATATATATATATATATATATATATATATATATATATATATTATCGTTTCATATATATGTTATTCGACAATACTAACAAAGGAACTATTCTATTTTCATTTACAATAATTCACTTGGCAATAAATACTAAAAAATAGTTTGAAATACATCATTTATTTAAAACACTGGGGTGGCCTAATAATTATGGCCGGTAGTATATACATTCATATATATGTTAATCATCCACATACAAGCCTGTTTCGCAGCTCATCAGTGTGGCTAGACACATCCACTTGCTTCTCAGCCATGATCGAAACTCGACCGATTTAGTGTCAGTCGAAGCCGCTACGCCCTAAGCTATAGGAGCATGGAGTCATAGAAGGGAAATTTTAACGTGTTGTACATAAGCAGTGTATACACACGCCAGTCACCGAAAGAACTCAATTCACTTCTGAAGAGCCACGCATATAGCAGAAGTAGAAACTCTTTTTAAAATTTTCTTCTCCAGAGAGCTCAATCTTAATGAGAGCATAATATATATATATATATATATATATATATATATTATCGTTTCACCCCAAGCAAGGCACTGCCAAGGCTTACAGTGAAAGGAGAAGAAAAAGAGAAAAGAAAAAACGGTACAGGGGATGTTGAAGAAAGGGTAAGAGAAAGGTGGGAGTCAAGGAGATAGAAGATGACAACTGACGTTCTACTTAAACATTTTGAGATTGTAGCTATCAGGGAAGCAAGCATGGGGAAGAGTGTTCCATAGGTGGGAACTGCGAGAAAATAAACCAATAGAGAAGATTGGTTTGGTTTGTTTTGTTTTATGGCATATCAATCTCAATGGGTTATTTAATTCCGACAAAAGTTTTAGGATAGATTCGTATGAATAAAATATATATTCTTTGTAAGAATGCAGTTTGAAAATCAGGTTTTATGTCATCTTATTAAATCATTTTTGTAAAGCGTGTTTTAACGAGAGTCAAATGCATTACTGGTAATATTAGTTTTTCTTTGAAAAGTTATTACTTGAAATGTTTATCTCTCAAAATGTTTTTACAGTTGATGAGCTGTGATACAGCGAAACAGGCTTGTATGTGGATGACTAATATATATATATATATATATATATATATATATATATACAGGCAGAAAATCTGAGCAAGAGCCAAAACCTACCACCTACCTTTGCTCTACTTTTGTATTGAGCGCTTTAGTGTTAGGATTTTCGTCTTGGTTTTTTTTTCTTTCTTACGAGTGCTTGACTTTTTGTTCGTGTACTTCGTTTGTTTCTTTTTTTTACTTCCCCTTCTTTTCCCTCCGAGTTCGTTCTCGGTGGGTTGTACAAGACGATTTAAATTATAACTTAATTAAGACTAGTTTCGGCAGAGTTAGTTCGGTTACTATTGGTATTGTTGTTGCTATAGTTAATATTATTATTATTATATATATATATATATATATATATATATATATATATATATATATTACATTTTTAAACGAGTTATTCTGCTACCCAGGTTTCTACCATGACTGGTGTCTTCAGGCGATTTTTAATATAAGATTTTACCGTTTACTGTTTTTCTTTTTAAGAACGTTCTTTTAGCAGTGTTTTATTTGTACATTCACGTGGTAGGGAATTTATGAACGCGCAATTTTTAAATTAAAACGGATTATGACGTTTTTATCCATGGTTGTATGAACCTAAGAGGTCTTTTTTAGTGTGAATGCATTTAGTCATAATTTCCGTTATTTCATTTAACAATTCGTTTTTATTTGGAAATATCATAATTTCTAATATATATATATATATATATATATATATATGCAAAATCTATTGCTGGTAATCTATTTGTTCAATTTTATATAATCTTGTAGAGGTCGACCAATCTGATAGTATGTTATTCATATTTACATTTTCGAACAGCTCAAGCATGCTATCAGTATTATAAAATAGTTTGTCTGCTTACAGCTAGTTTTGGGGAATCTGTCAAAATATGTTTAATCGATAATACTTGTTTACATGTTTGGCACAGAAAGAATGTATCATTCTCGCATGACCAATGCGCAAGCGGGCTATTACAACCTCCGCTTTCGAGACATCCTGAAAAATGTATAACTCACCCTAAGCTTGGGCTGGGGTGCATGGAATTTATTATGTGAATAATCAGAAATACATTTATTTCTTTCCTCTTTAAAGTCTATATATGGGAGCTTTATCCCTGTATCCACATTCATGTCCAAAGCTGATTTGGCTACCAGGTCTGCTTTAGAATTTACCTTTTATTTCAGTGCGGCTAGGGATCCACTATAATAACACATTTCTTTCTTTTTTTTTTTTCAATGTGCTGATTTTCTGTCAGTCAGTTAAGTGCCATACGTGATACACGGTTGGGCGATCATGTCTCGAAAGAAACATGACTGACTGGGCAGAAGATTATCCTGCAGTAGGTTGCCATTGCTTTCTGCGTTAGACTGGTTGCCGACCAAGGCTATAGAACCCAATCTGCCCTGCTATTTAACCCATAACTGGAAGGAATAGGCGGATTAATACATTTCCCAAGCGTATTTGCGCGTAAGTGAATACAATGGATTCAACTGGATTTCGAACTCGGCTCCCCGGTTTCTCGTTCCCAGCCGATATCTACTGTACCACAACGCACATCCTTGATTTTCTGCAACAATTTAATAATCATTGGATTGTTGGATTTGTTCCCCTCCAAGGCGGATAGGACGGAGAGAGAGTCCGAAAAAATATTAAGTTCTTTAGTTTGCTCTCAATGATGATGTCTAGAGCCAACTCAGTGGCATAAGCCTCTGCAGTGAATATTGATATTCCTCTTGGGAAGCGTTTCTTTTTAATAATTTTTTGAATGACTGTTGCACATCCTATTTTGTCTCCAGTTTTTGACCAGTCTGTATATATTTTGGTGTAGTCATGGGAATCTTTCCAGTATTTACTGGAATATGTCCAGAAATGTGAGAATGTGAAGTTTTTCTTTGGAAAATTATGCATTTCCAGAATGACTTAAAGATGTTTAATTGTCCATGGTAGAATTCTGGCTACCGTTGTTTCTTGAATATTTGCTAGACTAATTCTTCGGCATTTGGTTTCATCATAAGTCTATGTGGTTGTATGATATTTTCTGCGTGACTGAATTGATCCCAATAATTTTTTTTATAATCGTGTGGCCCTAAGCAAGGTATTTTTACTGCCACTGTTGTGCAGGGTGTTACATAAGAGGACTGTTATGAGAAAGAGTGACAGGTTACAGGGGTGTCAGAAAGAGGGTATGAGAAGGAAGAGAATACTGATGAGAGTGGTTTGGACGGAGAAAAAGCGCGAGAGAGGGGATGTAAGTGAGTGAGACAGGAGATGACTATTGTCTTTACATTTGAATTCTTGAAGGTTGTAGCTGTCGGAAAAGCAAGTAAGCGGAAGGGAATTCCACAGGCGGGAAGTGCGAGAAAAGAAGCTGTGGAGTAGAATTTGCATTTACAATTTGGTTCAAATGTAGATCTATAGGCTGAATTAGGTAAGCATGGTTTAAGATTTTTATAATACTGCCATGCTAGTTTAATACGCCGTAGATGTAAAAGTGCTTTACCCGGATCTGTGTATAAAGTTAGTGATTTATTGTTAGATATACACAAATCATTGTTATTTATAACCGATTCCATATTCCCTCCTGTCTGGTCTGTATCTTTCCAGCCCCATAAAGTGCTCTGACGGTTTAAATCCACTAGTAACATACAGGGAGTTGCCGAAAATTTCCTGCAATTCGTTTTCATTTATTTCTTCATTCAGTGGAATGTACATCAAACACATGTTGCTTGGTCTGTGCAGCCTTACTTTTACAGCTATCTCCTGTAAATTAGTTCTCAAGTTTATCTGACTTTGTAGAACATCATTTCGGACTAAAATGGATGTACCACCTGATGCCTGAAGATCAGTGTTTTTTATGTAATTGTATTGCAGGTAATCTCGTCTATTTATTTTGTCATCCCTCTTAAGAAGGATTTCCTAAAGGGAAATAACTTCCGGAGTCAGCTCGTTAATGATTGCCTTCATTCTTTGGCAGTTCTATTGCAATATTTTAAACATACTGGTACTTTCTTATTTACAGCTTATTTGTTTTAATATAGAAGTTTTAGCCGTCTGTGGGTTTTGGTTACTGTTGTGGCTTGTTTGGGCCAGGAAGAAAGACACGAAAGCATGAAGGTAGGTTCAAACAGTGTATAATAGATCATATTTACAAGTAAGAGTGTTAGTAATCAGCAATTAGAAGTGTAAGTCCAAACGGTATAGTTACGGTGCGTATCGACTGCCTCACGACTGCCACACAGCTGTCTCACAGCTGCGTCACGCAGGTCAGTATTTATTAACGGAGGAAGAGTCAATTCCTATAGAGAGGGCCCCATAACAGTTATTTACTTCTAGATGATCTAAATTTTCAAAGCAATTTTTAGTAGACACTTCCAATTTTTGCTTGGTAGTTTCCATTTTCTTTGGTGATACTTTTTCTACTGTTTAAGGACTTTGGTGAACGTATAGGTGATCTCTGTGACCTTTGTTCTGTAGGTGGCTTAACATATTTGGGGTGGGGAGTCTGCATCTGAGATGATATTATCCACTTATAGCCAGTTTCCTTTTTCAGGTTCAGCCTGTTCCAATTCTTTCTAATATAAATCATGTTTTTTTTTTAAATTGGGCCAATCTTTCGGCCCTAAATGCACAAGTCTCTCAATAAGATCCATATACTTGTCAGTAAAATTGGAGTTAGTTGGACTTGTTCGATCCACTATTGTTGCATAGGAAAGGCACCTCATGTACCGTTCAACTACTTTGTTTTGACTTCAAAAAGAAAATGTTTCTTTTATATTTAACGTCTACGATTTCTTTTTTTCTTTTTCTAGAAATGACAAGCACATGAGTAAGCAGAATGATTCCCCTGGCAATTTTTACATCTAATTCTAACCTGGCACTCATCATCATGATGACCAGAGTCTTTTTGGCCACATTTTACGCATGTAGGTCTGCTTCTATAGCTATCTCTGTGATGTCCAAATTTCTGACATGTAAAACAGCTTCATTAAAGACTCCCCCAGTTTTCTTGTTTCAGCTTCCACCATTAAATAACCGTCTTTGAACTTTCTGACTGATTTTAGATTAATCCGACAAGATATTATTTTTTCAATCAAGAAAGGAGACAGTCTTGACAATGGGGTTTTCCCCCACCGAAAGACTCTAGTACGAAAATACTTGAAAAGTCAGTGTTTATTTCTTTTTCGGAATCGAAATCGGAAAAGCATCGCTTGGGTTTTTATTCTAATTCATAATTTATATGATTGAAATTTCACTGCCTGCTCCGCACCCACTTCGAAGCCCATCGTTGGGACCTATCAAGAGGGAAACCCAATCGCCTTGAAATATCAAGACTACATTGACCGTTATACTCATACTCGTGAGAGACACAAAGTAACCGTTGCAACATTTTTTCCATTATTCAAAAATTTAGTGAACAATCTGAACGGTTCACAGCCATGTCCAAGCCTAAAAGTTTCTACGAGCCGATTGATCCTCAGCCAGCAACTTCTAACGCCTATACATAAGGTTGAGTTGTTATTTTCCACTAGTTCATTAAGGTAGTTTCCACAAAAAATTCAGTTTGCTATCTTTATAGGCGTTAGTACCTGACCATCCTATTGATCAGATCGGGCCTCTCCAACAGCCCGTCTAGTCCAGGTAAGGACCAAATTGGTGTGTCGGGAACTGGAAATACTAACCCTGTCCGCCGAAATCCGCAATTAGCAGGATCCCGTCCCCAGACCACATGGGTCGCCACCTACGTCAATGTGACTTCATTGGTGGGAGGGACTTACCTCTCTGCAGAGGTTCAGTCGGTGTATTCTGACGAATGCCTGGACGAATGGTAGATTTATAAATGTGCAAGATGGATTCTGATGAGAAAAACTACCTGGCTTGGCACAGAGACCCAGATTTCTTAGCAGTAGATGTAGCTATTGATTCGATGTATTCATTCCACTTGCGATCAGTTGAGACAGTGAGACCGAAGAGGCGCAGTGTACTGCTTTCAGAGAGACTAGTGAGATTCATACTGATGGAAGGTAGCAAAGCTTCCCTGTGGTGGTTATATGATGAAGATATAGTGAAATATTTACAATAGAAAATTAAATTAAATCTCACTGAGATTTATCTTAAAATGATAATATTCTTCTTCTTCATCATCTTTTTCCGAACTTAGTGATCATGGCTCTCCACAACTTCCTATCATGAGCTTGTGACTTAAGTGGCTCCCTGTTGCCTTCCTCTATCTCTCTTGCTCTCGATATTTTCCGTGAGGGTTAAGTCTTTCAGACCCTCTTTCTTCATTGTGTCAGTCAGTTAAGTGCCTTACGTGAAACACGCTTAGGCGATCATGTCTCGAAAGAGACATGACTGACTGGGCAGAAGATTATCCCGTACTAGGTTGCCATTGCTTTCTGCGGTAGACTGGTTGCCAGCCAAGGCTATAGAACCCAATGTGTCCTGTTATTTAACCCGTAACTGGAAGAAAGAGACGGATTAATACCTTTCTCAAGGATATTTGCGCGTGAGTGAATGCAATGAATTCAACTGGAATTCGAACTCGGCTCCCCGATTTCTCGTTCCGAGCCGATATTCGCTGCACCACAACGCGCAGATTCATTGTGTATCTAAAGAATTCCATTCGTCGTTCTGAGTAGAAGTGTTCTTTCTGTTGCCATTTTCTTTTAAAATTTCCTCGTTCCGTTCATGGAATTTTCAGTATTCTTCTGTTGACCACCTTTCTGACTGGGTAGAAGATTATCCCGCAGTTAGTTGCCATTGCTTTCTGCGGTAGACTGGTTGCCGACTAAGGCTCTAGAACCCAATCTGTCCTATTATTTAACTGATAACTGGAAGTAAGATACGGATATATACCTTTCCCAAGGGTAAAGGTATTAATCCGTTGTCAAAAGTACTTTGACGTATTCGCTCCATCTATTTTTTGCTTATTCCATTATCAATGACTCTTCGTTTGATTTTATTTAACCTGTTGATTATCTTTTGTCTTTTTTGTTTTTGTATCCATGTTGTTCGCCCTTTTCTATGCTGATGTTTTAACAATGTGTGCGGGTTTTTATACTCTTTAGAAATTTTAGTGACCAGTTCAGTTGTCTTCTGTGGAAAATATGGGTAAAAGAACATTGCCGTGACACGGCAAACAGGACAACACCAAACTTGAGTGGAAAAAAGATGTGCGTTGTGGTACAGTGGATATTGGCTCGGAACGAGAAATCAGGGAGCCGAGTTCGAATTCCAGTTGAATCCATTGTATTCACTTACTCACAAATACTCTTGGGAAAGGTATTAATCCGTCTCTTCCTTCCAGTTATGGGTTAAATAACAGAACAGACTGGGTTCTATAGCCTTGGTCGGCAACCAGTCTACCGCAGAAAGTAATGGCAACCTACTGCGGGATAATCTTCTGCCCAGTCAGTCATGTCTCTTTCGAGACATGATCACCCAAGCGTGTATCACGTATGGCACTTAACTGACTGACTGAATATAATAGTTGAACATATGATTAAGGCTTCTACTGGGCATAAAGTGGGGGATCTGTTTTATATTGTTATGCAGTAATAAACTGACCCCCCCCCCACTTATTACTACATAATAATATAATACATATCTTCCCTTTGTAGCTTTGAGTCAAATAACAGGACAGATTGGGTTCTATAGCCTTGGTCGGCAACCAGTCTACCGCAGAAAGCAATGGCAACCTACTGCGGGATAATCTTCTGCCCAGTCAGTCATGTCTCTTTCGAGACATGATCACCAACCGTGTATCACGTATGGCACTTAACTGACTGACTTTATAACAGAAAGAGGAAGGAAGAAAAGGAAGATACAAATTTGGGTTTAGGAAAATGGTTGTAAAAAAAAAAAACAGTAGTTTTTGCGAAAAACTTAACGAGAATCAGTATAGTTCATTCTGTTTACAGCTTTTTTTTTCAATTATGACGTCAAAATACATTCTTCTTCAAGTTGACGAGAGATACCGTTTTCTGATGCTTTGCGGCAAATGTTGGTCCATCCTCCAACCTATGTTGTCTTCCCGACCGTTTCATTTTCGAACACCACGTGGCTGCTGGTTGAGTTTCACGGAACTAGAATTACTCCGTGATGAGTCGGTGAATTCGTAGTAAGAAAGAGGCAAGAGCTAGGTCGATATCAGCCCAAGTCAGAGGCCGGTAATCACGACTATTACAAAGGGAGACAATTCATTTGTCTATAAAATATTTCCAATACTTCATTCGTACGCACTTTTCATTTAAAACATTTCTCTTTCATCTTTTTTGCTTTTTTATTTCCGTGTTGAGTTTTCTGTTTTTTTTTTTTTTTTTCCATTTCTTGGCATTGTCGCTTTTTCACCATCTCTAGACTTTATTCCTTCTTTCATTCGTTCTGTTTTGGGCTGGTTTTATTTTTAGACGATCTCGTTCGCAGACGTCACTCAGATTTCAGCCTGTTCAATTCTTTTTCTTTTTTTTTTTTTTGTTATCTAGAGAAAAAAAGTAAACGCTTTCTCAACCGGCGCTATAACTCACACGGCTGAAACGTTTCAGTCGCTGGGTGTTTACATTGACCGATATATCTTCAAGATTGCTGGGAGATGACAGATGAGTGATATTATCAAAAATTATTTCATAAAAATATTATAAAATTAAATCTATATTTTCAAATGTTATCTCTTAAAACTAACAAATTAATTTCCTAATGTTGACAATTTAATTCGAGTTCTTCAAATTTCATTTTTTTTTTCATTTTCATTTAGATATAGTATTTTTTTTTCATTTCAAAACTAGAATATATTTTATTTTTTCATTTCGAAACCAGAAAGAACACTGAAGACAATATACAACAAGAAACTTAAAAACTAAATGATATACATCTGTAGTATTTTGAATGGTTTGTTTCAGAATGCCAGGGTACTAATTCTGTGACGATGATAGGCACTACTATTGAGGGTTTAAAGACAGTTTCTTCTTTCTTTTTGTTCAGTCTCTTATGACTTATATTCAGCTTTTTTCCTGTTGTATTTACGTCATTCAATATATCTACAGTAATTTTAGAACTTGAAAATTCCATTGAAATATAATAACAGTGAAAGAAAAGAAATTTATAAAGATAATAATAATAATAATAAAACAACAACAAGAAATTAATAAAAATAATAAATGCAATATTAATAAAAAATACGAACGTTGTTAATAACTACTGATCAGTCAGTTAATTAACTGCCATACGTGATATGTGCTTGGACGATCATGTCTCTTTCGAGACATGACTGACTAGGTAGAAGATTTTTTCGCAGTAGGTTGCTATTACTTTCCGTGGAAGAGCAGTTGCCAGCAAAGGCTATAGAACTCGATCTGTTTTGCTACTCAACCCATAGATGGAGAGAGAAGAGATACATTAATACCTTTCCCAAGGTTATTTGTGTGTAAGTAATTAAAACGAATTCGACCGGAATTCGAAATCAGCTCTCTGATTTGTGCAAAGGTCAATTACTAATAAATGACATGACCTGTGGGTCCTTAATCCCAAATTTCGCATCTATTACACCACAATGCACAACCGCTACGGAACACATTCTAAGAAAAATACTTTATTAACTTTCTAATAAAAACTTGCTTATTGATTGTTACAGAGAGTAAACCCAAAGAAAAACTGGACTCTAAACGACATCAGGCGAAAGGATTCTAAAACAAAAAAAGCTTCTTTCTAAGCATAAGATGCATCATCTAAAGGCTCATGTAGACCGTCTATACATACCTCGTAAAGAAGGTGGAAGAGGCCTTATTCAGCTAGAATTGTCATACAAGACAACAACTATTGGCTTACTAACATACATAGAAACAACAAAGGACTGAATGATACAATTAGGCAAACAACATGAAGAAAGAAAAAAATATTCAATAATGAAAGAAGCCAGTAAATACAAACAAAATTTACATATAGTAAATTCTGTAGAAAAGCAAAACAGAAGCCAAGAACCAACTATTGCGGCAAAAATATGAAAATGAAAGCCAAAGATAAAGCTCTTGAACAGACGAAACAACGCTGGCAAGACAATCCTCTGCATGGCCAATATCCAGAACGTGCCAATAAATCCAATGTTGATAAAGTTAATACTCATCGATAGTTAGGTGCATCTGGATTAAAGTCTGAGACTGAAGGATTTATTCTTGCAGCGCAAGACCAAAGTCTTTTCACTAGGAACTTTCAAGTAAATATTATACATAATAATGTGGAATCCAAAATGCAGGTTCTGTGATAAACACCAAGAAACAATAGACCATCTAATCTCAGGATGTTCTGTACTTGCCCCAAATGAATATAAAAATCGTCACGATAGAGTGGGGCAATCTTTACACTGGACAATGTGCAAACACTATGGAAAATATGTAAACAAACACTGGTATAAATATCACCCAGCACCGGTTACAGAAATAGAAGATGTCACCATTCTATGGAATTACACCATCTATACAGACAGAAAAATTAAATCAAATAGGCCGGACATTATTGTTAAAAACCAGAAAGAAAAAACTTGTCTATTAATTGATATGGCTTGTCCAGTGGATTGTAACATAGCAGCCAAGGAATTCGAAAAACTGTCAAAATATAAAGACCTGGAAATTGAAATAGAAAAAAATGTGTAAATTGAAAATAAGAATCGTGCCAGTGATAGTAGGTGCACTTGGAATGATAAAAAAAAGGAAAACAACACATTGAAATAATCCCAGGAAACCCCAGCTTAAGAGATATACAAAAAAATTGTCTTGTTAATAGAGCCCACACACTAAGGAGAACTTTGTCTATATAATGCTAGAGATGATAGGGGATATAAAAAAAAAACATGAAATGGAGCCATAACGACACACCACGACCTGCCTTAGGTCTTCCCGCAGACTTGGTAGGTAGTGCGACCATAGCAGAAATCGAAATATGATGAAAAATGACAACATAATAAAAATAACTAGCGGAACCTGTGAAATTTCCACAGAAGGATAATTATGATTTCCTGGAAAAATTTTACTTTGTCATACTACAAATGATAGTAACGTCTTCAAACATAAAGGTATTGGATAATAAAATAACGATAACACAGAGTGTAATTTTATTAAAATATCTATAAAAGTAATGTCCATAGAAGCTGCTTTACTGTAATCTTATATTATATTAAGCGGCGTATGCACAGACCATAACCAAAGTGCTGTACGCTATTTAGTGAGAGATTTTGAAAGAGAAAATATTTTTTTATTACTGAAAAATCATGGCTCCTGTGTCCATTGTAAACAGAAAAGACCAACTGAGTAATGGCCAAGGGTGTAGAGGCCAGCAGTTTTGTTATTAGGTTACGGGATACGACAACAAACCTACTTATTTTACTATATTGTACAGAACACACACATATACACACACAATTACTGATACAACCACCAGCTAAAGGTGCTACTGATACTGTAATGCAATAGGCTGTCTCCTCCTACTCTCTCTCTCTCTCTTTACTACACTTCCGTTTGGCAAAGGTGAGAGAAGGGCTGAGGTGAGTAGCGTTTAAAAAGATAGAGGGAAGGAAAAGCTTGCATAGAGAGAAAGTGGTGTAACGGACGAATGAACTAAGTAACTAAGGAAGGAGCAAGCAGAATAAATTATATGATAATAATAATAATAATAAAGGAATATTTACTCAGGAACAGGTAAGCTCTAACAAAATTCCCAAAATTAAAATGACAACGTAACCAATATTTGGCTCTATCATTTATAATCAATTCAGGAAAGTCTTGCACAAACTTTATCAATGCTAATTAATAGCTACAATGAAATTCCAGAATGGATCACTAAAAGTATTACATACTGCCCATCAAAAAACGGGTAAAACAGATGTTTCAAAAATTATAGACTAATAACATGTCTACCCAGCATCTATAAATTAATCACGTCTGTCCTGACGAAGTGTACTTGCTCTTTTCTCGATTAAAATAACATTCTTCCCCTGGAATAAAAAGGATTTCAGAGAGGTTCATATAGTCGTAAAGATCAACTAATAATAAATAAAATGAAGCTGGAAAATTCCAGAAAAAAGGTAGAAATCTCAGCCCAACTCGGATAGTTTATAGTAAAGCCTTTGACTGTGCAGCACTGTTGCATGCTTATTGCTTTGGAAATTTTTCTTCGGTGATAGTAAATTTATTTAAATATCATATGGAACTGTGGAAAACCACATTATACCTAAATCACTTCAAACGTATTGTCAATTCTAATTGTTTTGAATATCCGACGAGAAATCTTTCAAGGAGACTCTATAGCTCCTTCTCTTCTGTCTGTCCTTCATCCCCACTTTCGCATGAATTAAACAGTAATAATTATGGATACAAAGTAAAAAAAGAAAATGTTCAATCATCTATTCTACAGGTATGTCATCAAACTCTTTACCAACAAAAAGCGACGAGTTGATGGGTAAAAGTGCAAAAGTAACGTTCAAGAAACACACTCAACAACTTTTGTCACAATGAACAAGGGACGGAAACAAGAAAAAGCCTATAAATACCGAGGAGTTAGTGAAGGAGACGGAATACAGCAAACCCAAATGAAGGCGAAAGTAAGAATAGAATACTACAGGCGTGTGCGTTTGTGTAAAATAATGACTTGAATAAAGAAAAAAAAAACAGCTCTAAACAGTTTGGCTGTCCCTGCCGTGCAATACGGTTTCAGCATCCTTAGCTGAATCATAGCTGATATTAAGCGAATAGACGCCAAAACGAGAAAGCTTCTCACTTACCTCCGCATGCAGCAACTTAAGGCTGAAACTGATCGTCTCTATGCGTTCAGATCCGGAAGAGGGAGAGGATTAGTTCAACTAGAACTGTCTTACAAAACCACAACATTCGGTCTTCAACGATACCTGAAAAGAAAAGAACGTTGGATGATGATCTGTGTTAAATAACATGAAATATATAAGACAATTTATTCAGAAACAAAGGAAGCCCACAAATTCAAAAGGGAATTTCACGTACGTTAAATGCAAATAAACCATAACACACTTACTACAGCGGAAAACAACCTAAAAAAAAGAAAGCAAGAACAAGAGCAAATGCAATGTACCAAATGCAAAAACGATGTTAAAATAAGTCTCGTCATGGTCAATACATTTCCTGTACCAAATAAGGTCATATAGACAAAGCCCGTATTCATCAGTGGTTACGTAGTGTCGTTTTCAAAGATGAAAGTGAAGGTTTTATTCTTACACCGCAGGAAAATTGCTTGCTAAGTATAAATTACCAAGCGCACATGCTGAAAAATTGCGTTAACCCTTTCTAGGAAAAATTGACCATCTTGTATCAGATTGCACTGTGTTAGAACCCACTGAATATAAAACACATGGTACACTAGACAAATATCTTCCCCGATAAATATGAAACTTTTACGGGAAAGAAAACTGCAAGAAACTTGTATGAACATCATCCAGACCCAGTTGCAGATATAGGACCTGTAACAATTTTATCAGACTTTACAATACACACAAAGAGAGCATTCAAAGCTAATCAGGATAAAAGACCACAAAAACAAAATGTGGTTTCTTATTAACATAGCAATCCCTGCAGATTGTCATGTATCTTTGATGAACTTCTAACAACTATCAAAATTAAATAATCTTGAAGTAAAATTATAGAAAATAATGCACATAATTCCAGCTGTAGTTAGATCACTCGGATTGATTGAAAAAGGTTCCAACAAACTCATTGAAAGGATCTCTGATAGCTCATACTTTAAAGAAATCCAAAAATTACTCACAAGTACATCTCAAACATTACGAAGAAAAAATGAGTGAACTTAAGGTTTTGTATTTTTGTTTTATACCAGGGAAAGTATCATGAATGCATTTCTGACCTTAGGTTGGAACATGTCAGATAATAATAATAATAATAATAATAATAATAATAATAATAATAAACTGATATCATTGTTCGCATATCGAACAGCACATTTGCTGAGGACAGTGTTGAAGCTTTAGGCTGCGAATAGGGACGTTAATCACCCGGCGTCATCTTATCGATTAGCAAATTTTTATGTTCACTTTCCTTTCCCTCCCTAAATTCATTTTACAGTTACGAGGGTCATTCAATAAATAAGGTGAATTTTTCAGTATAAGGACTTCTAATACAGATAGAAGCTTCCTTTTTTTCTTTTTTTCCCTTCATTTCTTTTTCAAAGGGATTTAATTTTTTTTGCAGATTGAAAAAAAAAACAAACTTTGAGAGTTTTGGAGATTAACAAAAATGGCCGACCAAGAAGCATGCTCCAGGATTGAACAGAAGTTAGTTATCAAGTTTTTGGTTGCTGAAGGGTGCAAACTAGTTGAAATTCATAGGAAAATGTCAACTGTGTATGGTGCCACATGTTTCAGCCAAAACAATGTCTACAAGTGGGCTAAATTGTTTAAAGAAAGACAGAGTAGTGTTGAGGATGAAGACAGGCCTAGGAGACCTACAGAAGTGAGGTCTCCTGAGGTGATCGAGTCAGTCAATGACCTCATTCAGTCTGACAGAAGGGTAATAGCGGATGACATTACAAGGACTTTGAACACACGCAGAGGCCATCAGTCACATGGAGTCGTCTTGCATCAAGACAACTCAGGCCTTACACAGCAGCCCAAACGGTGCAGACCATCAACGAGCTGGGCTGGGAACTGCTCCCTCATCCCCCTTACAGCCCAGACCTTGCTTCTTCAGACTTTCACCTTTTTGATCCCTTGAAAGCGTTCACGAGAGGCACGAAGTTTGAAAGTGACGATGAAGAAAGAAAATAAGAAAAAGAAAATAATGAAATGAGCAGGTTTTTGGTGAAACGGCAAAAAGGCAAAAGTTATTACTACAAATGACAGGAAACTGTGGAGACCCATGATCTTCAACGTCCCGAAGGCACACGGTACATAATAGAAGAAGAAGAAGAAGAAGAAGAAGAAGAACAAATAATCCGTAATATTTAGATCTCAAAATATTTAGAATCCGTAATAAACAGTTGATATTTCTAAGACATATAATGAGGGAAGACGGCCAGGTGAATTTAAAACTCACAATACATACTGATGACAAGGGGAACATCGGAGAAACAGCCAGTAATCTGCGTGAACAGTTTGTGTGAACAGATGGCTGAATAGAGTAATAGTAAATGGTCAAATGTTACTTTGAGAGGAAATTGTGGTGAGCCATGATCACCGATTTTCAGAAGGAACATAACACGTAAAAGATAAAATTTAGCGTTAATAATTGATACAATGTAATAAAAATGTAATACCAGTTCTTGTATGAAGCAGTGAATCCCGGACAATTTACTCACATATAAAGATATGAGGCAACTGGGGTGTAGTTCTACGGAAGGATTCTGAGAATATCATGGAAAAAGCATGCGACCAACGAGGAAGTATTAAGGAAAATGAAAAAAATAAAAAGGATACTCATACTTAGAATCGAGCAGTTGAAATTTCTGGGACTAACTATGAGGATAGAAAACGCGGAGAAATTAACACTCACAGGAGATATTGAAGGCATGATACATGAAAATCACGAATATCTACCTGAAAGGTTAGTGAAAATGAATGAGAGAAATGAGATTGTGAAGGATAGTAAAAATATTTTAGCAGAAGCTATAAACAATCGAAAGTTATAGAGTGCCATGATCAGCCATGTCCTGTAGTGACACGTCACGTAGAAAAAGAAGCAAGGTAAACAAACGGGTATCATAACAGAGAGCGTATACATAAATAGAACCAAACAAAAGAAAAAAAAATTAAAACAAAAAAACTCAAATCACAGGAAAGAAAAAGAATTAAAAAAACATAAAAGCAACAAAGAGAATACAATTCTTTTCATGGCTTTTGTTAAAACGACGCTCGCCTGTTTTGATGCCTGCTCAGAACGAGGCTCTGTATTTCCGGTTGTGTTTTCTTCTCTCTTCTAGTCACATTTCTATCAATGGCGGAAACAGATTTTCCTTCATTGAGGACAGCCGACATTATTGTCTTTGTATTATCAAAAGCTTAATATTTTAATTCGCCGCATGCACATACGTCCTTATCAATCATTTCAACGCCTGTCTTAACAAATTATAACAATGGAACAAACAAAAATAATTTCACATTAATTTTGAACACATAATTTCAAGAAGTGCTATTCTCATTTTTCTGATTTACAGTAGAAAAAGATAAGGACGTTAATTTTAAATATTAGGGCTTATTAAATGGTTACAGTGGTCTACCTTTCTACAATAGATCAAATTCTTCTTGACATAACCGCAAATTTGGAACTGGCAAAAAAAAAAAAAAAAAATGAGACCGTACACGCCATAGCATAGTCAAGATTGGTGATAAAAATTGATAGAGATTTAAAGAAGATCAATGTCTTGATCCCTACCAGTGACTGATATACATCCTTGTGCAAATTAATTGAAACAGAACGGATAATATCTTCCTAGAATTTTTCACATTTCGCTGGGGGATGTATACGTCGTCTCTTGGCCTTTTTCTTTTCCTACTGCATTTTCCCTTCCACTTACGATTGATGGATACAGTTTGTTTCTTTGCCTTGATGGCACGACATGACAGTTGAAAGGTAACAGACAGATTTTAATCGATAACACAATAATACTCACACGTACAAAGAGTAAAAAGAACCTTCAGTTATTGGAAGGCATCTACATTAAATCAAAGCAACCCACACTAAATAAAATCACAACAATATCCTTTATCTCTCTGTAAGGCTTACCAGTGTGTTCGTGCAGCGTAACAATTTTCATACGCTTCCTTGGAGTAACGTACATCGCAGCCAATGGCCGTAGGACAACTAATCGACAGTCGAGTCTATCTGATGCAATCACCGATGAAGCAATATTTCTCAAGGCCTAACAAATTTCATTGTACACCCCAAAAATAGATTCATATGATAAGACACCCCTGCAAATGATCAAATATGAGGTTCAAATAGAAATCCATAGACTCCAGTTTGACTAAAACTAACTTTATGGTAAAAAAAGAAAAATAAAGCAGATGTTTCAATTAATTTGCACAAGTATATATATATATATATATATATATATATATATTGTATCGAGGCAGCAAATAATTTTTTTTATAATCATATTACCCCAAGCAAGGTATTTTACTGCAACTGTTGCGCATGGGGGTACATAGAAGGAAAGTTATGAGAAAAAGTGACAGGTTATAGGGGGTGTCAGGAAGTAGGTAAGAGAAGGATAAGAATACTGATGAGAGTGCAGTGGACGGAGAAAGAAGTATGAGAGAGAGGATGCAGGTTAGTGTGATATGAGATGGCTATTGACTTTACATTTAAATTCTTGGAGATTGTAGCTGTTGGGGAAGCAAGTAAACGGGAGGGAATTCCACAGGCAGGAAGTGCGAGAAAAGAAGCTGTTAGAGTAGAAATTGCGTTTACATTTTATTGTTTTCACAGTAAAATGGTGGGACCTAGTTGCTAATCTTGTGGCTCGAGTAAATTCATATATAGGGGGCATCAGTGAGCTAAGTTCATCTGAGCAGAAGCCTTGAAAGTATTTGTAGAAGAGACACAGGGAAGCCAGATTGCACCGGCGAGAAAGTGACTGTATCTGAGTTGCGTAGTCGGGGTCGATCACATTACAGATTCTTCGTTTGATTTCGTCAAGGACCCCTAGGTGGATAGCAGGAGCACCTGAAACATATATTGTTAAATATGGCAATAAATTAAGGTCATCATATATTATAACAAAATTTAAAACAGTTGACCTCATAGTCTCTAATAGCCCTACAACCTGACAACTAAATCTTCTGCAGAAAACAAATGTAGTGTATCAAATTACATGCCCGTTCAGGGATTGTATCTCTGGTACTAATAATACCAATCCCTTCAGTGGGCATCAACGGGTTTCCCTTCCTTCTCATTCCTTCATCTCTTCCTATCTTCTATGCTACCACTCGGCCAATGATCTCTCATTGGTGTGGGTGTGGCTAGAAAAAGAGAAAATAAAAATTATCTTTCCTTCTTTCTTCCCCTTGTCGGCCATAATTCTTAAGAATTGCAGATGACCTGTCATAAAAATTTTTTATCTTACTTTGCCACCCGAAATCCACTTGGCCGAATCTCGGCTGGATCATTAATTACTGCTAATCAACTTCTAACTGGGTGGCCGTGTTCCACCTGAAAATCAAATCTCATTGTCTTTCTATCGTCTGCCTTTCCAGATGTCGCCCCTGGCGACAAGAAAATAAGTCCATTGTTAACAGCTTTTGAACAAATATATCCATGATTATATCAAGGCTTGACTTTCTTCATCATTTTCTTTTTCGATAAACGAATTTTGATTATTTTGGCCTATTTGATCGGCCGGGGTTTTATTATTGCTACGTGTGTGGCGCATACGCCATTCTTTCACCTATTTCTGCGTCTCTTGGAGCGTCCTGACATTAATTAGTTCTGACAGAATCCGAAGTCTGTCTCTTTTACAATTCTCTATTTTCTACGAAAAGGAAAAATGTCCTCTTTTGCAAAAGAAAACAAAATCTTTGCTCAATTTTTCTTTGGTAAAGTCACTCAGTATGTCTTTCGATCTAGCTGCTTCTCGTTTTACGTATTCCCGTTTTTTAAATTCTATGATTAATTAATTAGCCAATTATCATAGCTAAATAGTGCCACAATTGTAACAAAACAGAATTTTTTTTCAGCGTAGAGCGTGGGAACAGCCTAGGAATTAGAGGCGTCAAAATCAATGAACTATCGATTTTGAACTATCTGGGAATTGATTTAACAAAGGACAGATGAATAGACACCGACATCCGAATAGCACAAGACGCCTTCAAAAAGCAAAGAAAAAGATGAAGCCTTTCGTTAGAAACAAAGAAAAGAGCGCTCACCTGCGATATAATATCACTCGTCCTGCATTGGAGAGACATACTCTGCTACCTCTTATTTCCTACATGTACACTTGTCATTTGCCTAACTCACGACATTTTTTGAAACACACACACACACACACGCGCGCGCGCGCGCGCGTGTGTGTGTGTGTGTGCGCGTGTGCGTGTGTGTGCGCAAAAGAACGGGTAGGAGTGTAAACCGGACAATAGGCGAACCTATCTACTCCTACTGAAAAACAAGTAAAAAGTAAATAAAATTTCAGAGTCTAGTCAAAGACATTGGAGCTACAGATTTTATGTAGACCTTAAAAGGAACCGGAAATACAATTCACAGCAAGAAACAATGGATATAATGGATAAATTTCAAATGACCTGGAAGAAGTGTGAACCGAACAATAGTTGAACATCTCTCTCTCTCTCTCTCTCTCTCTCTATCTATATATATATATATATATATATATGTGTGTGTGTGTGTGTGTGTGTGTGTGTGTGTGTGTGTGTGTGTAAATTCAGATAAAACTTAGTGGAGAAATAACCATTTTCAACATGTCATTTTAAGGCATGCATTCTTTAACCCCTTATAAATAGAGAATGAGGAAAAATTAGTAGTAATTTCTCCTTGCTAGTGGGAGGTATGTGGCTTGACCACACACACACACACACACACACACACACACACACACATATATATATATATATATATATATATATATGGCTTTATAAAGAACAGACGTCATATTATTTAAACCCGAGGAACCTTTCGGCCAACTCTTATCAAGGGTTCACGTTGGGAACTCTGAAAGAAACGTTCACATGTTTACTCGCACAGTCCAGATTATCAAACAAGTGCTGACCAATGAACGAATCATATGGAGACTGAGTTGTCCACAAAGAGTAACTCAGAGTAGCCTGTCTTATGTTGGCAGGAACGTGCTGACCAATTCGAGTTTCTAGTCTCTGATTGGTTCACCCCACATGTTCAGCTTCACACTGACATTTGAAATTGGACAGAATTAAACTGGTTGTATGTAGGAAAAAACATCTCTGACAAACGAGAGAAAAAATGAACAAAATAACACGCAATCTGACAGAAGAAAAATCTGAGTTATGTTGATGATACTTACTGCATTTTGTATTCCTTCAACGGTTCTGTGGCTTTTTCATACCCAAATCAATTCCCTTCATCCATTCATCACCCTTCAATTTACCAAGGAAATGGAAGACAGTCGTAATTTTGTGACGCTATCTCCCACGGTGATGCTTTCTCTTCTCCCGCAGGGATACTTTCCTTTGGTTGGCTTAAAACAACGGAGAGAAAAATTGATATTGGTGATATTATTAGTGTTTTATCGCGTCACGCGATGTGAGCTTAGGAGAAAATAATAATTTTAGTACCATCAAGTGCTTCTAAAAACACGGGAGCATAGAGTTTGATTATTTGGGGAAAATAATCATTTCTCGTCTTTTATGATTGTAAATTTCGAATCTTTTCATGTTCATAAATTTCTCTTAGATTTGAAACGTTGATTCCGCTAATCTGAAAACGCGTAGACAAAACAAGTGTCAGAGTGATTTGATAAGGTCACCCGAGTCCCAAGGCCGCTGTTTAGCCCAACAGTCCGAAGTGACCCGACTGGATTCGGTTCGATGTGAGTTGGCATGATCTCATTGGTCGAGCTAAAACATCCGCAAATCGAAGGGGTGGAGACCGATCTTCATTGGCCGAAGACTGTGAGCCGGCCAGATCCCCAGAGAGGATCGAAATTAGTTATAAAAATAGATGCTCGACACGAAAAGTTCAGTTGGAGAGGGTTTTTTTTGTCAGTTGGGTGACAGTTTTTGAGTCAGAGCTGCTATTAGTCGAAATGTAGCGACTGGGAGAAAAATGGCCGCAGCCGTGGAGACATGACCCACAGCTGGTCGCCCACCATAGAACTTATGGCTAAAAAGTTAATTTCGAATGAAGCCTGCCGCAAATTAACTCAAAGAAGTTAATTTGGAATAATGCGCCAGCGACATGAAACCCGAAAGAACGTTTTTGTTATATTTTTTTTTTTTTATTAATTTTTTTTTATAATTCTGATTCTTCGTTCGTTCAACCTCGGCAAACTCCGATAAAGACCCGAAAGAACTTTGCTGTTTTAGAAGTTACATAGGAAAATTGACAAATCCTGATTATAGAGAATTAATGAAAAGACTTTTAATGAAATACAAGAGACTTTGGCGAATATTTGAAGAGATCTGTTTATTTCAACGCTAACGAAACTTAGACAAAAAACATTTCGTTTAACGATTAAAAGCTATGATGCTTTTGGCGAACTTTCTCCGTTGTAAAAATCATTTTCGACGATTGTATATAATTTTCGACAACTGTATTCTTGGGAAAAGAAAGACATTGTTTTTTCTTTATATGAAGAAATTCTACGTAGCTCTCCAGGCGTGTTCGACTTCGTTCATTTATTTTATTAATTTTTTTTTTTTAATTTTTTGGTGCCGTGTTTATTTTTTTTTCAAACCACAAGTGTACACCAGTGTCCGGACCGGCTAAAAGGGACGACTATTAAAATTGCACGACGAGACTTCTGGGATCTAATCACAACGTGGAACAGTGGCCCGTTGCTGCAAAAGACGTCCTGTAGTTCAGCTTTTGTGGCGACGTCATCGGACGGGATCGACTCGACCAGCAACTGCGACCAAACCAACCGTACGACCGGGTGGCAGCGTCATATTAGACAGATGGCCAGCCATGCTGAGGCGTCGCATCTGGTGCCGTTTCGGCCACCTTGACCAGAGGGCAGCTAGCAATCCGCACTGCGGTAGTATCACAATTTACTTTTTTTTTGTGTTGGTTGAACTGGTTGAAGATAAGGAAGGTTTGTTCATTACTAGCGTTTATCGGAAACCTACGTTCATAGGTTTGTACACTAACTGGAATTCTCTTACAAAGTCTGGTAAGATAAACCTAATTTCTACCTTAGTTCAACGCACGTTGATGATTTGCTCTCCTTGTAGACTTGATCAAGTATCATAGAACATTAATCATATTTTATGTGACAACGGATATCCTCCAAATGTCATTAAACCCGTCAGATTAAACGCTTTAAAGAACCAGTAGCTTTTGGTTCCAGGCTTTGTCTTGTTTATTTGGAACTGCCGTGGTTAGGTAGAAAAAGTCAGATGCTTTCATGGTAGATCATTCATCATCACAATATGGGATATTTAATAAGGAAGTTATAAAGCATAAAGCAAAGAGAAAATAAATTTGGATAGACTGCATGCCAAACAGGTGGAGGAGACTAAAATGAAGCAGGTATAAAACTTTAAATACCTCGAAAGTTGTCTAACAAAGATCCGAAGGCGAATTGGCATGACGAGGGATGCGTTCCAGCAGTTGCGTAAAGTATTAAGAGACAGGAAAATTTCACTAGAAACAAAGAAGAGAGTACTGGATTGTTACGCGTTGTCAGTTTTTCAGTATTGCAGGGAATGCTGGACAGTCATCAAAGCTGAAGGAAAAAACTTGTATCAACTGAAATGTAGTTCTACAGAAGGATGCTGCGGACATCATGGATCGAGCATGTGAGCAATGATGAGGTTTTGGAAAGGATGGAAACGAAAAAGAAATTAATACTGAGCATCAGGAAGAGATAGCTAAAGTTTCTGGGACATGCATTGAGGAAAGAAGGCTTGGAGAACCTGATACTAACAGGCCAGATAGAGGGAAAAAGTGACAGAGGGAAGCAGCGGATAACATATTTGAAGGGCCTGAGCAGGTGGATGACAGAACGGGGGGTTGCGTGGTTTAACAGGAGAAAGCGTGCTTAGAGCCACCAGACGTGGAAAGCATGATCGCCTACGTCCTGAAAGCAAAAGGCACAAAGAAGAAGAAGAAGAAAAAGAAGAAGAAGAAATATCCAAATGCATATTATAAAAAAAACAAAAATAAATTTAAATTTAAAATTTCAACGTCTCCTCTTCTCCATACGCATGTGCATGTAAATCAACGAAAGAATCTATTTAGACCAATGTCGCCCTAAAAGGTGACACGCGTCACACGAATTTTTCCCCCACTTTGTCACAGTTTTTCTTAATATATAACAAAACGTTTACATGAGAAATTGAAAGGTCAGGTTTTACTTGAATGAACTTAGTGATGATGAACCAGACGCCGCTAAGTAACCTTGATTGCTTCAGGAATGATGCATTAATATATCATTAAGTCCGGACGTTGCTATATTTAAACTTCAGTATAACCTTGGCGAAATGGAAACGTCACACTTCAAACGGAAAGCCGTAGATCAAACAAGTGATGCCACGATGCTGACCTTCTCTTTTTTTTTTTTTAAGTACCAATGATTGAATGTTCGATCACCCAGACACCGCTTCTCTCTTCTTACACAGGCAAAGACACGAATACATTAAGGATTTGCTCTTCAGATCGACCACACATTTAATAAGATTTAGGATCAGAGCTGAAATTAAAAATTCATTTAAAAACCAATTCCGGTCAGAAGTAAACGTTTACCGCAATCAGAGTAGAAGAGATTAGGAACAATAATAATAATAATAATAATAATAACAAAAAACAATGCATCATTTTCACAACGTTTCGTCCGTGCACTGAACAACCTTTCTCAGTTGTTTGTCACGTGGTCAGTATGGGTAGTGTAGGACGACGCCAAAAATACAGTGAAGTAAAATTTGGACGTGTCGTATGTGAAGGGAGACACGGGGGTGGACAAAATAATGAAAATACCTTGAAATTCTATGCAAATTTATTTCAAGATGGGGTAAAACTGCATTTTTCATTAATTACAGCGTGAATTATGCGTGGTATGGACTCGTGCAAAGTTCGAATTGTTTCCAGGAGAATTTTTATCTACTCTTCAGCAAAAAAAAAAGACTTCAATTCTTTCAATGTTGTTAGTGTAGAACAACGACTCCCCACTTGATTTTTCTAAAATGAACCATAAATGTTCAATGATATAGGTACTCAGGGAATATCGGGGCCAGATAAAATATTCTACTTCATTAGAATGTTCCTCGTGCCATTCAGCTACAATTTTAGCAGAATGAACAACACCAGAAATACAGTGAAGTAAAACTCGGACTTGACGTGTGTGAGGGGAGACATGGATGGACAAAATAATGAAAACACCTTGAATTTCTACGCAAATTTATTTCAAGTTAGGGTAAAACGGCATTTTTTTAGTAATTACTGCGTGAATTATGCGTGAGATGGACTCTTACAAAGTTCGAATTGTTCCCAGGAGAATTTTTAAACCATTCTTCATAAAAAAGGGGCTCTAATTCTTTCAATGATGTTGATGTAGAATAATGACTCCTGACATGTTTTTCTAAAATAAACCATAAATGTTCAATGATATAGGTACTCGGGGGATGCGGGGGCCAGATAAAATGTTCTACTTCATTAGAATGTTCCTTGTGCCATTCAGCTACAACTTTAGCAGTATGAATGGGGGCATTATCATCCTAAAAGATGGCATTTCCCTCTGGAAAGATTTCCTGAATCACAGGATAAAGTTAAAATTCTAAAGTACTCCTGACTGTTGATTTTAATAAACTTATTTAAATAATATCTATAAAAAATAAATTTAACCAAATAAAAAAAATTTGAAGTATTACTAATATTAAATCAACACGCGTAAAAATAGACAAGCTTTTGACAGTTTAATCAAAGTCTCCAAATTTTTTTTTTTAATCGTATCACCCCGAGCAAGGCGGTAACGACACTGATATGCAGGGGGCTACGTAATAGTGAAAAGATCGGAAAAGAGAAAGCCGGAAACCACATCCTAAACAGGGAACAAGGGATGTGCCTCTTAACCTGTTCAATAGGCATAGGTGGAGTGTGAACCGGGCGATAGATAGATCTATCTACTCCAATTGAAAAAAAAATAAACAAAAAACAAAGTGAGAAGATTGGAAAAGAGAAAGCCGGAAACCACATCTTAAACAGGGAACAAGCGATGAGCCTCTTAACCTGTTCAATAGAGATGGGTGGAGTGTGAACCGGGCGATAGATAGATCTATCTACTCCAATTGAAAAAAATAAACAAAAAACAAAGTGAGAAGATTGGAAAAGAGAAAGCCGGAAACCACATCCTAAACAGGGAACAAGGGACGAGCCTCTTAACCTGTTCAATAGACATGGGTGGAGTGTGAACCGGGCGATAGATATATGTATCTACTCCAGTTGAACAAAAAAAGAAACCAAAGTGAGAAGATTGGAAAAGAGAAAGCCGGAAACCACATCCCAAACAGGGAACAAGGGATGAGCCTCTTAATCTGTTCAATAGACGTGGGTGGAGTGTGAACCGGGCGATAGATAGATCTATCTACTCCAATTGAAAAAAAATAAACAAAAAATAATGCTATTATGGTACTTAGGTATTTCCATTATTTTGACCACCCATTGTTTTTTACGAAAAAATATCATTCGACAACATTCTATGGAAGGTCATAATTTGGCCATTACAATGACGTTGTGAATTAAAAAAATAAATAGAAGGTTCGTCAAAAGAAAACCAAATGCAAACACTGAAACACTCTGTCAAAGGATATCTCAAAATAATTTTATTTCGGTTAGTGACTCTGGAAGTGAAATTGATGACGTGAGTTCGAATTCCGACAAAGTTCGTTGCATTCACTTTCGCACAATTGCCCGTGAGAAAGATATACATACATATCTTCTCCTTCTTGTTAAACAGTAGCGTTGACTGGGTTCAGGTCAACTCTAAATTCGTGTGCCTTTTCTTTAAATATTTTCATCATAAATATTTTTATTAACTTTGTCCTATTCTAACTCGACTTAATTAATTTAAGCCTATTACCTGATTTTGTTAAAAGCATTTCATCCCAAGCAAGGCAATGAAGTCACTAAGACGTTGCGTGTAAAAAATAAGAAATAAGAGCGAGGTCAATGAAAGAAGAGTAATCAAGAAGACTGTAGATAATAACTGAAATTGCATTAAAACTTTTGAAGATCAGAGTGGATTAGAGCGCATGGGACCGGAAGAGAGTTGCACAAGCGAGAAGTGCCAGGGAAGAAACTGTCAACACAGAACTTGCGGTTGCGTCTAGCCAATTCAACTGTATTCTTTCCTGCTATTCAACCCATAGCTAGAGGAAGAAGAGATGGATTAATATATTTTCCATCTGCAGATAAGAGAATGCAACAAATCCAAACTCGGCTCTCTGATTTCTTATTCCGAGTCGATATCCATTGCACCACCACAACGCCAATCTAGAACTGTGCTTAAACGCCTCTTTGGCCTCACACGCTCAGCGCATCTCGTGGAATGATTATATCGAATCCATTGCTAAATCCGCTGCCAAGAAGTTCGGTTCACTGTGCAGGGCCAGGAAATTTTCCCCGTCTGAGTTCATCCCGCACATATATAAATCTACCATCTGCCCGTGTATTGAATACTGGTGCCACATCTGGTCGAGTGCTCCTGCTATTCACCTCGGGGTTCTTGACAAAATCCAACGGAGAATCCTCAATGTGAACGATACCGGCTTAGCAGCACAACTGCAGTCGCTCTCTCACCGGCGTGACATGGCTTCACTGTGTCTTTTCTATAAATACTTTCACGGCTGCTGCTCCGATGAACTTAGATCACTGGTGCCCCCTAGGTATGAATTTACACGAGCTACTAGATTAGCAACTAGGTCCCACCCTTTTACAGTGAAACTGATAAAATGTAGCCGCAATTTCTACTCTAACAGCTTCTTTTCACGCTCTTCCCACCTGTGGAATTTCCTTCCATATACTTGCTTCCCTCTTCTTTTTTTTTTTAATCATTTTCCCTCAAAGCAAAGTGGCGCCGTCACTATTGCGCACTGGGTTACAGTGAGAGAAAAGATTGGGTACAGTGATGGGGGGGGGGGGGGTACTGAAGAAAGCATAAAAAATGAACTGGCTTGAAGAAGATAGAATATGACGACTGATGTTGCATTTAATTTTGGGTGGATTGCTACAACCTACCCAAAATTAGGGAAGCAAGTAAACGGAAAGTAGTTCCACAGGCTGGACGTGCGAGAACAAAATTGTTCGGGTAGAAGTGGCGGTACATATGTCTATTTCAACTGTAAATGGGTGGGACGTAGATGGCAATCGAGTCAGTCAGTTAAGTGCGATACGCGATCCACACTTGGGCGATCTTATCTCAAAAGGGACATTACTGTCTGGGCAGAAGATTTCCCCCTAGAATGTTGCCATTGCTTCCTGCGGTAGATAGGTTGCCAACCAAGGCTATAGACCCCAGTCGGTTCTGTTATTTAACCCATAGCTGCAGGGAAAAGCGACGGATTAATCCCTTTCCCACAGAGTTCGTTGCATCCACTTTCGCACAATTGCCCTTGAAAAAGGTATAAATGCATATCCTCTCCTCCTTGTTAAACAATAGAGTTGACTGGGTTCAGGTCAACTCTAAATTCGAAAGATCGCCCTGCGCCTTTTCTATAAATGGAATACGCATGGAGTGAGAGTGGTTTGCAACAATGTGCGTGGTATGGCCGGTTTTAGCCTTGAAGTTTACTTCTGGTGGAACTAAAGAATGTAGTTGAACTGAAATAGCAATAACACAGCGAGGTATTTGTATTTCTGAGATGAGGTCGTATTTGCAGTATTTACATTATTAACAATCACTTGGGTATATCGTTGGTTAGTTCCTGTGTTTTGATCCAAAGAGTTGTGAGTTCAATAGCAGCCTTCGGCAGTGGTGAACAAGTTGCTGGGTTAGAGGGGGATAACTCATGACTTCCAATTGAGCCTTCCCGCAAGGAATGAGGATGATATATCCCATTAATTGTAATAAAGGGTTCGGTTCGAAATTCCTAGCACCTGAAAGAAGGCCACAGCGTACAACGGCCGAAACGTCGTATAAATGACAACAAAGATGAGGACAATAATCCGAATAATGTAAATACTGTAAAACAGCGTGTCTTACGACATTTCTTCTGTGCAGAATGGGGTGATAGGGCGGAAAATAAGTCATCATCCACAGGATGCTGGAGTGCCTTTGCAATTTATCGAAAATGGAATATAAATACTAGACAGTCTCTGTCTGTACATAACAGCATTTTACCATGGTTATTGTAAAAAGTAAAAGATAGCAGGAAGAACAGCGATCTAGTAGATAAATACAGGAAACCGACCATTTCTCCAGCATCTTTAGCGAGGGATCGTATGCACGAGTTCCACGAGGTTTGAGTTAAGTTTAAATCCTAAGAGGCGCTGAAGGCATAGAGGTCCGTTTGGTGATGATAGAAAGTTCCTAGTTTGGTTTTCGAGGTATTGAATATAACTTCCAAATGTCATCCTCTGAGCTGTTAGATTTTTTTTTATATATAAGCGTTTCACCCCGAGCAAGGCATGTCACTGCCACTACTGCGCAGGGGGCTACGTAGAGTGGAAAAAGGCTGATTAAATATAGGAAATGTCAGAGGGTGGGTGATAGGCGGGTAAGGATACTGAGAATGAGGGTTGGGTAGATGAGAGTGTTCTGAGAATAGTTGGGAG
The DNA here is from genome assembly GCA_037127315.1 of Ascarosepion bandense. Taxonomy (NCBI): domain Eukaryota; kingdom Metazoa; phylum Mollusca; class Cephalopoda; order Sepiida; family Sepiidae; genus Ascarosepion; species Ascarosepion bandense. The sequence continues at coordinate 517,386 of JBBBDQ010002159.1, read as the reverse complement.
TTAGTGTGATAGGAGGTGTCTATTGACCCTACATTTAAACACCTGGAGATTGTAACTGTCGGGAAAGCAGAGTTGTGGAAGGGAGTTCCACAGGCGGGAAGCGCGAGAAAAGAAGCTGTTGGAGTAGAATTTAGATCAGAAAACAGATCAGATACCAAGAAATTTGGAGACTCTCCCATATACTGTTGTATCATCAACGTTGATATTCAAAATAAATCGTCATATAAGACAAAGGTCTGCAACCTTTTATGTGCCGACTTAGGGTTTTAAAACCATTCAGTGTGCCAACAGCATACGTTTTTTTATAAAAGTTAAGGTCAATATACATATTCTACAATTATTTTTATAGTAATATATACAATAATATGTAAACCACATTAATAGAAATAAACAGTTAAAAAAAATTAATTTTTATTATTAACAGGGGCCTTACTCTTGCATGGTCTTAGCCAACTGCTCAATATTGGCAACATACTTTGTTACTTTGCGGGTCTTTAGAAATTGCTTAGCGTGCCACGTATGGCATGCGGGCCGTAGATTTCCGACCCCTGATATAAGAGATTCAACATTACACGGCCATCCATCGGGGGAGGGGGTCACCGACATGGTGTAATGGTTAGCAAGTTTGTCTTGTTAGAACAGTTACGATTATGTAATGAGTTCGATCCTCACTGGGTGTCTCATACTTTCGGCCTTGTGTCACATTTAAACTACGCTTAGAAAATTAAAATCATCGCCCTTTTCTTTGCCTCGCTAAAACTGTTCGAACCACTGAATTTATTCGTTATGTCTGTTTGTTTTTTCCTTTAACATGATGTTTTTACAGTTTTCTATGAAAAAAAGATAGATTGCTTCTTTCATCAGAAAATGACAGCAAGCATATATGAACCAGCTTTGTTATTTTCTAGCAACGTTAAACGCTTTTCAAATATATCTGGACAAAGAAATCCTCCCTGCACTGAAGTTCATTTGGTTTAAATTATTAACAAGCAGATTATTACACTAATCTTCGTTGCTGTTATTTAGACGTTTCACTTGTTGTATCCTCTGGTCTTCATCAGATGTTTGTCGATCCTGGCAATCATCAGGGAATTTCAAATTGAACCCTTTATTTAAAGTACAGAGGTAGACTGTTGTCGTTGGCAAGAAAGAAATAGAATCGGCGTGTAGTAGTAATGCAATAAATAGACTTACCTCGAAGAGATAGAAGATATGATCCCTCTGCTACCGGTACGTTGAAGAAGAAGGAAAGAAAAGGATGCAAGTGTAACTGGTTTTATGGAGGTAAATGTAGTGGTCCCGCGTCAAGTGGCGAGACTCGATACGTATAAAAGGGACCGAATTTGAGGTGGTCGTCAAGTACTTTGCTTTTGTGTTTCGGCACGGCAACGTACATTTGCATATGTGCAGAGATTACCCACTGTAACGTTAGAGAACAAGCTATTTCGGCTTACTCCATTAATTTGTACCTTCATTACAGGGAGCACTTTATCTAGTTTGTGGGGGAAGAGTAGTACTGACCTCTCGCCCCTTGCATCGTTTCCCGGACACTTTGCTGCGATGTGTCCTTGTTGCTGGCACCAATGGCCTACATGAAAGCCTATATCTTGAAGGAATATAGAATTTAAAAGATGTCGTTTTTTGTTTTTTTTGGTTCTTGTTGAAATGTGACGATTTGCAAGGCAAGCTCGCGAAATATTATTAAAGTTTGATTCTCACTAGAATTCATAAGTGAGGCCTTAAGCCAGATTAGTTTAAGAAAGAAAAGCAATCGTAACTAAACTAATCTTGCAAGTCTGATTAATTTATGGGTTTGATCTACACTGGATGCTCGAAAATATTAGCCTTGTATCATACAAAATTAAACTGTGCAAATACATATCGATTGCAGATATTCTTACGACAGTCGCACCCACACAAGTTCTAAATTCAACTTTTTCAGACAAGTACAAACGAAACAAGTCCGGCTTGGTCTAAAAAAGCCGTATCGTGTTCTGGCATGTTCAGCCAGTATAAGCTATTAAGGGATACTGACCAGGTGGTGTGCTAATTGACTGGGAGACCATTCAAGTGATACGGGCTCAAACATCAGTAGCAGGACAGACGGTGTCAGTTGGTCGACAATGGATGGGTGTGGGTGGCGTGCATTTGAACCCCCAAAACAATTTATCAACTCAAAACGCTAATCAGGTTATCCTATTACTAGATGAAGGTTCGGTGGGTGAGTGGGGGGGTTAGAGTGGGGAAGCTGATGTGAATTTCTCGAAGTCTGAAACGGGGATGGGGAGTAGGCGGTAAATGACTGACCACTTGTTCTTCAGACCTGTCGACACAAAATCTAATAGATACCAAATGATTTATTCAGTTGAGAGTTTTGGCACTGAATATTCTTGTAAGATATCAGGAATTAAAAATAAAATCAAAAACCGGCTGGTTAAGTTTTGTTATAAGCAATTCGTAGAATCATGAAATTAAAAATTATGGTGCAGTGGATATCGACTCGGAACAAGACATCGGAGAGCAGAGTTCGAATACTAGTTGTATTCACTAACGTACAAATACCCTAGGGAAAGGTACTAATCCATCTCTTCCTTCCAGTTATGGGTTAAATAGCAGGACAGATTGGGTTTATGAGCCTTAGTTAGGAACAAATCTACCGCAGGAAGTAATGACAACGAACTCCGGGAAAATTTTCTGTCCAGACATAATGTCTTTTCCGAGACATGATCGCACAAGCGTGTATCACGTATGGCAGCTATCTGAGTGTATAGGATATCAAGGCAGAATGTAAATCCGACGTTTTCATTCACTTCGTGCTAATTCCCTTGCAGAAGACTACATCTTCCTCCAACCATGGATTAAAGAGCCAAGTTATATTGGGTTCTCTTGCCTTGATGTGGAAAAATGTCTGGAAGTAAAACTGGATCAAAACCAGCCTGAATAGGGTTAGACTCGGTCAGGCTAGCTTGCCTTAAATACACCATTGTTGCTATGTAGGCAATACATATGATACCTCTACAACCTTATTGGTTTACAGGACACACACCGGCATATATATATATATATATATATATATATATGAAAACCATTTTCACAACAATGATCTAATATTGCCTGATGACGAGATAGAAATCTCGAAACTTGGAAATTTCCGTGTCGCAATGAATTATTAATTAAAAAACAAATTTAATTATATGATTATGATATGCCATATAATATTTATTGTATTGAGCACTTTTATTATAAAAAAATAGATTGAAAAAAGAAATTAAAAAGTCGAAGAATGATGAATTGTAAAACTGTTGGTTCTCTTCACCTGGATATGTATCTTTTAACACACACACACGCACACACACTCATATATATATATATATAGTCGAGTTTCGATCCCGGGCAGAAGCAAGTGGATGTCTAGCCACAGTGATGAGCAAAACAGGCTTGTATGTGAATGACGAATAAATTATGCTTTCATTACGATTGAGCTCTCTTTGAAAAGAAAAAAAGAAAAACAGTTACCGCTTCAGCAATTTATGCATTACTCTTCAGCAATGAATTGAGTTCTTTCGGTGACTGGCGTGTGTATATCCAGCTTATATACAACAAGCTAAAATTTTCTTTCCCTGATTCCATAGGGGTTAGCGTCTCTGACTGAGACCGAATCGGTCGAGTTTCGATCCCAGCCAGAAGTAAGTAGATGTCTAGCCACACTCATGAGCTGTGATACAACGAAACAAGCTTGTATGTGAATAATTATATATATACTAGCAGTATAGCCCGGCGTTGTTCGGGTGTAGTAGTGAAAGCTTTAAAACTAATCCATGGTCCTGGAGCTCAGACTCTATGGACGTTGGCACAAAAGACTAAAAAGCAATATTTATTTTCAGTTAAAGCGAAACAGTAGACTGAAAGAAAAATGAATGGATGTAAATCAAATTTTGGTTTCCTGGTATCGATATCAAAATTTCTGCACTATTGTAAGAAATGCAGCCTTGAAACTTCTGAATATTGTTACTTATGTCTTTGTCTATGAGTGTATCAAATTTGATTAAAATCGGACCACTCCTTCTATAACCCGATTTTCTCGATTATCGATTTTTGATATTTATTGGTGGTACCTCGACACAAAACCTAGCTAAGAACACTCGCAGACGCTTATAGTACAACTGTGTAAATTTTCAAGAAAATATAAACTTATTTATAAATGGAACTTTGTCTTTGTGTGTGTGTGTGTGTCTGTGTGTGTGTGTGTGTCCGTTACCTATAGACTCCAAAACGGCTGAACCGATTTTCTTTCTTTTTACAATAGTGCAGAAAATTTGATATCGATACCAAGGAATCAAATTACATCCATTCATTTTTCTTTCTACTGTTTCGCTTTAACTGGAAATAAATTTTAGTCTTTCGTACCAACGTCCAAAGAGTCTGAGCTCCAGGACCATGGATTAGTTTTAAAGCTTTCATTACACCCGAGCAACGCCGGGCTATACTGCTAGTGTATATATATATATATTGTGCGATTGGTAAATTGTCGCAATCATCCCGGTTCCACTCTTTACCGTCGAAATAGTTAAGTGCAACATCTACTCCTACTCGAACAGTTTCTTGTCTCGCACTTCCCGCCTGTGGAACTCCCTTCTGTTTACTTAAAAAATTTAAATGCATCGTCAGTTGCCATCTTCTATGAACCCCGTTTGTCTTTTCATCTTTTCTTCAATACTTCTTGCACTCAGTCACATAAACTTTTCTCTTACTGTAACTCCCTGCACACTAGTGGCGGTTCTGCCTTGCTTTGGGGTCAAATGATTACATATATATTAATGTTTACGGTGATATCCCGTTGAATACACCGGTTCTCGTCCGATCAGCGTAGTTGAGCAACGTTAAGCCTGGTCAGTACTTAGATGGGTGACCGCTAGGAAATATCAGGTGCTGTAAGCGTTTCTTGACGGATGTGCGTTGTGGTACAATGGATATCGCCTCGGAAAGAGAAATCGGGGAGTCGAGTTCGAATTCCTGTTGAATGCCCTGCATTCACTTACGCGCTAATACCCTTAAGAAAGGTATTAATACTTTCCTTCCCTTCAGGTATGGGTTAAATAACAAAACAAACTGGGTTCTATAGATTTGGCTGGCAACCAGTCTACAGCAGCAGGTATTGGCAACCTGTTGCGGGATAATTAAAATGCCTGAGGTCTATACTTGGGACCCTGCCCTTAAAATAAATCCCAACGAATCTTCATCGCTTGAGAGGAAGCCGGCGCAACCCAACCAGAGAGACTGCCGAAACAGGTATATATATATTAATGTACATTTTGGCAAGAACCTCTTTTCAAACATTTATTTCATTAAATACGGCCAACAAGAAAGATTTTTTCCTAATGTTTTTGACTGTTACGTTATAATTTAGTTTTGTGTTGTTAGCAGTTAAAGCACGAAGAGAAAATAGCAACACCAGAGATAAAACACCATTGCAAATGTCTACAGAAGTGGTTGGGACAATAAAAAATATGGAAAGTTTTGTCCTCCTTTACAATTACAAAAATTAAAAACGTAAGGATGCTGAAACACTTAATAAAAAGTTAATTACATTTTACTCGTTATTATATTTATATATATATATATATGCAGTTAGATAAGTGTGAGTTTGTGACTCTGGGTTTCATGCTTTTGCAATCGTCGGACGATCGCAAAAGCATGAAACCTATGGACACAAACTCACACCTATCTAGCCAGGGTCACAAACTCACACCTATTTAAATGAATATGTTAGCTCTATCAAAAAAGTACTGCGCATATATATTATACAAAGAATATAATATATATATATAACAAATTGCATATCCATATATATATATATATATATATATATACATACACATTTCGCACACACACACACACATATATATATATATATATATGTATGTGTGTGTGTGTGTGTGTGTGTGATGGTATATATATATACATATATACCATCACAAAATTAAAACAATTGTCTACACCATAGATCTTTAGGGTGGTTTTCTTAGTTGAGCAGTGAACTTTTCAGTTATTTTTCCTACACGCAATATATATATATATATATATTCGTATTTGAAATAGACGGCATAATTTTTATTTATCAAATTTTTTTATTAAACGGTGTGTATTATCTTAGTAAAGAAAATGTGCACACGGCAGGGATTGAACCGGCCTATTCTTAAAAAGGGAAAGTGAACCTTGCCTGCTGTAACGTTATTCGTGACCGAGCTGTGAAGTGTCCCGGTCATATTTTCTTTACTAACATTTCTTTAATGCGCTGACCGATAAACTTAATAACGTTACAGCAGGCAAGGTTCACTTTCCCTTTTTAAGAATAGGCAGGTTCAATCCCTGCCGTGTGCACATTTTCTTTACCAAGATAATACACACCGTTTAATAAATAATATGGGGGTCTATTTAAAATACGAAGCATGCACTATAATAATATTTGAATAAAAATATGTTTGTGTGTTTGTGTAAACAGTGAGCCTGCGCCTATTCGCGACTTCACTCATTCGGGGGATTTTTTCTTGAAAATATGTTTTTGGCGTCTTAAAAGTGGCGCAACAGTTGGGTGTATGCGTGCGTATGTTCGCTCCAATACTTGAACGCTATTTGCTGGTGGTCGGATGGCGGTACAAGACCAGCACCCAAGTTGATGCTCAAAACGCTCAGCCACTTTAGCGGAAGCCGTAGACCTGACTGGTTCACTAGTGTTGTGTTTTGTAAATCTTTGTGAATTCGCTTTTGGGTTTTTCCTTTTCCATACGCCCTAAGTTACCGCCTAAACGCCCAGGTTCTTCTAAGACTTCCGGCAAGGAGTCTAATCGACAAACTATTATTTAAAGGTATTTTTTGTTTTTGTCTGTTACTACTGTACATGTACGTATTTTAATATTTTTATATCATACATATGTATGCGTAGAACAAAACGGTTATTGTACGAATGGAAGAAAATTTATGCTAAGTCTGGGGGTACCATCAAAGTTCTGTTTTTAGAAAATGTTTGAAACTTTATATGGTATTTTATGTATTGTTACGCAAAAGTGTATGGTCATCAGTACTGTACTATTTTCCAAAAATGTTTTAAAAAGTTATGAAATGTTTCTAAAGTGTTTAGGATGACGGTTTAAGACATATGCGTGAAAAGATTGGAAAAAAGAAAGCCGGAAACCACATCCTAAACAGGGGAACAAGGGATGAGCCTCTACACCTGTCCAATAGACGTGGGTGGAGTATGAACCGGGCGATAGATAGATCTATCTACTCCAATTGAAAAAAAAAGAAAAGAAAAGAGTGAAAAGATTGGAAAAGAGAAAACCGGAAACTACATCCTAAACAGGGAACAAGGGATGAGCCTCTACACCTGTTCAATAGACGTGGGTGGAGTGTGAACCGGGCGATAGTTTGCATCATAGAGCACGATTGAAATGATTATCGGAAGACTATTTGCGTTACATTTCGAACAGGTGAAGGCCTACAAGCTTTCATAAGAATATTGGCATTTTTTTTCTTTACCTGAATCTCAATGCTGATATCGGTGCTTATTATACAACTACTTCACTCATAAAACATGTCCCATTCGTATAGCACACATTGAAACAAAAACTACATCATTAATGTTTTCTAAGTTATGTGTGTGCCGGTCCCGATTATCAAAAAAATGCTGCCTTTTTTATGTTGAAAGCGAACTGACCGCTGGCAGAAATAAATATATAATTAAATTAAATTTAAAATAGCTGATTAATTAATTCAACAATAAATTATGAGAATTTCGCTTCGTTTAAAAAATATTTGCTGATAGACTATGGTGTGGAGTGAAGCAATCTAGGTACCGTCACTTTTCGGCATAAATTTTCGATACCTATTTTTAAAATGAAATTTTTAAAATGAAACAGCATTCTTGAAGATTTCATTTTAGATTTAATTAAAAGCTAAAAGATTAAATTTATTATTTCCATTAAATAAAAAGTTTTGGTGTATTTCAGATAGAAATCATATAGACTGGAAAGTCACATTTAATTTCGATTTCTTAAATTTTCTTAAAAGTGGCCATTTTCTTAATTTTAAGAACCTTGTAAACAAACAAAAATTCATCGATTTAAAAATATTTCAAAAGATTTTTGACACATTATTTTAGTAAAATTAGAAAATTCAAAGTTAAATTAAGCTGATTTTAAAAACTATTACTTACTTATAGCATAAAAAAGTAATATAGAACAAATTATTAATGATTGGTCGAACGTTTGACGGACTGTTGACTGATTAGGCGATGACAGGTTCTACACATGACCAAAAATAAAAATTTTCATAAATGTAAGGGAAGGGACGAAACTCTTAAGTTACGTAACATGTTCATAATAATAGCAATTTCAGTTTACCATACATGAAAATAAGGTAAAAATAAAATAAATTAAAAAATATTTTGAAAAATAGCACCACTACGTTTATTAATCTTTGCAATTTTGGACTCGTAAATTTCGTTTCCACTTAATTACTACATTACATCCAATAAATACCCCAAGACAATAATAACAAAAAATGATTTCCGTTGAGTAATTCAGTTATCAAATAGGCAGATGAAGAATTTGGACAATTATGAATTTGAATTATTATGGATTGTGGTGTAATGGATATCGGCTCGAGATGAGAAATTGTACAGCTGAGTTCGATCTCCAGTGGAATTCGTTGCATGTACCTACGCGAAGATACTCTTGAAAAAGATGTTAACCCATCTTCTCTTCCTTCGGTTATGGTCTAATTAGCAGGACAGATTGGATTCTATAGCCTTGGTTGGCAGCCAGTCTACCACAGAAATGGCAATCTACTGATGGAAAATCTGTCTAGTCAATCATAGATAGAAAAAGACATGATTGTCCAAGCGTGTATCACACATGGCACTTAACTGACTGATATCTTTTTTTTTTTAATTAAAATAAATAAAAACTTATCACGACAAAGAAGAGTTAAGGGGATGCATTTTTTTATATCTGCTTTTCCGAATGCAGGCGACAATTCTATTCCAACAGCTTCTTTTCTCGCGCTTCCCGCCTGTGGAACTCGCTTCCATATACTTGCTTTCCTGACGGCTATAACCTCCAGGAATTTAAATGCAGAGTCAATTCCCATCTCTTATCCACTTAAATCCAGCCCTTTCTACATCACCCCGTGCATCTTGTTCTTTTCCTTTCTCTCTACTTTTGCAACTGTCTTCCCTCCTGTGTTCACATCCTCCTCTTACCCTTTCTCTTTCACCCCCTGTAGCTGGTTCGTCTTTGTCTTCCTTCTCCTCCTGCCTAATACTTAAACTCTAAAAAGTCTACCGAGCGCCCATAGCTCAGAAGTAGAATCGCCGACTGACGCCAATTCGGTCGGGTTTCAATCCTGGGTAAAAAGCAATCGAATGTTTAACCGTACTGATGAGCTGTGATACAGCGAAACTGATCTGTCTACGGATGACTAAATATATATATGCTAACAAACTACACTCGGATTCAAATCGTTACACTGAGGTTTACGTTTAACGGTCATCAGATAACAAAAATCGTTTCTTGTCTCCTAACGATCGCTTAGCGTTAAATTCTGAGTACCTTGGTGCTGTCTGATTTGTTATAGTGTTACTGCTGTCTTAATCTAATTAGTAGAGACCCTGAATCCTTTAGGTCTTTGTGTGGACATGTGTCCGTCTTTTTCCTCCTTTTGTTGTATTTTCATTATGTATTTTCTTTTCCTGCTTTTGTTCGATTTATTGCCTTATTTCCTTGGCTTCTTTTCCATTTACTTTGATAGATTCGAGGTAGAATCTCTGAGTGATGCCAAATCCACCGAGTTTCGATCCCTGCTGGAATGAATCGGATATCTAACCACACTGATAAACTGCGAAAGAGGATTGTTTGTGAATGACTAGATATATATATATATATATATATAATTGTCCAAATGTTTTGTCTATCCGAGCGCTTTTGAGTATACTTTAAGCTAAAAATATAGCCGAAACAATACGTTTGGACAATTTTATATAATTTATGTCCTCAAAAGAAAAACATCATCTAAAAAAATTACATAAAAACACTAAACCATAATACCTTGTTTATCATTTTTTATGAAACCTGCATAAAAGAGAAATTGCTGATCAAATATGCAACCCTGACCGACGAAGGCCTACTATATATATATATAGCAGCATGTAGATATAGAAGAATCTAAAGGAGTATCCTGTACTAAGGAGTATCCTTTATTAAAACAGTTCTAAATATATATGTATATAAATACATATAGATAATGTGTCTGCCTTAACTTTTCTTATATTCATAAGAAAAATTAAGGCAGACACATTATTTCATGATAAATCGGATGTATAGGCCTATTTCAGGCGAACCATCATCAGCTTCCGTCTTTATTGTACAAAAGATCGTTTGTACAATAAAGACGGAAGCTGATGATGGTTCGCCTGAAATAGGCCTATACATCCGATTTATCATGAAATAATGTGTCTGCCTTAATTTTTCTTATATATATATTTATATATAGGGAAGAAAGTGATATTATTATAAATTAAAGAAAAATGACCAATAAAGGATATGAATAAAAAGCTTCAGTTATTCAAGTTAAGATCAGAAAATTTCTTTCCTTGCTTCAATTTTTCATTCTGCTTTTCATTATTTTTTCAATTTTTTCATTTAATCCGACCATTGGTTTTTTTTTTACTCCTTTTTGTTTATCAATCAAGTTTTTATTTTTTCTCTCTTTCTTTGCCTTTTTTCACTCATTCACTATTTCCTTCATTTCTTTGTTTTTTCCTTCCTTCTTTATTTTTTCTTCTTTTTCTTTCCATTTTTTCCTTTATTTATTTCCTTCTTTCTTTTGTTTTCATATTTTTCTTCCTCTGATCTTATTTTATCCATTGTTTACTTAAACCGATTCCACTCTTGGGCAGAATCGAGGCAATGATTCTTGAAAGCTGAATTTCATCTAAAATGGTGGTCGACTAAGTGAAGCCATATTTCTTTCATGAGAAAGGGATGGAAGCCATTGGTGACCGCAGGTGAAGGTGGGCAACAAGAGGGTGATTCCAGATACGGAATATAGATGATGACGAACGGCGATGGAGAAAGCTTTTAAAGTCCAGAAATCGTGAAAAAAAGGAGAATAAAAGACGATGATAATGATGATGACTAAGATCACGATAAAAGAAGAAAAATCTAGAAAAAAAAAGAGAGAGAGAATGCTTCTCATAGTCACAGAAAGAAAGAAATTTAGTGCTCATAGAAAGAAGAAAACGCTGGTTTTGAATTCAGAGTTTTCCTTCGTCTAGAATGGTTACTAACTCAAGGTGAGAGAGCACATTCATCATTGCTGTTTAACCCAGAGGTGGAGAGGAAAGACATAAATTCATAACATTTTCAATGTTTCTGTGTGAAAGTGAACGTAACCAACTCAGTTATAATTCGAGCCTTAATCTCCTATTTCTGTTTCGACGTTGATAACCGTTACAGCCACCGAACATCTATTAACGTTCTATACTCTTGGTAATGTCACTACAACCCCCTCTGAACTTTGTGTATTTACTACAGTCCAAATATTTCTGGTGGTTGACTGGCTGATTTTGTTTAGCAGCATATTAACCAATATGGATTATTTAATGCAGAAATCTAAATAAATTTGAACGCACTGTTGCTCGCATTTGTAATCCTTCAACAACAGATCAAATATATTGCTGGTCATTTTGCTTTAAATATGTATTGCTGGTCATTTTGCTTTAAATATGTATTGTTGATCATTTTGCTTTAAATATGTATTGCTGGTCATTTTGCTTTAAATATGTATTGTTGATCATTTTGCTTTAAATATGTATTGTTGATCATTTTGCTTTAAATATGTATTGTTGATCATTTTGCTTTAAATATGTATTGTTGATCATTTTGCTTTAAATATGTATTGTTGATCATTTTGCTTTAAATATGTATTGTTGATCATTTTGCTTTAAATATGTATTGTTGATCATTTTGCTTTAAATATGTATTGCTGGTCATTTTGCTTTAAATATGTATTGTTGATCATTTTGCTTTAAATATGTATTGTTGATCATTTTGCTTTAAATATGTATTGCTGGTCATTTTGCTTTAAATATGTATTGTTGATCATTTTGCTTTAAATATGTATTGTTGATCATTATGCTTTAAATATGTATTGTTGATCATTTTGCTTTAAATATGTAATGTTGATCATTTTGCTTTAAATATGTATTGTTGATCATTTTGCTTTAAATATGTATTGTTGATCATTTTGCTTTAAATATGTATTGTTGATCATTTTGCTTTCAATATGTATTGTTGATCATTTTGCTTTAAATATGTATTGCTGGTCATTTTGCTTTAAATATGTATTGCTGATCATTTTGCTTTAAATATGTATTGTTTATCATTTTGCTTTAAATATGCATTGCTGGTCATTTTGCTTTAAATATGTATTGTTGATCATTTTGCTTTAAATATGTATTGTTGATCATTTTGCTTTAAATATGTATTGTTGATCATTTTGCTTTAAATATGTATTGTTGATCATTTTGCTTTAAATATGTATTGTTGATCATTTTTATTATAAAATTTACTTTATTACTTTTATAGTTTTTTTTTTTTTGTGGGTGGGGTACTATTTCCCCATAGATGGGACCGTAAGAGATACTCCCACCCCGGTTCAAAGTGAACCGAGGAACAACAGCAATTAAAAGTTGGTTCCGCGCACCTCAGAATCTTCAATCTTCCGACCAGAGGTCTTACTGCTGGATGTTGCTTATCGTCATACCCCGTATTTACCTCTGCTGGTAAGTTGTGTATCAAAAGTAGGATTAAAGATTATCGGTATTGATTATGTTTTTTTTGTTTTTGTTTTTGTTTTTTTATTTTGTTTTTTGACTATTTATCAACACTATGTGGGCCATTTAAAGCCAAAACATTTTCAATTGAAAGAAATGTTTTCACGAATAAAGTTTTTTTTTATATAATCCTATTCACCCAAAGCGAGGCATTACTGCTGGTTGTGAAAATGGGGTTTCAATGACAGGAGACAAAAGACAGAAATGAAAACAGCACAGGTGATGTTGTAGAAAGGGTAAGAGAGAGGAGGGAGTCACAGAGATAGACTATGGCAACTGACGTTACATTTAAACTTTTGGAGATTGTAGCTGTCAGGGAAAAAAGCAGGGGGGAAGAATTTCCACAGACGAGAAGTGCGAGGAAAGAAACTTGCGGTTACATCTGTCTATTTTGATAGTAAAAGAGTGAGACCTAGTTGCCAATCTAGTTGCACTGGTAAATTCATAATGGCAGGGCACCAGGAAATAAAGCTCGTCGATACAGAAGCCTTGAAAATACTTCTAGAAAAGACAAAGGGACGCCACATCCATAAATGAGATAGAGGCTGAAGGCGAGCAGCCAACTCAGGGCCAACTACATTCTTCTCTGGATTTTGTCAATAACCCCGAATAAAAATAGCAAGTTTTTAGAATAACAATGATCATCATTTAACATATATTTATCCAGATACAAGAACTAATATTTATCCAGATATAAGACCTAATATTTATCCAGATACAAGAACTAATATTTATCCAGATAAAAGTCCTAATATTTATCCAGATACAAGAACTAATATTTATCCAGATATAACACCTAATATTTATCCAGATACAAGAACTAATATTTATCCAGATAAAATTCCTAATATTTATCCAGATACAAGAACTAATATTTATCCAGATATAAGTCCTAATATTTATCCAGATACAAGATCTAATATTTATCCAGATAAAAGTCCTAATATTTATCCAGACACAAGAACTAATATTTATCCAGATACAAGACCTAATATTTATCCAGATATAAGACGTAATATTTATCCAGATACAAGTCCTAATATTTATCCAGATATAAGACCTATTATTTAACTTCCAGATGGAGGAAAGAAATTTATCCATAACTTTTTCCAAGCGCATTTGCGCATAAGTGAATGTTATTAATTCGACTGGAATTCGAACTCGGCTCTCCGAGTATTGATGTTATTCAGGAATTAAATTAACAGTCATTATATAACAGAAACTATTTCAGACGCTTGAAGTTTTTATTATGGTTATTGTTTTTCGTTTTTTGTTTTGTTTTTTACGCGATGTTTCAACGATCCCATTCTGCGACCTTCCTCAATTGTATGGAATAAAGTGTCGCTTTTTTCAGAGATATTTTTTAACCTCTTTAGCAGCAAACTGAAATATTCTTGTTGAAAATATTCACCCACCAAACCCAATCATTTGAAGCGTCTCATTTAATCGGTAACACATGCAACTCGCCACCACGTTTCAGCTAAAGATATTCTTTGTTTTTGTTTTTTTTGGGGGGGGTTTTGTGTGAAAAAACCTCAATAACACTAAGAAAGGAATTCTGTATCAATTTCTGGGGTGAGGAGTAATCATTATTTACATTATTAACATTTGTTTTAATGTTCTTATTTAAAAAATGTTATTATCACATGCGTACAGACAATGGAAAAGCAATATACTACAAAAGATAGCAAGACAAACATGATAAACTCTAATTATGAGTTTAATCCCTGGGCTGGGCAGTGTGGACCGGGTAGAGCCGTAACCGAGAAGTACTAAATAAGAACTAGACAAGATATCCCTTGCTACAGAACAATCTATTCTCTTAGAATAAATAAAGGGTTTCATTTCGAAATTCTCTGTAGATTATCCGGATAGAAATACACTTCATCAAGGCTTGAGGGAGAAAATGGTCGTACGTTGTAAAAGATGAAGGCAATATCCGTATGTAAGTAATGATAACTCCTCCCAGAAATTCAGACAGACATAAACAAATTCCAGTGTTTCCACATATGTAAACCCAGTTTTATTGAACAATAAAAATACTGAATACAAACAACCACTTATTCTATTCGAAATACAGTGTTCTTTACCGTCAGTCACGTCTGACGACATCCCTAAAGATGTACTTACTTTTTACTTCTTTATGGGTAATTTTCCACACGATATCCCAAAATCAAATAAAGTAGGCCCACCCACCTTAGAAGATCGCATCAACACATTCTTTGTATCCCTACAGTGGAAAGCAAGGCAAGTAATAACTGGGCTATACTAAAAGAAAATTATGTATATGTTGTCATTTCAACTTTGCTATATGGCTGCAAAATCCAACAATATGAACGTCTTCACCAGCAAATGTTTTGCTTAATCTTGAATATAAAAATAGGATTTACATTATTCGGACTATTCACCTCATCTTTGTTGCCATTTGTACGACATCTTGGCCGTTGTAAGCACCATCCTTATTCAGGTTCTAAGAATTTCGAACCAAACACTTTACTACAATCACTGAGTTATATCGTTGATTAGTTCCTGTGACTTGATCCAAAGAGTTCTGAGTTCAATACCAGGCTACAACAGTGGTAAACAAGTAACTTGCAGGGTTAGAGGGAGATAACTCATGAATTACAAAAGAGGCATTACTACGCAAGGTATGAGAATGATAACCCCAATGAATAAAGGGTTCGTTTCGAACTTCATGAATTACAAAAGAGCCATTACTACGCAAGGGATGAGAATGATAACCCCAATGAATAAAGGGTTCGTTTCGAAATTCCTGGCATCTGAAGAACGACGGAGCGTACAACGGCCGAAACGTCGTACAAATGGCAACAAAGATGAGGACAATAGTCCGAATAACGTAAATACTGTAAATACTACCTCATTTCAGAAGTATAAACAAATAATAAAAATGGGAATGTTATAGGACTAGCAACAAAGTTCTGAAAAGAGCAAAGAATGAAAGCATCGGAAAACTAATAATGAAATACCGCCTTCAATGTTTAGGACGTGTATCAAGAATGATGATATTTTCTAAGCGCAGCTCAGATGTGGCACAAGGTCGAAAGTATGAAGCATGAAATGTGGATCGAACTCACTATTCAGTTGTAATTGATCAAGAAAGGCAAGGCTGCTAACCCTTACATCACGTTGAAGTTCCCTGAACTGATTTTCTAAGCGTAACTTATATGTGGCACAAGACCGAAAGTATGGGACACCCAGTGAGGATCGAACTCACTACTCAAGTGAGTCAAGTTTTCTAACCATTACATTAAATTCGTCCGACTATCCTCTCGCAGTCTAGCCGACAGATCGATGCCGTTGTGTGGTCGACGCACTGCCTTTGCGTCTTCTTGGAGTCATGTGCAAAATTTAGATATTGGCCGTGAACCAGTACAGTTCCGCATCCTAATTAATCTAAGTAAAACAGAATCGAAAAATTCGCTACAAACGTACTACCCTTGACGACACGCCTATACCAAGACCGCACTGTAACAAGGTCTGAGCGACCATTTATGACGTCATTACATAAGGATATTAACACTGTGATAAGTTCAAGAGAGACAACTCGGATTTCAACGTTAGTTTAATTGCCACTGTTTTAACAATCTATAAAATTTTGAACATTAATGACATTCAAAGCAAAATGACGAAACACAATAAATATATTAAAAACAATATTTATTTAGAAAGAAATTTTATTGAAGGTTTGACCATTTTAATTGAATCTTTGTAACTTTGTCGTATTCCTTGTCACACATTTTTTTAAAAAGCATTAGAAGAGGTTTATATAATCATTTTTGTATATCATGATCCTCATCACGAAAGTCAGTATGAAATAATAAATCATAACCATGCAAAATATTCAAAGTTACGTATACAGCTAAATGTCGTTGATTTACAGAATGAAGAAAAGAAAAATCTTTTGTCAGTTTATCAATAACTGCGTAATTATACTATAATTATACTAGCAGTATAGCCCGGCGTTGCTCGGGTGTAATGAACGCTTTAAAACTAATCCATGGTCCTGGAGCTCAGACTCTTTTGACGTTGACACGAAAGACTAAAAAGCAATAGTTGTTTCCAGTTAAAGCGAAACCGTAGACTGAAAGAAAAATAAATGGATGTAAGTCAAATTTGATTTCCTGGTATCGATATCAAATAATTTTTTTTCATCGTAAACTGAATTTTGAAGACTAAATAAGTCCTCTGAGTAAATGGTATCATGGCTGAGACTAAGAACTACAATTATGCCTACTTAGAGCCAAACCCGAAGCAAAAAATAAATAAAAGAGCTGAAAAAATACAGACATACAGGCAGATAAACACACACACACACACAAACATCTTGCCTTTTACATATATATATTATCGATTTTCTGCACTATTGTAAGAACTGCAACCTTGAAACTTCTGAATATCGTTTCTTATGTCTTTGTCTATGAGTGTCTCAAATTTGATTAAAATCAGACCACTCCTTCTATAACACGATTTTTTCGGTTATCGATTTTCGATATTTATCGGGGGTACCTCGGCACAAAACCTAGCTAAGAACACTTGCAGACGCTTATAGCACAACTGTGTAAATTTTCAAGAAAATTGGTTCAGCCGTTTCGGAGTCTATAGGTAACGGACATGCACACGCGGAGACACACACACATAAGCACACAAAGTTTCATTTATAAATAAGTTTAGATTTATTAATATCTAACTTTTGCATTTCTTCCATTTCATCCCAGTTCAGTTCAGTTAAGTGCCATTCGTGATACACGCTTTGGGCGATCATGTCTCGAAAGTGACATATGACTGACTGGTAGAAGATTATCCCACAGTAGGTTACCATTGCTTTCCTCGGTAGACTGGTTGCCAGCCAAGGCTATAGAGCCCAATCTGTCCTATTATTTAACTTATAACTGGAGGGAAGAGACGGATTAATACCTTTTCAAAGGATATTTGTGCGTAAGTAAATGCAAGGAATTCAACTGGAATTCGAACTTCACACCCCGATTTGTCATTCCGAGTCGATATCCAATGCACCACAAAGTTTCTTGTAAACTTCTAGGATGAATTCTTTTGTTATTAAGTGGTAGATTTAATTTTAAAATTGACAACGTTCTGATTTTGTCTCATACCCGAATACTTGACGTGTTGATATATTATACTGGCTATCAACAAGTTGCCGATATTTTCCAAACCTTGACTCAAGATGATCCGTCTAGAATTTGCCTGGTAATATATACTTCATTTTTAAGTTTTCTATGGGAAAACTTGAAGCAGCTGAACTGTGGTTCTACAGAAGGATGCTGCAGATATCATGGACCGAGCATGTGATCAATGATGAGGTTTTGGAAGGGATAGAATCGAAACGGAAATTAATATTGAGCATCAGGAAGAGACAACTGAAGTTCCTTGGACATGCAGTGAGGAAAGATAGCTTGGAGAACCTGATACTAACAGGCCAGATAGTGGGGAAAAGAGACAGAGGAAAGCAGCGGATAACATATTTGAAGGTCCTGAGCAGGTGGATGATAAAACGGGGACTACGAGACGTTACAGGAGAAAGCGTGCTAAGAGCCACCAAGGATAGGGAGACGTGGAAGGCCATGATCGCCTACGTCCTGAAAGGACAAAGCACATAAAAGAAGAAGAAGAAGAAGAAGAAGATGATGATGATTATGATGGTGATGAAATATTCAGTCGTTTCTAGATTTGCACGATTGGTATGAAGTACAACTGCAAAGGTTTCTCTTGTCAGCTTTCCACGAATCTCTGAAGTGTTATTCCAACGTTCTAACCTGTCGTAGAAAGCATTCAGAAATATAAAACTTTTATTTACTTTATTAGTGTGTTTGGATTTTTATTGTTAAACCGAAAAACTTTAAGTGGGTCCTTCGCATTTAGTATTGTCCACTAAGTATGTATGATATTTATTGTTGTAAATTCCGGGTGAGGAACCGCACAAAATAATGAACAATAAAACAGTTATTTGAGATAGAAAAATATGTTATACGAGCAGTATAGCCAGGCGTTGCTCGGGTGTAATGAAAGCTTTAAAACTAATCCATGGTCTTGGAGCTCAGACTCTGCCTCAAGAATATTTGTGTGAAGTTTGGTGAGAATCGGATAAAAATTGTGGATTTGTATAAAGGACATACAGACAGATAAAGAGACACACACACAAACATCTTGCCTTTTATATATATATATATATATATATATATTATCGATTTTCTGCACTATTGTAAGAACTGCAACCTTGAAACTTCTGAATATCGTTTCCTATGTATTTGTCTATTAGTGTATCAAATTTGATTAAAATCGGACCACTCCTTCTATAACCCGAGTTTTTCGATTATCGATTTTTTATATTTATCAGGAGTACCTCGGCACAAAACCTAGCTAAGAACACTTGCAGACGCTTATAGTACAACTGTGTAAATTTTCAAGAAAATCGGTTCAGTCGTTTCCGAGTCTATAGGTAACGGATACACACACACACGCACACACACACACATACACACACACAGACAAAATTTCATTAAATAAATAAGTTTAGATTAAACGTAAAGATACAAACTGGAACGCAGGTTAGTAATCCAGGAATACGAGTAGTAGGAATATATATATATATATATATATATATATACAAGTCTTTGAAGTGAAGCCGTGTTGGAATTAGTTGGAATCAGAGCTACTATGACTACTGACGCGGTATTCTCTGGGACTATCTTACGATAATCTGACGGGTCTCTTACGATGTCTCTTCCGATTCTCACTATGGTAGAAGTATATATATATATATCAAGTCGAGTCCATTATCAGAGAAAAAGGGGAGATCCCACAATATTTATATATTCTGCATCTTATTTAGGTAAACATTTCTGTTTCCCTAAACTTAACAGTCCTTGAATGCTGTATTCATTAACGATTTGCATAACTAAAATCACATTTTGATTTTCCAGATTATTTGGAGAAAGGGCCTTTGAAGTTAATTTGTAGCAATATTTAACTAAAGATTGTGATTCAATTTTGTGAATGTCCTGTAAATTTTTAAATGGGGCTTCTAGAATTGTATAAGATTGATTGTTTTCATTTTGGTAAAATTTAGAGAATTTCATGAATATTTTTTTTTTTTTTGCCAAGCCAGTTGTTTCTTCTGTCAGTTAAGTACCATACGTGATACACGCTTTGGGCGATCATGTCTCAAAAGAGAAATGACTGATTTGGCCTAAGATTATCCCGCAGTAGCTTGCCGTTGCTTTCTGCAGTAGACTGGTTGTCAGCCAAGGCTTTAGAACCCAGTCTCTCCTATTATTTAACCTATAACTGGAGAGAAGAGACGGATTAATACCTTTCCCAATGGTATTTGTGCGTAAGTGAATGCAAGGAATTCAACCGGAATTCGAACTCGACTCCCCGATTGTCGTTCCGAGTCGATATCCACTGCACCACAACGCACATCACAGTTGTTTCTGATGCACTTTAAAAGAGGAACAGAATCAAATATCAAGAAAAGAGGCCTGGACTTCAGAACTAGTTGGGAATATACTATTGAAACTTTTGGCATGTTAGAAAAGTATGACATGGCTTTGATATTGATAGCATTATTATCTGTTATAACGGATATTACCTGAAACCCAATATCCTCTAATCCAAGTAATACTTGTTTTAATCAATCAAATAAAGTTTGTGCTTTAAGACATTTAGTAGGCATAATATGTCCAACATCCCTGAATTTGGGCAAATGGATGTGCATTGTGGTACAGTGGATAAACCGAGGAGCCGAGTTCGAATTCCAGTTGAATCCATTATATTCACTTACGCGCAAATACCCTTGGGAAAGGTATTAATCCGTCTCTTCCTTCCAGTTATGGGTTAAATAACAGGACAGATTGGGTTCTATAGCCTTGGTCGGCAACCAGTCTACCGCAGAAAGCAATGGCAACCTACTGCGGGATAATCTTCTGCCCAGTCAGTCATGTCTCTTTCGAGACCTCATCGCCCAAAGCGTGTATCACGTATGGCACTTAACTGACTGACTGCTAAGCATGAAAGCAAAAGCACTTGTTGTAGCCTCATAAGTATTATAGGCTGAGCCAACAATATTCTCACCCTTAAAATCAAAGTATAGCTTTAAATGGATTTCACCAACAACTAACGATACTTCCTTATCTTCCTGTGATAATAGTTTGAATTTATGCTTAATGTACATCAAAATATTATCATATTGTTCAACTTCTTCTATGTGCCCTGTTCTTTCAGGATGTAGGCGATCATGGCTTTCCACCTCTCCTTGTTTCTGATGGCTCTTAGCACGCCTTCTCCTGTTACACCATGCAACCCTTGTTACGTCATCCATCTGGTCAGGTCCTTCAAATATGTTATCCGCTGCTTTTCTCTATCTTTTTTCCCTCTATCTGGCCTGTTAGTATCAGGTTCTCCAAGCCCTCCTTCCTCATTGCATATCCCAAGATCTTCAGCTGTCTCTTCCTGATGCTCAGTAATAATTTCCTTTTCGCTTCCATCATTTCCAAAACCTCATCATTGCTCACATGCTCGATCCATAATATCTGCAGCATCCTTCTGTAGAACCACATTTCAGTTTCTTTAAGTTTTTCCTTCATCTTTGATGATATTGTCCAGCGTTTACTGCCATATTAACTGACATCACATAGCAATCCAATACTCTTTTCAACTAGAAGATTGATAGAATTAGTCTTCTGATGGTAAAATAACTCCGAAAGGTGAGTTTATTATTGTCTCTTGAAAGTTTGTTCCCTTTTGGAGAGCAGTTATAAAACAGCGAACAAAATATTAACATTTCTGCTGAATAACCAAGCCTATTCTGTGACATTAGTTTTAATTGTTCACATATAAATTTGAGTATTTCAAAATATTTAAAAGACTGGTCTTGAAGCAACGCTAGAAAGGGAATTACTAAATTCAGTGAAGCAATCACATTTGGAGGTTTGGTCCTCTATTCCTCAATATCAAGCTTTTTCATGTTATTCAGTAGATCTTCTAGATGGATAATGTCACTGACGTGCGTAGGAATTTTCTGTTCCCTATAGTATATATTTCTACATCACGACAGAAAATGTGTATCGCTCAATCACAAGCAAAATACTTATTTTCGAATAAGAGAAATTGTTGATGTTACATATACAAAGGGTCTCCTGTTGTCATACAACAGTCCAATATTTTTTGGTTCACAAACTTTAATTTATCCTCGAGTTCGTCTCTGTTTTTGAAAACCGTTCTGCTGTTTGTATACTAAACATTCAACAGTACTTTGTACCAAAGCCTTTCTAATTGATGAATTTGCAAACCTGATTTTCTTGGATTCAGGTGACTCTCTAGAAGAGGCTGATGAGGATAGGTACGAGGAACAATTAGGAAAAATTTTAGGGATAGCACTCTTCAGTAGGTGTGGCTTTTTAAGCCTGGCTGTGAGAATGGGTCCGTTTTCCTATCAAAGCATGAGGTTTCATATCATATGTCCTCTTGGTAGAAGTGTAGTTCAGTCAGTTAAGTGCCATACGTGATACACGCTTTGGGCGATCAGGTCTCGAAAGAGACATGACTGACTGGGCAGAATATTATCCCGCAGTAGGTTGCCATTGCTTTCTGCGGTAGATTGGTTGCTATAGAACCCAATCTGTCATATTATTTAGCCCTTAACTGGAAGGAAGAGACGGATTAATGCCTTTCTTAATGGTATTTGTGCGTAAGTAAATGCAAAGAATTCAACTGGAATTCGAACTTGGCACCCCGGTTTGTTGTCCCGAGTCGATATTCACTTCACCACCAGTCACATCTCTGCACCACAACGCATATCCGGTGTAATTTGCATAAGTATATATATATATATATATATATATATATATATATATATATATATATATATATATATATATATATATATATATATATATCTTCTCCCAGTATTGCAAATATTCCCTTTTGGTTGTGTCCTCTTCTATACCCATTTATAATTTTGCCAAACTAACCCTTGACAAGTGTTGGCTGAAAGGTTCCTCGGGTTTAGGTTAAAATGACGTCCACTCTCTTTAAGGATATATATATATATATATATATATATATATATATATATAAACATAGTAATTGGGCATCTAACTCGGATAGACAAAAATGTAAAGAACAATTTTAATTAAAAATGTTTAGGTTCATAAATTTAAAGCATTTATGGGAAATTAAAATTGCTGTTGCATAAATTTAAAAACTTAAGACAAAGAGAATTTCTATTTTGTTTCTCCCTTTTTTAAAAAAAAACAAACAAAATACTATTACACTAGTATTCGATTTACCAATACGTGTATCCCTGACACTCACTTTATTAGTTAAGTGCAATTTAAGTACAAAGTGTTGATTCTACAGGTGGGAGTTTCTCGGGTGACAATTCTACAGGTAAAACAAAAATTTTTATTTTTCTTAATTTATATTCATTTGTGATTAATTCTTAGATTGTTGCTTTCTTTATTTGTTGGTATGTTATTATTTCGAGTTATCAAAATATAAAATCTTGTCAGAGAATTCAGAAGGAAAAAATATTGTTGTTGAATGTTACCACACACAAGTCCATTCGTCAATATCTTTATAATTTAAAACGTAGAAATTTAGAAAAATTAAATTGAAACATAAAAAGAGCAGTAGTCATATCTGTCTTTATCCGCACTAAAATTTAAAACATAAAAAAACCTATTTTAATTTTACTTTTTAAATGAACAGAACATTTAAAAATATTTTTTTTATTATTTAGTTACACAAAACACTTTATAGTGTGGTCTTGTTCATACTCCCCTACGAATACGACAAAAAGAAGCAGTAAAAGACAAACACAAGAAAATGCAGTTTTGAATTCAACTGACGAAACGTAATAACAACAACAGATATGATGACAATAATCTAAATAATTTAACCTTTTATGTTTCTAAACGAGCTGAATAAATTGGTTAAATTATTTTGCATGTAAATCATATGCGTATCTACAGTGTGAGATTTGTTATTGTTTGGTATTTGCAGTGTACCTAATAAGAAGAGGCATTGTAGGAGTGTGAAAGTAAGGTGCCTGGGATAGTACCTGGGATAGTACCTGGGATAGTACCTGGGATCAAAACAAGCGGTATCTATAAAATGGTGGAAATCGCGAATCTAAATCTAAACTTATTTATACGTGAAACTTTGTCTCTCTGTGTGTGTGTGTGTGTGTGTGTGTGTGTGTGTGTGTGTGTGTGTGTGTGTCTGTGTGTGTGTGTGTCTGTGTGTGTCTGTGTGTGTGTGTCTGTGTGTGTGTGTCTGTGTGTGTCTGTGTATCCGTTACCAATAGACTCCAAAACGGCTGAAGTAATTTTCTTGAAAATTTACACAGTTTTACTCTAAGCGTCTGCGAGTGTTCTTAGCTAGGTTTTGTGTCGAGGTACCCCCGATAAATATCGAAAACCGATAATCGAAAAAATCGGGTTATAAAAAGAGTGGTACGATTTTAATCAAATTTGATACACTCATAGACAAAGACATAAGAAACGATATTCAGAAATTTCAAGGTTGCAGTTCTTACAATAGTGCAGAAAATTTGATATCGATACCAGGAAATCAAAATTTGATTTACATCCATTCATTTTTCTTTCAGTCTACGGTTTCGCTTTAACTGGAAACAACAATTGTTTTTTAGTCTTTCGTGCCAACGTCCAAAGAGTCTGAGCTCCAGGACCATGGATTAGTTTTAAAGCGTTCATTACACCCGAGCAACGCCAGGCTATACTGCTAGTCTTAAATAAAAGCAAGAGTAGCTGATGAAAAAGGATGACAGCAGTTTATCATATGTATGGCTAAATGCTTGTTGCAGTTTCTTGGAGAAAGCGAATAATCCGGCGTGATCAAGAGTTTGTATAAGGCCATTTATCTCAAACCCTCGGTCACAGGGACTTCGTACTATAGCACAAGCATTAAACAGTTCCGTCTAATCATTTCGTTCGCGAGGTTTAACTCCAACAGTAACGTGGTTATTCAGACACTTCCCACCAATACCACACGCTGAGGTCTTCTCTCCAAGCAGATATTACGAAATCAAGAATGATGAAATTCGTACCCTGGTCTCATGATGATCGGAATACTAACGCTCGAATACTCGCCCTTTTATCATATATCTGTAAATGTAACATAAAATTTCCTTTATACTAATATATATATATATATATATATATATATATATATATATATATATATATATATATATTATGCTTTCATTAAGATTGAGCTCTCTGGAGAAGAAAATTTTAAAAAGTGTTTCTACTTCTGCTATATGCGTGGCTCTTCAGAAGTGAATTGAGTTCTTTCGGTGACTGGCATGTGTATACACTGCTTATGCACAACACGTTAAAATTTCCCTTCTTTGTCTCTATGCTCCTATAGCTTAGGGCGTAGCGGCTTCGACTACACTAAATCGGTCGAGTTTCGATCCTGGCCGAGAAGCCACACTGATGAGCTGTGATACAGCGAAACAGGCTTGTATGTGGATGATTAACATATATATGAATGTATATACCAGCGGCCATAATTATTAGGCCACCCCAGTGTTTTAAATAAATGATGTATTTCAAACTATTTTTTAGTATTTATTACCAAGTGAATTATTGTAAATGAAAATAGAATAGTTCCTTTGTTAGTATTGTCTAATAACATGTTCATCAAATGAATTTATACATATTTAATAATTATCTATATTGCAGTTTCATCAACGAAAGAATGAAGAAAAGTTAGGGTGATTCGGACAAGATCATCTTTGCTTCCTTGTCTTGTAAAATATTGCCAAGTAATAACAACAAAAGAACCATTCTATTTTCATTTGGCAATAAATACTAAAAATAGTATGAAATACATAATTTCTTTTGAAAACAAAACTGTGGTCTCCTAATAATTATGGCCGGTAGTGTATATTGCGATTTACTATTCTCAGTTTAGTTGTGGCACAAGGCCGAAAGAATGGAACACCTCGTGATTTTCGAACTCACGACTCATTTGTAACTGATCCAGCAAGGCAAGCTTGCTAAGCATTACACCACATCGAGGGACTCTATCTGTTGGGATAACCCCTTTTTGCACAGAATGGACTCGCCTGATGTGTACATATAATCCTGCCTATCCAGAGAACGGTGGCAGTTGTAGTAGTTACAACTACTATTGTCACTGTCAACTCTCTGCCTTCGGGTGGAGAGCGCTCTTTGCTTTCGAGCAGAGAGCACTAACCCAGTCGTGGTTCCGCCGAAGTGTAGAAGCACGACTGGGGAAAAATAGACAGCCATTTTTTGGCCGGGCCATATAGCCCGGAAAACCTATTTATAACTGACCCTGTGTCACGTGTTGCCATTAGTGGGAGGGCCAACTAAATATTGTAGTTGTAGTAGTTACAACTGCTATTGACACTGTCAGCTCTCTACCTTCGGGCAGAGAGCACAAACCCAGTCGACTGGCGAATAACAGACAGATATTTTTGGCCGTGCTATATGGCCCGGAAGACCCACATAAAAATAACCTTGTGTCACATGTTGCCTTAGTGGGAAGGCCAACTAAATCCTGTAGTTGTCGTAGTTGCAAAGCAGTTGTAGAATTGTAAAGCAGTTGCTTAGTTGGTCAGTAAGTTGGTGCAAAGTTAGTTGGAGTTGTTTGGATATAGACTCATTACCCGGACATACTATTTCACTTCAAGTTTGTATATAATTATTTCTACTAATAGAATTCCTGAATTGACTAACCCGTGTTCCAGTTTGTACATCTTGTTCAATATAACTTACATTTTCTATCTCCATATCTGTTTTTGTTATTTATTATTTTGTGTGGTTTCTCACCCGTAATCCGCAACACTATCGATGTGCATAAATTTTTTAATCAAATTCTTTAATATAAGGCAGTAAAGCTCCTAAAAAACAAAAGGTTACTGGGTGTAAAAGATTTAGAAAACAGAAACAGTATTTAGGATGCGAGAACTATAGAAGAGTAATCGGGAAGACAGTAGATAACGATTGACATTGCATTTAAATTTTTGAAGATCTTGTTTGGTTGAAAACATGATGCCGGAAGAAAATTCCACAAGCTAAAGTGTGAGAAAAGAAATTGTTAGCATAGAACTTATGGTTACATCACACCAACTGAATTGTAATTTGATGAGACCCTACTGTTAATCTGGTAGTGCACTTAAATTCATAAAGTCTATGTACCAGAGCGAAGATTTCATCTGAAAAATTACCATGAAAGTAATTGTTGAAAAGTCACAGGAGAGCAATTCTACAGCGGTGGAAAATTGACTGAAGCTGAGATGTCAGGTCAGGACCAATAATATTACTGATTATTTTGATATTATCAAAATCTTTTAAATAGATAGCAACAGCATCAGACTATATGTGACAGCAATATTTTAAGCATGGACGATTATAAATGTAAATTATTACTTATGTAAATTAGATTCTGGATAGAAAAATATCTAGCAGTACACAGTGAGCTAACTTTTTTATCAGCTGTCCTAGCAATGGATTTATTATAGTCTTTCTTCTTCATAATTTTCGTAAATTGCATATATAGGGTAAAAACATTCTGCCTGAGGATTAATTCATACCTGATCAAACATAAAAAGCTTGCAGAATTATTTTCCTTACCAATATCGAGTTTTTCTTCAATCTTAGAGATTTAATGGCGTCTCTTTGGGATAAAAAAGTTCAGACAACTTTATTCACTAAAAAAAGGTACAGACAACTTTATTCACAGCAAGAATATCTCTGACTAATATACACCAAACAAGACTATCCTTGAACAACATTATTCTTAGCAAACTAATTTTAAGAGAATTGAGTGCATCTGAAAATTATGATTGAAAAATACCTCCCAAGAACTCACTACTCCAAGAATCGAACCAATGGCTTCCTCTTCCCAGATTCATCACTGTCTGCCCCAAAGCTGTTATTCCTAATCTATGTTTCTGCCATTTTTGTTATCAATTGCCTTTAAGTTATTTATATTGCAGTTTCGAGTTTTGGGATTAATTACTGGCAATAGATGATATTTTTTTAAGCACAGGTTCAATCTTACATTTTAGTTTCTGGCGAGAATTGAAGAATAACGATTTTACTATTGTGGGTCTAGAAAATCACGCCCATATTAAAAGAGTGGTCAAAAAGGTCTTTCCACATTTGGTATTTGGTTCAATGGGACATCAGAGAAGAAATATCTACTTTAGACAGGCGACATTATTTTTGTAGCTATAGTCGTGAGAGAGGATAATGAGTGGATAGGATGAGGGCAAAGAAGTTTGAATCAATGAGTTCTGTGGTAACGGAGAAATAGATAATGTGATAAAAAGTGTATGTTATATGGTAGAAAGAATGAAAGAATTAATGTATGCAAAAAGGAAAGGAAGAAGAAAAATAAGAGAAAAATAGGAAAATTAAGAAATAATAATTTACGAAAAGCTCGAAGAAGCATAGAAAGAAAATGAAGAAATTGAAGAAAGAAAATGAAGAAATTGAAGAAAGAAAGAAAGAAAGAAAGAAAGAAAGAAAAAGAAACAAACAAACAAACAAACAAGAAAGAAAGAAAAAAGAAAGAAAGAAATATGAAGACAATGACAAAAATACATTGCGTGAGCTGAAAGAAAAATCAATGAAGAAAAACTAAGGGAAATAAAAAAAATGGTGAAAAGAAATTGAAAAAGTAAAAAAAAAAGTTAGAATATGTCACAGTAAAATAGAGAAAATGAACAAAGATAGAAGGAAAAAAAACGAGGAAAAGGAGTAACAAAGAAAGAAAGAAAGAAAGATAGAAAGAAAGAAAGAAAGAAAGAAAGAAAGAAAGAAAAAGGAAAAAAGAGAAAAATCAGTATAAAAAAGAATGAATGGATGATGAAAAAAGAAGGAAAATATAAGAAAGAAAGAAAGACGAAAGAAAAGGGAAAGAAAGAAAAACAAAAATAGACAGCAAGAAAAGGAAAAACAAGGAAAGAAATCAGGATGAAATAGAATGAATGGATGATGAAAAAAAGAAGAAAAAGTATAAGAAAGAAAGAAAGAAAGAAAGAAAGAAAGAAAGAAAAAGAAATATGAAGACAAAGATAGACAAAAATAAAATGAAGAAAAAACTAAGAGAAATAAAAATGGTGAAAAGAAATTAAAAAATTAAAAAATATTTTGAATAAGTCATAGTAAAAGGAAGAAAATGAACAAAGAAAGAAAGAAAAAGAAAAAACGAGAAACTGAAAAAGCAAAAGGGAGTAAACGGAAAGAAAGAAAGAAAGAAAGAAATGAGTATAAAAAAGAATGAATGGATGATAAAAAAAGAAAAACTATTAGAAAGAAAGAAAGAAAGAAAGAAAGAAAGAAAGAAAGACAGAACGTAAACGAAAGAAAGAAGAGCAAGAATAGCGAGAAAATGGAAAGAAACAATGAAGGTAATCAGGATGAAATAAAAGGAATGGAGGATGGATAAAATAAGAAAATGTATGAAAAAAAGGAAAGAAAGAAAACGAGAAAAAGAGAGAAAGCAAAAGAAGAAAGAAAGAAAGAAAGAAAAATGCAGGTGAATGCGTTTAAAAACTACAGAGTAAAAAGAAATAAAATTTTAACAAAACAAACGGCAATAAGTTGGTTTAAAAAAAGAACGAGAATCAAAATACAAATGAAATAAAGATTGCATGACAAAAGAAAAAAACGAATGAAAAGAAAAACGTGTAGAAGATGGATTTTAAAAAAATGGTAAAAGGTGTGAAGAAAATATAATACCATAAAGAAAAAGAAGGATAGAATATGAAGAAGAAAAAAGAAAATGAATTAAGTATAAATTAAATAAGAAGAAAAAAAATGACAATAAAAGACAAGAAAGATAATGAAATCACAAAAAGAAAAACCTAAAGTAAAAAGACAAGATAGCGTCTATAGCCGTTTTGACTAGTGGCAGCCGCTCTCCGGCCATCGGCTAGAGCAAAAATATCAACAATGCCGCCCAGCGTCCTGTAAATAAGGGATATTATCAACAGCTATGACAACAACGAGGCGGCCATGTCGACTGTTATGAAAACAAAAATAACAATAACCCTTGAAAATACGTAACAACAACAACAATAATAATCCTAAGGATGACAAGACGATTTTTCGGTGGATAAAGGGAGAAGATTATGGGTGGAGTGAAACGAGGAGGGTAGAGGCGGATAGGGACAGGGAAGCTGGCTGAGAAGTCGTCAGTCAGAGCAGTTTAATCAAAATTGTCGCTCTCTTCCGAAAAGCAATAACAACAGATGCGATGATGCCGACAGAGGAGACGGCGGATAAGTGTTGCCGAAGATGCTTGTGAGGCATGGAACGGTTTGCGACACCCGAACAAGAGAGGAACGGGAGGTTCAGGAAGTGGGTGGTAATGTGCGTAGTAGGGGTGGAGAGTAACGGGGGGTGGTTTTGTCATTGCGGTGGTTATTGTGGTAGTGTTGGTAGCGGCGGTGGACGAAGGTGAGCGATTGAGGTGTTTGTGAAAATTTCGTCTTTGCAGCTAATAGATGTAAAAGGGATGTAAAAAAGACTGATTAAAATGAATTGGAAATCCACAGATAAGTATGAACAGACTAGAACAGATAGATAGATAGATAGATAGATAGATAGATAGATAGATAGATAAGGAACAGACTCAGATAGATAGATAGATAGATAGATAGATAGATAGATAGATAGATAGATAGATAGATAGATAGGATAGGAACAGACTCAGATAGATAGATAGATAGATAGATAGATAGATAGATAGATAGATAGATAGATAGACAGACTCAGATAGATAGATAGATAGATAGATAGATAGATAGATAGATAGATAGATAGATAGATAGACAGACTCAGATAGATAGAAGATAGATAGATAGATAGATAGATAGATAGATAGATAGATAGATAGATAGATAGATAAGGAACAGACTCAGATAGATAGATAGATAGATAGATAGATAGATAGATAGATAGATAGATAGATAGATAGATATGAACAGATTGAGATAGATAGATAGATAGATAGATAGATAGATAGATAAGGAACAGACTCAGATAGATAGATAGATAGATAGATAGATAGATAGATAGATAGATAGATAGATAGATAGATAGACAGACTCAGATAGATAGATAGATAGATAGATAGATAGATAGATAGATAGATAGATAGATAGATAGATAAATAGATAAGGAACAGACTCAGATAGATAGATAGATAGATAGATAGATAGATAGATAGATAGATAGATAGATAGATAGACAGACTGAGATAGATAGATAGATAGATAGATAGATAGATAGATAGATAGATAGATAGATAGATAGATAGATATAGACAGACTGAGATAGATAGATAGATAGATAGATAGATAGATAGATAGATAGATAGATAGATAAGAACAGACTCAGATAGATAGATAGATAGATAGATAGATAGATAGATAGATAGATAGATAGATAGATAGATATGAACAGACTGAGATAGATAGATAGATAGATAGATAGATAGATAGATAGATAGATAGAACAGACTCAGATAGATAGATAGATAGATAGATAGATAGATAGATAGATAGATAGATAGATAGATAGATAGATAGATATGAACAGACTGAGATAGATAGATAGATAGATAGATAGATAGATAATTCAATTATATTGTTTCTTTGGATATCGCTAAACATAAATTTAGACTTATTCTATGTGCCACTTCTCTTAAGAACATGGCTCTCCACAACTTCCTATCTCTTGTTGCTCTTAGCAGTTTATTTACATTTGCTAAGTCTCCCGCTCTCCGTTTTACCTTCATTTCACGCAACCTCTTCAACTAAGTTGCTTGCAGCCTTCCTTTATCTCTCTTGCCCTCACTATATCCCGTGAGTGTTAAGTTTTCCAAGCCTCCTTCCACAGTATGTGCCCAAGGAATTTTTGCTGTCTTTTCCTGATTTTGAGTAAAAGTGTTTTGCGGTTGCTATTTTCTTGCAGACTTTAGGATATCCAGAGTGTATCAAAAGTTTGAAAAGTTTGTTTTGTTTTTTTTCAAACTTTAGGACAAGGGTCGGCAACCTACGGGCCGCGGGCCGGATCCGACCCGCGAAAGCATTTTGATCGGCCCGCGAGCGTGATTACTAATGACTCTATTTTTAACATGAGAGATGAGGCTTTCGAATTCAACAAAGGACCTGCTCTTATCTTCCTCTGATCCACCCAACCGAATTTGAATACTATGACCGCAGAAACAGGATCAAAACCCAAAAACCTTCATTTCTGCGTAAAAAATAAAAAAATAAACATAAAACAAAAACTTTGACCGATTTGACCGACCGACCGGGCACAGACATTAGGCGAGGACACCTTCAAAGGGACAATGTCGTCTCAGTCGGCGTTCTATTTCATTTCTCCAACAGGAACCCCCATCGCTTATGCCTGCCACCTACCCTATTTAAGTTGCTGGAATCTTTCAATGGGCCATGTTTTTATCTTCTCATACATAAATGTATATGTTTGCAACTATTTGTACTCGTATGTATGGAAATATGTGTTTTGATTTTGTTTGAAGAGTGTGTGGGGTTAGTTTTTGGTACAATTTTTAATAACAATTTCACACTTACACGTCATAATTTCATCCATTTCACTTCGGTTGATTTTTTTCACTTTGAAGTATTTGGACTTTCCTTGAGGAAAAGTAATTTTTGCTAGGTGTTTTTTAATTTTAGATTTTCTTTTGTTTTTCTGATTCCTCAATGTTTATTTTCATTATGGTTTTAAATATTTAGGTTGACAGAGGTTTGTACATGTAATTTTCCTTATTTTTCATTAATGGCCTTCGTTCGGCCCGCGACCCATCATTAACACGATCCGCCCCGCGAGGTCGAATGAGTTGCCGACCTCTGCTTTAGGGGCAGATTCTTGACTCTAAAACGAGGTAAAATGACTATATAAACATATGTTCAAACGGCCATTGTTGTACTTCAACACAGCAAGTCATAACAAATTTTCAAAATGTGCTCTGCTTGCTTCTACATGCACATGCACCCATTGCACGATCATTGACTGGCGGACCCCTTTATATATTCCTACACAGTGTCGAATGGTTTCGCATGCATAATGGCATGCTGACGAAGCATCTCTGCATCATTAATGTCTGCTTCATAAAGCAATTATTTTAGGTGGACCCACAGATAAAAATTCAAAGAATCGGGAGAACATGCAGGCCGTGAAACTGGTCCTTCCTATCTATCTGTCTTTCACGGTAGTTGTTAGCTAGATCATCGTTAACAATGTGACTAAAATGTTCTGGAAGAGCATCATGCATGAACTACATGCGTCTTTGTATTAGGAGGGGTACATCCTCTAACAAGTTTGGAAGTGTTGTATGAAATGAATTCCATGCAGCTTCAGGGAGAATATATGGACTTACCATTCACTACAATTCCGGCCCACACATTTATCGTAAACTGATGATGATGCCTGTGGATATGCGTTGTGGTTCAGACAGATCTGTTTCGCTGTATCACAGCTAATCAGTACGGTTAGACATCCGATTGCTTTTTACCCGAGACTGAAACCCGACCGAATTGGCGTCAGTCGGCGATTCTACCTCTGAGCTATAGGAAGCAAACTTTTAGCGTGTGATATATCATGTATTCATACGCCAGTAGTGAGAGTGTTCTAATTCATTACTGAATGAACGATGCGTAGATGCTAGAGTAGCTACTGTTTTTTCAAAGTCTACTATTCTTCGAGAGTGTTCAATCAATATATATATATATATATATATATATATATATAATGATAATAATAATATTACCTATAGCAACAACAATACTAATAGTAAAACTAGTATTAATCAAGCTATAATTTAAATCGTCTTGTATAAAACACCGAGAACAAACTCGGAGGGAAAATAAGGGGAAGTAAAAAAAGAAACACACGAAATACATGAACAAAAAATCAAGCACTCGTAAGAAAGAAAAAAAAGCCCTAACACTAAAGCGCTCAATACCAAAATAGAGCAAACAAAGACTGAAAATCTAAGCAAGAGCCCACAACTGACCACGGTTTCACCTAACGGCTGGTCAGGGAAAATTGGCTAATCTTCCCTGACCAGCCGTTAGGCGAAACCGTAGTTAGTATATATATATATATATATATATATATATATATATATCACACACTTGTGCTTCTATACATATAATCCAGCATCTTTGGAACCCCCGATCTTGAAAAACATGTTTAATGTTTTAAAGAAAAACACACGAACGTTTAAACTTGAGCTTTATTCAATGAAATTTGTCTCCGTCTAAAAGGTGAGACTCAAATAATTTTTTTTAGTTGAGTGACGGGCAAGAATAGTTTCGTTTTTAGGTTTTGCTCGGCTTTTGAATGCAGTGAATTATGCAAGACCACATACAGCGAAAATAAGCCAAGAAAAAACAAAAAAATTTTGGTCTATTCTACCCCACCACCTATATTTACCTGCATTTGTAACAATCAATTATCTTTTTCGATCGCTGCAAAAAGGGGAAGTTTTTTTTTTCTAATGAATGCCATGGGTTCGTTGAAAACATTTTCATGACAAAAGATATCGAAAGACCTTTACTTTAAATTCATTACTGTGATCTTCTGTTGAGTTCGCTCAAAGCGAGTCAGCAATTTAATTTCCCTATCTTCTTCTTCTTCTTCTTCTTCTTCTTCTTCTTCTTCTTCTTCTTCTTCTATGTACCTTGTCCTTTCAGGACGAAGGCGATCATGGCCTTCCACATCTTATTCCTGGTGGCTCTTAGCACGCTTTCTTCTGTAACGCCTCGCAGACCCCGTTCTGTCATTCACCTGCTCAGGCCCTTCAAATATGTTATCCGCTGCTTTCCCCAGTCTCTTTTTCCCTCTATCTGGCCTGTTAGTATCAGGTTCTCCAAGCCCTCTTTTCTCATTGCATGTCCCAGGAACTTCAGTTGTCTCTTCCTGATGCTCAATATTAATTTCCTTTTCGTTTCCATTCTTTCCAACACCTCGTCATTGCTCACATACTCGGTCCACGATATCTGCAGCATCCTTCTGTAAAACCACATTTCAGCTGCTTCAAGTTTTCTCTTCATTTTTGTTGATATTGTCCAGCATTCACTGCCATATTGAAGAACTGACATTACATAGCAATCCAGTACTTTCTTCTTTGTTTCTAGTGAAAGTTTCTTGTGTCTTAATACTTTACACAGTTTCTGGAACGCGTCTTTCGCCATGGATCTCTGTGTCGCACATTCCGTTTTCAGTTAGAACACTTCCCAGATATTTAAATTTTCGTGCCTGCTTGATTTTAACATCCCTCACCTGTATTTGGCATTTTGGGCTGCTCTTTTTGCTGATATCATTGCAAATAATGCTGATTATATAATTGAATAAAATGTAATTAAATTTTACTGAAGATTAAATTTGATAAACGAACACAGAAATGAACAGTGGCGATTCTACGGTGAGGTGGCAGAAGGAAGCCAAGTGCCCCCCAATTTTGGCTAGACCCTCAGTTAGTCCCCCCCGCAACACACACTTTTAGGAGTTTCAAAATTTATAGAACTGATCAGTCTCTGATTTTGATAAGCTTTAATTGGAGTAGATAGACTAAACTATCACCCGGTTCACAAACCACCCACGTCTATTGAACAGGTGAAAAGGCTTATCCCTTGTTCCCTGTTTAGGATGGGTTTCCGGCTTTCTCTTTTCCAATGTTTTCATTTCTTTTTCTTTCTTTTTTCTTTTTCAATTGAAGTAAATAGACTAAACTGTCGCCCGGTTCACACTCCATCCACGTCTATTGAACAGGTGAAGAGGCTCATCCCTTGTTCCCTGTTTAGGATGTGGTTTCCGGCTTTCTCTTTCCAATCTTTTCACTGTTACGTAGCCCCCTGCACATCAGTGGCGTTACCACCTTGCTCGGGGTGATATGATAAAAAAAAAAAAGATTTAATCTTCAGAACTTTTCCCTCTGCATTTTCTTTTTTGTTTGGGATTATGGAGAAATGATTATATTTAAGTTATTTCCTTATTTCAAAATAGCTTCATGATTGTATGGTCGGACTTTGCCGAAAGCATAAATCAATTTCTTGGCTAATTTTTGTACGGCTGTGGTTTCCACAGCATTTTTTATTTTGTCGCCTTAATTTATTTTCGCATTTATTTTTTGTACTTCAAAAAGTTTTGTAAAGGAAAAAAAAAATCAAAGCAGACAAATCACATTGTTCTGCTACTATTGATGTTAGTATTAACACTTTGATTTTGTTTTGAAATAAACTTCTCTTGTGTTCCAACAGCTTGAGAGTAAAAAAGATGGCAATAATTGATTAGAACTCCACTACTATGAATGAAAAGTCATTTCGTTTAATTTAGTGAAGTAACATACTTATACTCAAACTCATTCCTAAGTTGTGTACACGATTGTGGTGTAGTATGAAAATGAAGACACTGCTTCAGTGTGTCCTGTCCTCCTCAGAAAAATCCCGGCCCCTAAGTGTCCCCACTCCCAGAGTTTCACAATCGCAACTGGAAATGAATAATGAATCAATCCAATCATAGTGGGCGGCACGAAGACTATCGAACTTACTACACGAGAAAATGATCGGTGAGATTTCACAGCTTAATAATTGCTCTGCAGCAGGCGTAGAAGTTTTCCACGTCTATGAACTGTCTTCCTTTATATAAGGGTACGTGTATGTCGATAACGTTAATGCGGGTGTACATATTTGACTATGACTGTTTAATGCACCTTTATCTACGAAAGGGTAATTCGAAACTTCGGATGCTGGGGCGAAACGAAAAAAAATCAGTTAAAACTATCAGAAGCGATTTGGACAAAAACGGTAGACAACCGGAAGAGATTCTTTCGCTTTACACCGCTTGACAACAGATGGCGCTGCCTGTACGGACGGCAGACATTTTCCTTTTTTTTTCTTTATCCAAATCTTTTTCTGTCTTTAAATTGTATCCTCATTTTACGCCACCTTTGTACAAGTGATTTCATCCGCACACAAAAACAACAATAAAAGAAAAAATACAATCACAAACATTAACGCATGCATTCACAAGAAATTATTGATATATATATATATATATATATATATATATATATATATATATAAGGAGAAAACAGTGAAATAGATAGATAGATAGATAGATAGATAGATAGATACATACATACATACATACATATGAAGACCGTGTGATAGATAGATAGATAGATAGATAGATAGATAGATAGATAATAAAAAAATGAAATAGATAGATAGATAGATAGATAGATAGATAGATAGATAGATAGATAGATAGATAGATAAATTTCTGAGATGTGGTATTTATATTATTTACATTGTTCAGACTGATGTCCTTAACTTTATTCTCATATTCACGACTTTTCGACCGTTGTATACTCCGACCTTCTTCAAGTAATTGAAATTTTGAACCGAACCTTTTATTTGATTACCTGAGTAGTTTGTTTTCGTTCCATAAGTCAGGACATTTCCGGATATTTTAGTTATGCTCATTTAATTCAACTTTCTATGTTTTTGTTCACCATTGCTATTTCCAGGTATTGAACTCACAATTATTTGTCTCAAGTATATGCAATCAACGCTTTTAGCCCTTGAGAACATCAGTGTTTGAATTGTGTGAAAAAAATTCGATTCAAAATTTCCATTATCGGAAGACGGTCGGAACATACAACGTGAATATGACAATATAGATAAAGCCAACAGTCCGAACAATGTAAATAAGATAGATAGATAGATAGATAGATAGGGAGAGATTGATCATGCGGGCGTAAAAGTTACAGCTACTGAGAATGGAATCGACAAATTCAAGTTCGAATTTCGCAAGTGTGTCCCGGTGCTAATTTCATCTTGTATTCTGTTTTGTTAATCTAAACTTTTTTATAAATGGAACTTTGTCTGTGTGTGTGTCTGTGTGTGTGTGTGTGTGTCCGTTACCTATAGACTCCGAAACGGCTGAACAGATTTTCTTGAAAATTTACACAGTTGTATTATAAGTGTCTGCGAGTGTTCTTAGCTAGGTCTTGTGTCGAGGTACCCCCGATAAATATCAAAGATCGATAATCGAAAAAATTGTGTTATAGAAGGAGTGGTCCGATTTTAATCAAATTTGATACACTCATAGACAAAGACATAAGAAACGATATTCAGAAGTTTCAAGGTTGCAGTTCTTACAACAGTGCAGAAAATCGATAATATATATATATATATATATATATATATATATATATATATATATATATAAAAGGCAAGATATTTGTGTTTATACAAATCCGCAATTTTTATCCGATTCTCACCAAACTTCACACAAATATTCTTTAGGCAGAGTCTGAGCTCCAAGACCATGAATTAGTTTTAAAGCTTTCATTACACCCGACCAACGCCGGGCTATACTGCTAGTAGATATATATTTTTAAAAAAGATTTTTTTTTTGTCAGAAATTAGAATTGGTGAATGTGAATTTTAAATAAAACACTCTCTCATAATTCGCTTAATATCCGAGCTGTCAGGAACAGCAAAAAGCTGTTATATCCATAGTTAACTTTGAGGGAACAAGTGTAAGGATAATAAAATAAGGTAGTAAATTGAACCAATGCCACAACAATAACTAAGGGAATAACGAAAATGAAGCTAATCGGTTTTCGATCCTCACTCTTCGAATCCACTCGAGGACAAAAGTATAAACTGTGTGCACAAGGTTTGAGGGAAAAACAATAAATTAAGAATAGCTTGAGAATCGGCACAGGAAAACTATAATCACACTCTGATTACAAAAATAATACATTAGATCTTAGCAGCCTCCATTTTGTAAGCAGAAGGAATGGTTACTGGGCCTTAATATAATCGGAGTGATTTGTTAAAATTTTATCTACAGATTTTCTCCCCATTTTTATTTTTATATTCAATTTCCATATGTCCGTCCTTATAGCATTAATAAAGATCTTTACTTCCATAAACTCCATATATATATATATTTGGCTGTTCGGTAATAAGTGTTTTTTCATCTTAACGAATGTTTTTTTTCTATCAGTGAGTGATAGTATATCACAATGAATTTCAGGGTTTGATTAGGAAATCTTGTAAAAAAAGAATGTTTAATTCGTTGAGCTTTCGCTTGAGTAAAGAATATAACTTTGCAATCAGCAGCAGTCTTTTAAACAGGAATGCCAAGCTTTTATTTTACATCTTATTGTTCCAGGTGGTGAAAAATGAGTTTGGCATGTCAAATAAAAACGCAATAAAGCTCAAATATCACAGTATGAGAAATCGGAACCTGCTCGCTTCATACAAGAAAAAATTCAGGATTTCATCCATAGAATCATTTGACATGTTTTCTTCATAGAATATGAAACTTACCGTTTATTACAAGCTACTGGAAAAGGAAAGGACCGTTATTTCTGGTGTTTATTTCAATTAACCTAATCGGATAAACGTAGTACAATGTTGAAAGGGTTTTTGCTTTGGTAAAGAGAAAAAGTATTAATATCGAGTATTTCAATGCAAGGGCAAAATTCCAAAAAAATAAATAAATAAATAAGATTGTTAGGATGGAAGTGTTTATCAATCCTCTATACTCACAGTGAATGTGCGTTGTGGTGCAGTGGATATTGGCTCGGAAAGAGAAACTGGAGAGACTAGTTCAAATTCCAGTTAAATTCAATGCATTCACTTATACGCAAATATCGTTGGAATAGGTATTATTCCGTTTCTTCCCCCTCCAACTATGGGTTAAATAGCAGAACAGATTGTGTTCTGTAGTCGTTGTTGGCAATCAGTCTACCGTAGAAAGTAATAGCAACCTGCTGCGGGAAAATCTGCCCGGTCAGTTATGTCTCTTTTGAGACATGATTATCAAAGCATGTATCACGTATGGCACTTAACTGACTATACCCATCTGATTTAAACCTATACATTTTCATTTCTTTTGATTACAAGAACATTTCATAAGTGGTAGAACATTTAGAAATAAAGAAGTTGGATGAAATTTTTATGGAAAAAACCCAAACTTCTTTAATCGGGAAATTTAAAAATTGTCTTTCCGCTGGTGGGAACTTGTTGAAAATGAAAGTGATTACATTTTTGATCAGTAATACTTAAATAAGTTCAATTTACGTTTATTTTTATACAATTTCTGATAAATCGTAATTATTTCCGACCATCCTAATATTAAACATATTTAAGTTTATTAAAGCAGCGGCTCTTCGTTAAAATATGTGTTTTTGAATAACTCGTAAAAAAATGTGGGTTAAGTTTTTTCGTGAGTTTTACTTGGTGTGGAATAAATCTTTGGTATTATGTTTTAAATGATCTTTCCGAAATTGTGTGTTTTGTTCTAATTCCTTTCCATGCCCATAGGTCATTTCTAAGCTAAGACAGTCAAGAGATAGCCAGTGAAGCGTTTACGTAGTCTTCTTCTTCTTCTTCTTCTTCTTCTTCTTCTTCTTCTTCTTCTTCTTTATGTGCCGTGTCTTTTCAGGAAGAAGGCGATCATAGACAACCACTTACCCCTATGTCTTGTCGTTCTTTCTTAACACTTTTCTCCTGGTGTCTCTCCCAAAACCTTCATCCACCTGCTCAAGCCCATCAAAGATGTCTTGCGTCGCTTTCCCTAGTCTCTTTTACCTTATATCCAACCCGTGAGTATTAGATTCTCTAAGTCCTCTTTCTTCAATATGTGTCCAAGAAACTTCACCTGTTTCTTTTTTATGTTAAATACAAGTTTCCTTTTCGTTTGTATCCTTTCCTTGGCTATTCCAATGCGCCTTCGGATCTCAGTGTCGCATTTTCCAAACTCTGTCAGAACACATTCCATGTATTTTCATTTCTGCATCTACTTGATTTTATCATCCTTGACCTGGGGTTGGCATTGGGGGGGGGGGGGCTTCTCTCTTTGCTGATGACCACGCATTCAGTTTGCTTGTAGTTTATGTTTAAGCCTTTCTTCTGACTTTCCCTGGCTACCTTGTGCAAGAGATCCTGTATTTTCCTTTCCGTGTCTGTTGTCAGTACAGTGTTATCTGCGTATCTTAGATTGTTAAGATTATGGCGGCCAATGACGTTGTCTATAAGTCCGGATTTTAAAATGAATGAGATTTCATATGCTATGCCAGTAGAATATAATTTAATGCCACGTGGCTAAAATGATTAAAAACATTTCGAAAGCTATTTTATTTTCACACGTATGCGTCAAGATTGGAATAAAATTCATGGTACGTACTTGACCGTTTATTCACTCTTCCCCTGACATCAAACGCTGTATTCTCGAGCAGGGATAATTCATAAAAAGACTCACCATCCATTGAAATACGTAGACTGATTTGTTTGTTTTTTTTAATTTTTCAATCCAGTTTCCAATCAGAGTCGGCCTTCGACAATACTGAACATACTTATATCTTAATTACTACTATTAGTACTACTATTACTCAGTTAAGCGCCATACGTGATACACGCTTGGACGATCATATCACGAAAGAGACATGACTGACTGGGCAGAAGATTATCCCGAAGTAGATTTCCA
The DNA here is from genome assembly GCA_037127315.1 of Ascarosepion bandense. NCBI lineage: Eukaryota > Metazoa > Mollusca > Cephalopoda > Sepiida > Sepiidae > Ascarosepion > Ascarosepion bandense. Next base: position 475,908 of record JBBBDQ010002159.1, on the reverse strand, counting down.
TTACATTCTGCGATAAACTGGTTGCCACCCAAGGCTGTAGAACCCAATCTGTCCTGTTATTTAACCCCTAACTAGAGAGGATATACAGATTAATACCTTTCCCAAGGGTAATTACTTGTAAATGAATGCAACGAATTCAACTGGAATTCGAACTCGGCTCCCCGATTTGTCGTTTCGAGGCGATATCGACATCCAAACTACTATTACCACTACTTCTATTAATATATATTTAGGCAGCAACCTTTCAAGCATCTTTCATTAAATATGGTCAACAAGATTAAATTAGTTTTTATTTAGATTTCAAATAAAAGAAGTTAAAATAAGAGTTAAGAAAAATTAAAATTTTCCATAATTATTATTGTCCCGAGCGCTTTCGGCTACGTTTATAGTCTTTATCAAGTGAACTTTAGTCCTTGGAGATTATTTTCCCATATGTTGACCATTGCATATACATCTCTGTGTGGTTTTGAGGAGAAAATGTTCAAAACGCCATCTTCACTACTAAACGATGTAAAATTAATGACAGGGAAAAGATATTTGATATATAAAAATTGGAGTAGATAGACTTTAATTGGAGTAGATAGACTAAACTATCACCCGGTTCACACTCCACCCACATCTATTGAACAGGTGAAGAGGCTCGTCCTTTGGTTCCTGTTTAGGATGCGGTTTTAGGTTTTCTCTTTTCTGATCTTCTCACTCTTATGTAGCCCCCTGCACATCAGTGGTGTTATCGCCTTGCTTGGGGTGATATGATTAAAAAAAAAGGACCTCTTGAATAGCGAGATGTCTACAACAATGTGATTTAAAAATAATTTTTTGTATTATCGACGAGAATTTTCTTTAAGGGATCTTATAAATTATGGATTAGTAAATGTTTTTTTTAATAACACTTGGATGAGACAAGGAGGTGATAGTGTATCCGATATAGGTAACTGATTTGTGACAAGAAACACTGTCTTGTACAGAGCATTGTAACTGATAGACTATATCCGTTACGCAAGTTACATTTATTTTGGTTAGTTACGAGAAGGTTCGTGGTTTTTCATTTTCTGTAGTATATTGTAATCTTTACATGTTTTTCGGAGATTACAGCAGAAATATAGTGTTCAATAATTTTTCGTATGTCATATTCGTCTTTCTTGTAGTAGTTGTGCATCTGGTTCCGGTAAAATATGTTGAAGCTTTGTTGTGTTGTATACATACATACATATATATATATATATATATATATATATATATATATATATATTATTATTATTATTATTATTATTATTATTATTATTATTATTATTGCAAATCTCCTGAAGACACCACATGGTAGAAACCTAGGTCGTTATATATATATAATGAGTGTGTGTGTGTGTGTGTGTGTGTGTGTGTGTGTGTGTGTGTGTGTGTGTGTGTGTGTGTGCGCGCGTGTGTGTGTGTGTGTGTGTGTGTGTGTGTGTGTGTGTGTGTGCGCGTGTGTGTGTGTGTGTGTGTGTGTGTGTGTGTGTGTGTGTGTGTGTGTGCGCGCGTGTGTGTGTGTGTGTGTGTGTGTGTGTGTGTGTGTGTGCGCGTGTGTGTGTGCGTGTGTGTGTGTGTGCGCGTGTGTGTGTGTATGTGCGTGTGTGTGTGTGCGCGTGTGTGTGTGCGTGTGTGTGTGTGCGCGTGTGTGTGTGTGTGTGTGTGTGTATCCGAAATAAGTATTTCGTAATGTATTAATAAAGGTTTTATCGTTCTTTATTATATGTTATTGTTGAGGCTTTTGCATACTTCCCAAGCTTTTCTATAAAAAAAAAAAATAATTGAAAGAATATTATTTGAGCTAGAAACTGGAAGGTTTGGTGTGATTTTTCAAGGCAAACGCATCAGAAACTATATCACATAAACCCAGCCATGGGCAGACAAAATATAAAACAGAGTGTTAATCATTAATCTATCGAGTCTTTATGTTACAAGCATAGAGTAAAAGGAAAAAGAGAAAAATTGAGAAAAAAGGGTATGATAAAGGATTGCGAAAAAGAAGAAGGTAAAGGATAGAGTAAAAAGAAAAGAAATGTTGGAGAAAAAGGGAGGAGAAAATACAGAGTAAAAAGAGTTTGAGTTTGAGTTTTGTTTAACGGCATATCAATCTCTGTGGGTTATTTAGGGCAAAAAAGGTAAGGTTTTAAGGTATTTTTTTAATGCTCAGTTATAGAGAGAATGTTGATTTAGTCAGATATAAATGAATGTTTTTGTTTTTATTCGTTTTTATTTTAGAAAATTGAAAACGTCTTCTAGTTTTGTATTCAAAAATGTTTTGTTGAGATTTTCTTATGGTAATAATTTTTTCTTCAAAAATCTATTGTTGGTAATATTTTTCATTCAAAATGTATATTTTTCTATAAAAGTCTATTTTTATCCTTTCATAGTGTTTTTGGTAATAATTTTTTCTTCAAAAATCTATTGTTGGTAATATTTTTCATTCAAAATGTATATTTTTCTATAAAAGTCTATTTTTATCCTTTCATAGTGTTTTGACCCCAGTTTGGGGGTTAACTATTTACCCATAGCTGGGACCCTAACAGGTGCTACCACTCCGGGTCAGAGTGAATCTGGAAACAACGGCAATTAAGAGGTGGTTCCATGCGCCTCACAATCTCTTACTCAGTGGCCATGCTGCCGGATGCAGTTTACTGTCATACCCAGGACCGCAGAGGAAAAAGAAGAGAAAAGAATGAGCAACAGGTAGAAAAGAAAAGATTAAGAAAACAGAAGATGGGAAAGAATCGAGTAAAAAAAAGAGAAAGGATTGAATAAAAGGAAGGAAAAATCATTGGGAATTTAAAAATTGAGAACGGATAGAGCAAAAAGACGTCGAGAAAGGACAGAGCAAAATGTAGAAAAGAAAACAATGAGAAGATGAGGATGGACAGAGAAAAAGGAAGATGACAAAAGGATTGACTAAAAATGAAAAAAAGAAAGGATAAACCAAAAGGAAAAAGAAAAAGTATAGAGCAAAAAGACGTCGAGAAAGGACAGAGCAAAATGTAGTAGATAAAAGATTAAGATGAGAAAGGATAGAAAAAAAAAGAAAGAAAAGAAAGGATTGACTTAAAGTAAAAAAAGAAAGCATATACCAAAAGGAAAAAGATGCAGGTTAGAGCAAAAGGATCGTGAGAAAGGACAAAACCAAAAAGGGAGGAAACAGGACAGACCAAAAGGAATTAATCAAGAGGAAAAACAGAAATGACTGTTAAAAGGAATAGAAAATATTGCACAAAATGAAGAAAAGAAAAAACAAGAACTGGAAATAAAAAAATCATAACAAACGGTAATTTGAATTAGCTGACTTTTCGAAAATGTAGAACGTCATTAATACCAGTTGTCATTGTTACACTTGCTATAGTGACTGAAAGAATAAATACGTTAGTAGAGAAAATTGTTGACTATTCAATGAAAATATTACAGAAATTAAACCTTTTTTGAAGAGCAAGAATAATTCCGAAAGTTATGAAATTTTCAAAAGCAAATTGCTAAATAGCTAATGTTTCTTGTTGTTCCAATCACGCATTAATTACCAGATATTAACGTTATCTGATAAATTACTCCAAATAATAACAATAAATAATCATCGATGGTTACGTGCATCTGGATTCAAGTTTGAAACTGAAGGCTTTATTCTTGCAGCTCAAGAACAAAGTCTTTTCACTAGGAACTTTCAGGCAAATATTATACATAATAATGTCGATCCAAAATGCAGGTTCTGTGATAAATACCAAGAAAAAATAGACTATCTAATATCAGGATGTTCTGTACTTTCCCCAAATGAATATAAAAATCGTCACGATAGAGTGGAGCAATATTTACACTGGACTGTGCAAATACTATGGAAAATATGTAAACAAACACTGGTATAAACATCATCCAGCACCGGTTACAGAAATAGAAGATGTCACCATTCTATGAGATTACGCTATCTATACAGACAGAAAATTTGAAGCAAATAGGCCGGACATTATTGTTAAAAACCAGAAAGAAAAAATTTGCCTATTAATTGATATGGCTTGTCCAGCGGATTGTAACATAGCAACCAAGGAATTCGAAAAACTGTCAAAATATAAAGACTTGGAAACTGAAAAAAATGTGGAAATCGAAAACAAGAATCGTACAAGTGATAGTAGGTGCACTTGGAATCATAAAAAATGGAACAAAACAACACATTGAAAGAATTCCTAGAAACCCCAGTTTAAGAGATATACAAAAAATTGTCTTATTAAGTACAGCCCACACACTAAGAAGAACTTTGTCTATGTAACGCTAGGGATATTAGGGGAGATAGAAAAAAACATGAAATGGAGCCATAACAACACCGGCCTTAGATCTTCCCGCAGACTTGGTAGGTAGTGCGACCATAGCAGAAATCGAAATATTATGAAAAAGGACAAATAATACATTATGATTCTACTCCAGAAATGAATTTTATTGATTGTGCTCTTAACTAATTGAATGTTTAAATATGTTCATGTAACTTGAAAATTGAACTAATGTCCTTAAATATTCTCGTCGGAGCAAGCCTTATGTCACGCATGTCATCAAACCTATCCAGAAATATCTAAACTGTCACCTGTATACAACCGCTTCCTCAGGTCAGTTGTGAACAAAAGGCTTTGAGCTAGCAAAGTCTGCGAGTCTTGGCAAAGATCATACTTGTTAGAACATTAGAGATTGGCGCTACAGACTCACAAACAGTGAACTGTACCAACTGATAGAAACCACATCATTTGATGACTACCAACAGCAGCAAGTACTTCAAAAAGGTAGCACATGTAACTAAAAGAAAAAATTATGATGTAACCATGATGGCAACGTTCAACACTACTTCAAATAAAAATTTAGAAAGGATCCCCTCCCGATCAATACTAGAAAGAGTGATAACAGCTCAACCGACTTAAGAAACCTTTTTTATTGTTTTAAGAGAAATATTAATAAATTTCAATAGAAAGCATTACTGGCTGCTCAGTCAATGAATAAGGAAACGGTTAATATCAGTCAGTTAAGTGCCATACGTGATACACGCTTTGGGCGATCATGTCATGGAATAGGCATGACTGAATAGGCAGAAAATTATCCCGCAGTAGGTTGCCATTGCTTTCTGCCGTAGACTGGTTGCCAGGCAAGGCTATAGAACCCAATCTGTCTTGTTATTTAACCCATAACTAGAGAGGATAGACATATTAATACCTTCAACTGGAATTCGAACTGGAATTCGAACTCGGCTCCCCGATTTGTCGTTCCGAGCCGATATCCACATCCAAATTACTATTGCCACTACTGTTATTAATATATATTTTGGCAGCAACCTTTCAAGCATCTTTCATTAAATTTGGTCGACAGTAAGTAATTAATTTTTATTTATATTTCAATGCGAGGAATTCAACTGGAATTCGAACTCGGCTCCCCATTTTGTCGTTCCGAGCCGATATCCATTGCACTACAAAGCTAATATCACAAAGAATGTGAGGAAGAAAATTCCATCAATAATAGAAAGAGCAGTAGCAACTTTACAGACGTGAGAAACCTGTTTTCCTTTAAAAAAAATGTTTTAAGAGAAACATTTCATAAATTTCAACTGGCTGCTTGGTCAAAGAATGCTAAATGTTTCCTTATAGGGAAACGTCTAATAATATCATTGCCATTTCAAATATTGGGCCATGAGCAAAAGTAATGAAAGAACATTGAGGCGCTTTATCGAGAGTATTGTTCTTTGAAGTTTGAAGAACTAGACACGAATGGAACTTACATTGATATACTTGGGAATGTCTTCAGTCGAGTGAGCTGACGTTACTCGACCTGAAAGTGCTTCTAAATTGAACCCCACCTGCAAGAATATACGTTGCCTTTATCAAATCTTTTCCCCAAATCGCTCACATTTGGCTGCTCTTCAAATGTTTACTATGCCCTTATCTGTCTGCGCTTCGTATATCTGTTTTGAGTGACAGACCGGCATGGATGTTTAAACTTTTATTCTGTCGTCAAAGTTTCTCTCTGTAAGGGCCTTTTTTTCTAGCGGTTCATATGAAGATAGTAAGGTAATCAACCTCTAAAATATCTCTAAATATACACATCAACGGTATACGTGAAAATAAGATACGCATCAAGGATAAACGTGAGAGATTCCTCTTGAATATTATAGATATCTCTTTTCACTCATCAAGTAGTGTAGTCAATTAATTAATGACTTTGAAATATACCGCTCTAATCAAAGCTTCTGTCATAAAAAATAATCTAAACTTATTTATAAATGGAACTTTGTCTGTGTGTGTGTGTGTGTGTGTGTGTGTGTGTGTGTGTGTGTGTGTGTGTGTGTGTGTGTGTGTCTGTCTGTCTGTGTGTGTGTGTGTGTGTGTGTCTGTCTGTGTGTGTGTGTGTGTCTGTCTGTCTGTCTGTGTGTGTGTGTCTGTGTGTGTGTGTGTGTGTCTGTCTGTCTGTGTGTGTGTGTGTCTGTCTGTCTGTCTGTCTGTCTGTCTGTCTGTCTGTGTGTGTGTGTGTGTGTGCCCGTTACCTACAAACTCCAAAACGGCTGAACCAATTTTCTTGAAAATTTACACAGTTGTACTATAAGCGTATGTGAGTGTTCTTAGCTAGGTTTTGTGTCGAGGTACCCCCGATAAATATCGAAAATCGATAATCGAAAAAATCGGGTTATAGAAGGAGTAGTCTGATTTTAATCAAATTTGATACACTCATAGACAAAAACATAAGAAACGATATTCAGAAGTTTCAAGGTTGCAGTTCTTACAATAGTGCAGAAAATCGATAATAAATATATATATATATATATATATATATAAGGCAAGATGTTTGTGTGTGTGTCTGTTTATCTGCCTGTATGTCTGTATATTTTTCAGCTCTTTTATTTTAGTTTTTGCTTCGGGTTTGGCTCTAAGTAGGTATAATTGTAGTTCTTAGTCTCCGCCATCTAACCATTTACTCAGAGGACTTATTTAGCATTCAAATTCAGTTTACGACGAAAAAAAACTTATTTGATATCGATACCAGGAAATCAAAATTTGACTTACATCCATTCATTTTTCTTTCAGTCTACGGTTTTGCTTTAACAGGAAACAACTATTGCCTTTTAGTCTTTCGTGCCAACGTCCAAAGAGTCTGAGCTCCAGGACCATGGATTAGTTTTAAAGCTTTCATTACACCCGAGCAACGCCGAGCTTTACTGCTATTGTATTAGAAATCTGTTAAAAAGCTATAATATGATTTAAAATTAAAACAATCAATATGATTCAAATGTTGGTATACGAAGGGAGGTGAAAACTTCATAGGCTACTACGAAGGAGCGACTGAAGAGCTGTGAAATCTTGAGTGTATTATTTTATTATTTTAACCCCAAGCAAGGCAGAACTGCCACTGGTGCGCAAAGGGCAACATAAGAGGTGAGTCATGAAAAATAGGAACAATGGGTGTCAAAGAATGAGTAAGAGAAGGATGAGAATACAGGTGTGAAGAGAGTTGCATGAGAGATGAATTGAAAGGAAGAAGAACATGATACAAGAGTTGTCATGGAAAGGATGTGAGTCAAGAAGATAAGAGATAGCAATTGAATTTGCATTTAAATTCTTGGAGATCGTAGCTGTCAGGGAAGCAAGTATACTGAAGGGTATTCCACAGGCGGGAAGTGCGAGCAAAGAAGCTATTGGAGCAGAAGTTGCAGTTATATTTGATTGGTTTCACTGTAAAAGGGTGGGACCTAGCCGTTAGTCTAGTAGCTCGATTAAATTCATGCAGAAGGGTCACCAGGAAGCTAAGCTAATCAAAGCAGAAGCCTTGAAAGTATTTGTAGGAGAGACAGAGGAGAGCCGCATTACGTCGGTGGGAAAGTAACTGGATTTGAGCTACAAGGTCGGGATCAATTACATTACAGATTCTACGTTAGATTTTGTCAAGAATCCCGAGATGAATAGAATTAATATTTGCATTGTTTTCTTTCAAGGTAAACTGACACGTGACTGTTCAAAGAAGTCTTCAGATGTAACTTGTAGCGACAAATATAGGCAAAATTTGACATCGTACTGTTATCAGGTACCCGCAGAAAAATGTTTTAGCCCCTAAGAACATTCATGCTGATATGGTTGCTACATTAGGGTAAGACACCTCAGATTTATCAGTAGTGCAAAATTGAGCATCTAAATTTAGCAGGTAATGGAGGAGTCTTGAAGATAACCCAAAGTTTGGACGTCCTACAACTGCAATCACCGAGGAAACATTAATCGTGTTCACCACATGGTGATGGTTGACAAGTAATTGACTATAAATCAAATAACCAATAGTTTGCATATTACATACAGAAGAAAAATAATTTAATGTCCCGCTGATTTCAAAGCTCTATTATATATATACACACACACACACACACACACGCACAGAGAGAGAGAGAGAGAGAGAGAAAGAAAGAGAGAGAGAGAGAGAGAAAAATAGGACCAAAAGGCGGTTTCCAACCCGGAACTACTGACAAAGTCAGTCAATCAGTTAAATGCCATCCGTGAAACACGCTTGGACGATCATGTCTCTTTCGAGACATGACTGACTGGGTAGAAGATTATCCTGCAGTAGGTTGCCATTACTTTCTGCGGTAAACTGGTTGCCAGCCAAAGCTCTCGAACCCAATCTGTCCTGTTATTTAACCCTTAACTGGAGAGAAGAGACAGAATAATACTTTTTCAAATGGTATTTGTGCGTAAGTGAATGTAAGGTATTCAACTAGAATTCGAACTCGGCTTCCCGATTTGTCGTTCTAAGACGATAAACACGGCACCACAACACACATCCTTTCATATGCGCATTATTAAAAATTCGCTGCGTTTTCCCCAGTATACGAGGTCTGTCTGAAAAGTAGCGGGACTTTTCCGTTCTTCGATGAGTATACAGTGAGTTCTTGCCACTGCAGCAGATGATCAAACAGTCTACAAAGCGATCCTGCGGCGTTCGATTTTCTCAGTGCGCAAGAAGAGATGGGAGTTGTGGCAGGAGAAATCGTGGCTGCTTACCGACAACAAAATACCTGTCCCCAACTTACTGAACATTCGTCAATGACTGGTCGAGAGGTTTGTCGTTCTGTAACAACCTCTCTATTATCCTGAGCTTCCCCGATGTGATTTTTTTCTTTTTCCCAAGCTTGAGGGTATCATTAAGGGTATCATTAAGAAAATTCGTCTTGTAGACGTTCAGGCAACCAAGGGAGACGTAACTACGGAGCTGAGGAGCATCCAAAAGGAATCCATCAAGCAGTGTCTGACATGGAAGAAAAGAAAAGTGAATTAACCTTGATGGAGGTTACTTTGAAAGGGAAACCATATAGTTTCATTTTTGGAAATTGATGTGGAGTTGTTGTAGCGAAATTTCGTCGCAAAGTTGTAGTGACCGATTTTGCCAGCAGTAAGATACAGAACACAGGAGGTACAGTCAAAACAGTCTATTAGTATCACAAGAACTATATATACACAGTAAGTGTTAGTAATAAGTAAATAGAAATGATAATACCGAACGGTACGGTTACGCTGAGTATTGCCTGACTAGTAGCTGGCTTAAACTGCGTACTAGTTGTCGTTATTGAATGCTGTCAAAAGCCGTCTTGCTTAATTATATAGTAAGAGGAAGAGTCCATTCCTCGTAGAAGGGCACAATAACAGAAATGAAATAAATTGTTTGTGACACCAGTCCCGTTAATTTTCATACCGACCTCAGAAATTTTAACATATTTACAACATGGGAATATACATACGAGGGTGGGCTGAAAGGTTCATAACCTGACTATAAATGGGTGATGTTAGAGATGTGAAATCCTGCAGGCGTTAATATTAACTCTTCTTGTTAATAACCACATTGTTTATTTCCAGGTATACTGATATCTGGAAATAACAGTATACCTGGAAATAAACAATGTGGTTATTAACAAGAAGAGTTAATATTATTATATTAGGTATACTGATATCTGCGGATGTGCGTGGTGGTCCAGTGGATATCGGCTCGGAACGAGAAATCGGAGAGTCGAATTCCAGTTGAATTCATTGCATTCACTTACGCGCAAGTACCTTTGGGAAAGGTATTAATCCGTCTCTTCCTTCCAGTTATGGGTTAAATAACAGGACAGATTGGGTTCTATAGCCTTGGCAGGCAACCAGTTTACCGCAGAAAGCAATGGCAACCTACTGCGGGATAATCTTCTGCCCAGTCAGTCATGTCTTTTTCGAGACATGATCGCCCAAGCGTGTTTCACGTATGGCACTTAACTGACTGATACTGATATCTGACTGTTCAAAGAAGACTGTTTATCTTGTTTATCAAAAGAGTTATCAAGTGCAGATATGACGCCAACATCGCTGCGACACTTTATTTTTATGTCGGGGGGAAAGATGATAGTCAAATCAGGAAGATAGGGAGAGTGAGCAACTAGTTTCATAGACATAGTCAAGGAGAATAGTCATTGAAACTGAGGACTTTTGTGTTGGAGCATTGTCCTGATGAAACAAGCCCCTTGTTGTCAGTTTTTCTGGGTGTTTAATTTTGATAGCTTTTTTGTAACTACCTCAAGTTGACATAGTCTGCTCCTTTGAAAATATTCCAAATCTGACAGTATTTGAACCTGAACGTTTTCAGAGGAAGATGCTAGAGATTAGATAATCATTTTTGTCGCAAAATTTCTAGCAAAAAACACAATGCATCCGGTGTGAACCTGAAATATAAATGCTAATTGTTCGTGGACCAGATTGTAACCAGGAAAGAGAGTGAACATTTTTAAAAACCAGGACCTTGCTCGGGAGCTTGAAACTATGTAGAATCGGAGGTTTTTGAATGAAAACCACAATATGCGTTATAATATTAATTATTATTATCTTTGGAAATAGTAGTAATAGTAGTTGCTATTGCTGTAGTAATAGAAAGCGATATATATCAATAGGATTGAGAGGCGAATTCAAATTTCAAAGCCTACCTTCCCCTTCCTTTTTAGTTAAATAATTCTTACAAACAATTGGCTTTTTCCCCTCTATATCAATTTCAGTGAGGCTTTTAGGAAAATCACTTTTGTTCTAATACGTTTGCAAACTACCGGTAGTGTGCAAAAGTGGTAGGACAGGGGTGATTTTAAACTTTATTTTGATGCCTCATAAAAGATAAAATAGTTCTTGTCCTAATACATTTACACAGTACTGTATATTTATTTTTTAGCATTAGTACAAGTAGTAAGGTTTGTAGTAGTAGTAGTAGTAGTATTAGTAGTAGAAACGGATGCTGCAGTATTAGTAGTAGAGTGGGGTGTAGTAACAGTAGCAGTAGTAGAAATGTAGTAACATTAGTAATAATAGTAGAAAGGTTTGTAGTAGAATAAGCAGTAGTAGATAAAGTTGCAGCAGTAGTAGCAATTGTAATAGTAGAAAGGATCGTAATATTAGTAGCAGTAGAAAAATTCGTAATAGCAGTATTACCAGTAGTAGTAGCAGAAGTGGCAGTAGGTGTAGTAGTAGTAGTGTGGTAGTAGTAGAAAGGTCCGTGGCATTAATAGCAGTAGTAGTAAAGATGTTTGCCTTATTTTAATGTAAATAACTCCACTCATTTTCGATATCTAAATTTTAAATTGAATTTTCAAAAATAAAATTATTTCTTGAAGATTTTATTTTAGATTTAATTGAAAGCTAAATGATTAAATTTAGTATTTCCAGGAAGCAGAATATTCTGGTGTATTTCCAATAGAAATTATATTGATTGGAATCTAAAAATTTGAGATTTTTTAATTTTTTCAATTTTTCGGCCATTTTTGAGCGATCGACACAATTGTAAACAAAAGTTAATTCTGGGTTTTAAAAATCTATCAAAAATAAGTTATGCATCGATGACAGGATATTTTTTTATAATTAGCAAACGTAAAGTTCAATTAATCTGATTTGAAACAAATATTATACGTTTATGGTATGAAATATCGAATAAAAGTAATTCTTAATAAAAGAAAATCTAACTCGTTGACTCGTTGACCTTTCAACGAGGAAGTATGATGACCAAAATATGACTTATTCAGAGTGAACGTTTCGTAAGGGAAAAAACCATTGAAACACGTGAAGTCTCTTATAAGTTTCTGTAGTTAAAATATGTGCAAAATTTTAATTCTAAATTATTTGTATTAAGTTGTTCAATTTTTGATTTGTAAATATAGTCTTTACTTAATATATTTATAACCGAAGAAACTGAGTGACTAGAAGCAGTTTAAAACATGTTTAAAACGTTATAATTCATCATAATAAGCAAAGAAAAACAATGAAAACAATTCATTTTTCATCAATTTTTTTTTCAGAATATGATATCGTAAAATTATATTATTTATAGAATGAATTAAAAATTTATCTAAATTGAAAATAGAGTAGTCTTAATGCATTTTTGATTTTGCTATTCATAGCAGATTTTCTGAAAAATGGCCTCGTAATTTAAAAAAAAATCTACATGATTTACATTCCCCAATGAGTCCTGCATTTAACTAGAAAATTGGTATAGATAATGTATTCTAGAAGTTTTATGCAATTGGCAGGAAGTTACACATTTAAAAATGTATTTTTACCAATATTTTCTAAAATTAATAATTGCATAAATAATTTCATTTATTTGTGAATAAGTCCTGAAGTTTCATTAAAATCAGACAATTAGTTGATTTTTGCAAGAATTTTCGAATTAATAAGTCTTTCAAAGCCAAAAAACGACTTGCATAATATTACGTTTTCCTTGGCAGTTAGATTGCATAAACATGGCGTGAATCGGTGACGGAAAACATAAAAAGAAATTTTAACAGAAATTTCGAATGTGTTAGAAAGGATTTTTTTTTTTAAATAATGACAACAAAATTTGATCTTTCCTCTTAATAATAACATAAACATTTTGATGATAAAACTTTGTTTTTATTAACTTTGAGCCCTTATAACATCATGCTATGCCGTTTTGGGGGCGAATGAGTGGAGGGAACTATTTTAATGGCTGCCAATAATAGCAGTAATATTTTTCTACTAACAATGAAAGAATATTATTTTCTCAACAACTTAACAATTATAAAGATTGTGTCATCTTAAACATCGGTTTCCTTTTGTTTAATCAAAACATAAAGTAAACTAAATTGCTTTTAGGTAAATTTTTTACGAACCTGCCAATTTGGGACGAGGAAAGACTTTAATGTCTGCTAACGACTCGGCACTTTTTATAATGTTGGCAGAAGTTGCTCTTTTCTTTTTACCTCCAACAGATTTTCTTGAAATTCAACTGAAATAACTATCGTGTCAAGCGTAAAGAAAATCGGAACAAGAAAAAAACATGAAGTCAATAAAAAGATAAACACAGAAGAATAAACTAAAATAGCATGAAACGGAAAAGAAAAAAAATGGTCTCCGAATTGATAAAAATCATTTCACTGAAGCAGACGAACAGAGTGCAGAAACCGGAGATAAAAATATTCACTGATATTATTGCTACTACAACCCTCATTACGAAGCCGATTATCACTCCAGCAAATAATAATAATAATAATAATATTAATAATGAAAAAGAATAAAGAACAGATTGTAATATTTTTTTCTAGTTTTGTCTTCATTGACCCAGAAGTGACCGGAAACACGTGACATGCCCAATTCGGTTGCTTTCCCTCAGCAGATGGCGTTGTCTTAGACTTTTCACAATTGCGGATTGGTTTCTGTGATAACATTAATATGCTTTTTGGACTGCTTATATAATTAAGTACACACACATACACTCATAAAACTCGACTATAACACATAGTGACATGATAAAAGCAGCCATACTTAGTAATATATGAAAGTACACACGTTAAAATATGGTCTTAACAAGTCATTTTATCACAAAAACATGCATCAACGCACTTACTTATACAACGGCACATATTTATATAAGGATAGATATAAACCCCAACCATAGAAAATTATATTTCTGTACACTACATTTGTAAATATTTTGCGTGGAGACTAGCCTATATATATATATATATATATATATATATATATATATATATATATATATATATATATATATATTAAACTTAGTAGTATGCATGAAGAGTGTCTGTTCTAGAGTAATAGCGAGTTAACAAGTTCCAGTGACTGTTGCTACCGTCCAGAAATAGATTGATTGTATCCAGACCAAACACTCAATAATTTTGGTCCTATTCCAGTCTTAGTAAACATATTTCACATTATAAAGTACTGTGTAGAAGTATTAGGACAAGAACTGTTTTATCTTTTATGAAGTTTATTGAAAGAAAATAATTTAATTAAAGTAATTTTATTTGATTTACTCAACAAATGCTTTAACAAGAAAAAATAACTTGTTACAAAATAAATTTAATATTTAGCATAATAGCCTTTGGCTTTGATCACAGCCTCCATTCTATCAAGTATTAACATCAGAAGCTTCTTCAATGTATCTAATGGCATCTCCTGCCAAGCAGCTTGTATTTGTTCCCAAAGTGTGTCTTGCGAAGTAACATTAGATTTATCAATTTTTTTATCCAAAATATCCCATAGATGTTCAATAGGATTGCGATTAGGGCTTTGTGGAGGTGGATTCAAATTCCAAAGCCTTCCTTCCTCTTCCTTTTTAGTTAAATAATTCTTACAAAATTTTGGCTTTTCCCCCCTCTATATCAATTTCTGTGAGGTTTTTAGAAAAATCACGTTTGTTCTGATACTTTTGCACACTACTGGTAGTGTGCAAAAGTGTTAGGACAGGGGTGATTTTAAACTTTATTTTGATGCCTCATAAAAGATAAAATAGTTCTTGTCTTAATACTTTTGCACAGTACTGTATATTGATTTTTTTATTTAAAGATATAGAGATTACCATGGACGTGAGATTAAAACGTTAACATTTCGACTTAAAAAAAAAATAAAACAACAACATGAGATCCGTGTTCGAATTTCACTGTCTTGAGGAGATGATCTCAGCATACTGCACTGTCAAAAAGTGGTTGAAAATATACTGTGAGTAAACCCAAGACTGTCTACGGCTATATCGAGTTGAATACACCGGTTCCCGTCCGATCACCGAAGTTAAGCAACATCGAGTCTGGTTAGTACTTAAATGGGTGACCATTTGGGAATACCAAGTGCTGTAAACGTAAGGACCAAGAATGGTCCACCGGTCCTCCAGGTTCGGGGGTTGGGTGCAGGGCTAACAACCCTGCCCGTAAAAAACAGTTTGTTACAGAAACGGCAATAAAAAGTTGCTGCCCTATGCACCATCTGGGTGTGATGGATAAATGATAATGATAATGATGATGATACTTGAACTTGAAGCAGCAGAAATGTGGTTCTACGGTTCTACAGAAGGATGCTGCGGATATCATAGACCGAGCATGCGAGCAATGATGTGGTGTTGAAGAGAATGGCAACCAAAAGAAAATTAATATATCCTGAGCATCAGGAAGAGACAACTGATGTTCCTGGGACATGGAAGGAGCGATTGGAGAACTTGATGCTGACAGGCCAGATAGAGGAAAAAAGAGACAGAGGAAAGCAGTGGATAACATATATGAGGGGCCTGATCAGCTGGATGACGGAACGGGCGTTGCGAGGTGTAACAGGAGAAAGCATACTAAGAGCCACCAGGTAGGGAAACGTGAAAAACCATGATCGCCTACATCCTGAAAGGACAAAGCACATAGAATAAGAAGAGGGTGATGTTCAGAAGTCGTTAGATAACTGCGTTAGCATCAAGCTAGCGTGACCGTTGTACAAGAATTGATCACGCCAGATGATGCGCTCACTCCCAGAAACTCTAAGTAAGGTTCGCTAGACAAGAATTAGCTCCATGCCATAGCTGACAGGTATGGTCGAATACATGTTTACATGCCGCTGCGATACCAATAATACAATTCCTACCAATTCAGTATTAACAAAACCAAGGTAGCATATAAATACTCTTGCTCAGAAGATTGTATCTCTAATTCTTCTTCTTTTTCTATGAGCCTTATCCTTTCAGGACGTAGGCAATCATGGCCTTCTACGTCTCCCTATCCCTGGTGGCTCTTAGCACGCTTTCTCCTGTAACATCTTGCAGCCCCCCGTTCTGTCATCCACCTGCTCAGACCCTTCAGATATGTTATCCGTATCTCTATGGATTGTATGTATAGGACCAAAGTACAGGGTATATCCTATTTTTATTAGTAATGTTAGAGATTAAAAAAAATAGGATATACACTGTACTTTGGTCCTATACATACAACCCATTCACATCGATCAACCTTTCACTTAATTAATAGTAACTCAATAAAAAACGATATAACTAACGAACAATAACAGAGAGATAATTGTAAATAAGCCACAAATAAAATTAAACTATATATTTTTTTAAATTACAAACGTTAGAAATAATAATTAGGAACCACTACTGATTGAAATAAGCAAAATATCATTTAACATGGGAAGAAATATTTTAACCTTCTTTTAGTGAAAAATATATTTTAATATTCTTCTTCTTCTATGTGCCCTGTCCCTTCAGGACGTAGGCGATCATGGATCTCCACGTCTCCCTATCCCTTGTGGCTCTTAGTATGTTTGCTCCTGTTGCTCCTGGCAACCCCTGTTCCGTCATCCACCTGATCAGTCCCTGCAAATATGTTATCCGCTGCCTTCCTCTGTCTCTCCTTCCTTCTATCTGTCCAGTCAGTATCAGGTTCTCCAGGCTCTCCTTCCTCATTGCATGTCCCAGGAACTTCAGTTACATCAACAAAAAAAAAATCAAATAAAACAACATAAAATGAGAACCGGATGGAAATTATGCGAACATCTTAAGGTTTGAAATCAATCGAAAAAATGATGATGTCAGTATGTCAAATGATTAAAAGAAAATCACATTCAAAATATAACGCTGAAACTATGAAAATAAGATCCCGGAGAAAGCAAACACTTATCTCTGTGTTGAAAACAACTTTAAACTCTGAAGACGACAAAAGTGGTTGAAAATATTCGGAAATGATATAATTGTAAAGTAAATCTATAATCTTGAAACATGAGTAAAGACACTTATAAGAAGACAAAATGTAAATAACTGAAATCTTATCAAAAGAGATATTTCCGTGGTGTTTAATCAAATAGGAAAAAAAAAAAAGAATTTACTACTAAAATATATATATATATATATATATATATATATATATATATATATATATAGTCATGCGCATACAGTCCTGATTCGCAGATCATCAGTACGGCTAGACATCCGATTACTTCCAGTCGGGATTGAAACCCGACCAAACTGAAATGGGCCGGAGATTCTACCAAGCTATCGGTGTATGGCTAAAAAAAGCAGATTTTATTTACACGATATAAACGGACGCCAGTAGCCAAGAGTGTTCACTCCATTGCTGAAGAACGATTCCTAAATAGAGGTGAGTAGCTACTGTCTTTTTTAAATTTATTTTTTATTCTTATTTATATTGTTTACCTTGATTCATAAATGAATAAAAACAAAAAGAAAACTTATCATAGCCAACGCATTACGTCCTCTGGTGGATTTTATCAAGATAAATATAAAGATTTTTTTTTCAATAGATATTTATTAACAGAATTAAAAATGTTAGTTTTGTCATAATTTTAAGTTTAAAAACGCTCATAAATATATATTAGGCTAACTTGAAGCGAAGTTAAATTGTGAAGGACATTAAGTTATATAAATGCTGAATGAACGAAATTGAGTAAAATTTATTGATGTGGTTGAATGTTTGTTTTATAATGCAATTTTTTAAAATAATATTTTAGTTTGAGAAATTATTTGATGTATTATATGTTTTAAATAATAGAAGCTACTGGATTTAAGCTTTTCCTTTTGTCTTTGTTCATATTGTGTTTTGCTTATATATTCTTATTTATATAGGGTGTTCCAATATCTTGAACCGATTTTAAATTTAAATTAAATTTAAGCGTCTGATGATTTTTTAAATTTCTTTCACATTTAACAACTTCAGTCTTTGACAATTCCCACCATGGAAATGATTAACAATCAAACAACGTGTTAAATTTATCGAAGCCTGTTATGTAAATTAACGTTCAAACATAAATGCATTTGGCTTTATTGAATGAGAAGTTCCCAGGTCGCATCATCACTCAAAACAGTGATGTAACTGGCCACCACGATTGTGCGACTTGACGTCTTTAGATTTCTTCCTTTGGGGTCATCTCAAAAGTAAGCTCTATGCAAACATGCCAACAACAATACAACAGCTGAAGTATGAGATAAAAAGGCATATTGGTGGGATCGGGGAGAAACTATGCAGACGTCATCAAAAATTTGAACCATTGACCAAAGCCTTGGCGGACATTTGGACAATATTATTTTTCACACATAATTGACCTGAGTCAGATAAGATGATCCAATATTGAAATCAATATACTTTTACTAATAACCCTGTTTTATTCACTAATAACTTCACTCCGTCTTAATGGAACACCCTATTTGTGAATTTTTACAAAGAATTGATGGAGATGCTCGGTTATATAGACATATTCGGGAAATATATTAAAATAATCAAGAACATCTATTGACAGTAAACCGCCTGCATATGGACAGGAAGCGAATTCAGCAGATATACAAAAATAGAAAGGGGCGTAAGACAAGGATGTGTCTTTTCATGAAATCTATTCAACTTATACAGCGAGACAATTCTGAAAGTCGAAGAAATCATGCCAGGATTCGTCATTAACGGCCATAATCTAAACAATATAACGTACGCAGATGATACAGTGCTGATTGCAGACATGAAAAGTGTTTTGGATTCCGGGTGAGGAACCGCATAAAATAGTGAACAATAAAACAGATACGGAGATAGAAAAGTAGGTTATATTGAACGTAATATACAAACTTGAACGCAGGTTAGTAAATCCAGGAATACTATTAGTAAAATATATATATATATATATCAGTTCCGGTACTCTCAGATAACACGCACGGATCTCTACTATAACTTCAACTGATGTTCTCTCTATGGCAGGATTATATGTATACTCAGTCGAGTCTATTATCATATACAAAGGAGAGATCCCAGATAAA
Source organism: Ascarosepion bandense (assembly GCA_037127315.1). Taxonomy (NCBI): domain Eukaryota; kingdom Metazoa; phylum Mollusca; class Cephalopoda; order Sepiida; family Sepiidae; genus Ascarosepion; species Ascarosepion bandense. The sequence goes on along the minus strand of JBBBDQ010002159.1, from coordinate 456,840 downwards.
AAAAGTCCTCCTACAAAAGACAGCTAAAAAAAATCGGAAAGAAAGAACTAGATATAAACTGCAAGAAAACTGAATGCAGGGTTACCAGTAAAAAGAGGTACCCAAAATGCCAGCTACATCTTGGGGATATTAAAATCAAGCATGTACAGGAATTCAGATAGCAGGGAAATGCTGTAACAGTGGACGGAAAGTGCGACATTAAGATCGGAGGGAAAATTGGTAATGCCCAAAAATGCATTCCAGAAACTGGGTAGAGTATTGAGTAATAGGAAATTTTCACTGGAAACAAAGAAGATTGTACTGGATTGTTTTGTGATGTCTGTGTTTCAATATGGCACTGAATGCTGGATGAAGGGAAGAATTGATGCAACCGAAATGTGGTTCTAAAGAATGGCAATGAGGATATCATGGACCGAACATGTAAGCAAAGACGAGGTTTTAAAGAGGATGAAATCGAAAAGACAACTGATACATAACATCAGGAAAAGGCAGCTGTGGTTTCTGGGACATATAATGAGGAAAGAGTGTTTAGAGAATCTGATACTCACAGTTCAAAAAGAAGGAAAGATAGACTGAGCATACCATGGACCGAACACTGAGTAAAGACGAGCTTTTAAAGAGGAGGAAATCGAAAAGACAACTGATACATAACATCAGGAAAAGGCAGCTGTGGTTCTTGGGACATATAATGAGGAAAGAGTGCTTAGAGAATATGATACTCACAGTTCAAAAAGATGGAAAGATAGACTAAGCATACCATAGACCGAACATCTGATCAAACACGAGCTTTTAGAGAGGAAGAAATCGAAAAAACAACTGATACATAACATCAGGAAAAGGCAGCTGTGGTTCCTGGGACATGTAATGAGGAAAGAGTGCTTAGAGAATCTGATACCTACAGGTCAAATAGAAGGAAAGAGAAGTAACGCGCAAAACCCTTAATGGTCTTTAGATAATGGATGGCAGAGCGGTATTTGGAAGAGGTAACAGGAGAAAGCGTGTTAAGAGTTACTAGGGATAGGGAGATGCGGATGGCTATGATCGCCCACGTCCTGAAGGAAAACAGCACACAGAACATCTTGTTCTACAAATGTACGCTCACTTCAAAGCTACTGAAAGTAGAGGGTCACTGTGTGGCGTTACATTAGCATGAGAAATGTCATCTATATTGGTAGGGCATCCAATCAAAGAGGAAAATAAAAATTTAAATTTATATTTAATTTAAATAAAGTGCACTTTTTTATATTTATCATGTTTTTCAGTCAATTAAGTGCCATACGTGATACACGCTTTGGGCGATCATGTCTAGAAAGAGACATGACTGACTGGGCAGAAGATTATCCCGCAGTACGTTGCCATTGCTTTCTGCGGTAGACTAGCTGCTAAGAAAGGCTATAGAACCCAATCTGTCCTATTATTTAACCCATAACTGGAGGGAAGAGTCGGATTAATACCGTTGCCGAGGGAAAAGTGAATGCAATGAATTCAACTGGAATTCGAACTCGGCTCCTCGAATTGTCGTTCCGAGTTAATATCCATTGCACCACAACGCTCATCTAAAATGTCTTCTTTTCCCTCATTTCTCCGTGTCCCTTCTTGAGTGTTATGAGCATACAATCAAGTAGTTGTCACCGGGCATCACTAAATCTCTCCATGTCACTGAAGTTAAAGTATTTAGTAGGAAACCCGTAATCCTAAACAGGAAAAATGAATAAACCTATAATTCTGTTCGAAAAAAAAAAGGTGCATCAGTGTTTTACATATAATGCAAATGCGTTTGAGAAATACGTCCCAAAGAACTGTTGAGGGTAACCTCGAAATATTTGGGAAGAATATTAGAATAATCAAGAACCTATACTGGTAGCAATCCGCCTGCATACGAATATAAAAAGGAATTCAGTAAATATATAAAATAGAAAGAGTTGAAAAACAACGAGGCGTCTTCTCACCAGACCTATTCAACCGATACAGCGAGGAAATTCTAAAAGAATTAAAAGTTCAACCAGGATTCATTATTATAGGCCACAATCAATATCTTAAGATATGACACAGTGTTGACAACGGACACATAAACGAAACTACAAGAACTTCTACAAATAATACAGAAGGAAGGTGAGAAGAAAGGACTATACATGAATTGAAAAAAAGATAGAATGCATGGGTGTTAGCAAAAGGAACTGTCCAATATGCAAATTGCAAATTTGAGATACCAAACTTAAGCAAGTACAAAATTTAAATATCTGGGAAGTATTCTAACAGAGGACGGAACATATGATTTTGAAACCAGAAGGAGTATTGAGAAAGTCATATATTCTTTCCAAAAGCTAAGCAAAGTATTTTGAGACAGGAAGGAAAGAGTACTTAAATGTTATATCAGTCCTCCTATATGGTAGTGAATGTTGAACAATCTCGATGAAAAAGAGACTTGAAAAAATAAGGCTTTTCAAAAAGATGCTGAGAATTCAATCGGCCGAAAATGTAAGCAAATATTAAGTTTTACAGAAAATGGTAAAAAAGACATCTAAACTTAATAATAAAAGGAACTTTGTCTGTGTGTGTCTGTGTGTGTGTCCGCTACGTATAGACTCCGAAACGGCTGAACCGATTTTCTTGAAAATTTACACAGTTGTACTATAAGCGTCTGCGAGTGTTCTTAGCTAGGTTTTTTGTCGAGGTACTCCGGATAAATATCGAAAATCGATAATCGAAAAAATCGCGTTATAGAAGGAGTGGTCCAATTTTAATCAAATTTGATACGCTCATAGACAAAGACATAAGAAACAATATTCAGAAGTTTCAAGGTTGCAGTTCTTACAATAGTGCAGAAAATCGATAATATATATATATATATATATATATATATATATATATATATAAGGCAAGATTTTTGTGTGTGTATCTGTTTATCTGCCTGTATGTCTGTATTTTTTCAGCCCTTTTATTTTAGTTTTTGCTTCGGGTTTGGCTCTAAGTAGATATAATTGTAGTTCTTAGTCTCAGCCATGATACCATTTACTCAGAGGACTTATTTAGCCTTCAAAATTCAGTTTACGACGAAAAAAACCTATTTGATATCGATACCAGGAAATCAAAATTTGACTTACATCCATTCATTTTTCTTTCAGTCTGCGGTTTCGCTTTAACTGGAAACAACTATTGCTTTTTAGTCTTTCGTGCCAACGTCCAAAGAGTCTGAGCTCCAGGACCATGTATTAGTTTTAAAGCTTTTATTACGCCCGAGCAACGTCGGGCTATACTGCTAGTAATTAATATCAGGAAGGGACAACTGATATTTCTAAGATATATACTGAGGAAAGAGAGCTTGCAGATTTAGATACCGACAAAACAGCTAAAAGCAAGAGGAAAAGAGGAAAACAAGGCATAACTGGTGAGTTGTGTGTAAGGGTGCAGTAGATATAAGCTGGAAATGAGAAATCAGAGAGCCGAGTTCGAATTCCAGTTGAATTCGTTGCTTTCACTTACACGCAAATACCCTTGGGAAAGGTATTATTCCGTCTCTTACTTCAAGTTATAGGTTAGATAACAGGATAGATTGGGTTCTGCAGCCTTGATTGGCAACCAGTCTACCGCAGAAAGTAATGACAACATACTGCGGGATAATCTTCTGCATAGTCATCCATGTCTCAAAAGAGACATTATCGTCCAAGCGTGTATCACGTATTGCACTTACCTGACTGACTATTCACTGCTACTGAGGGAAAAATCTTCTGTCTAGTAAGTCATGGATTACAAGAAAATGATCACCCAAGCGTGTATCGCGTATGGCAATTAATTAACTGACTGACTATTCAATTCTACAAAAGGAAAATATTTTTCTAATCAGTTATGTCTCTTTCGAGACATGATTGCCTAAGTGTGTATCACGTATGGCACTGATGACGGCTCAGGGTTTGGGAGTAATAGAAAAATGAGCAAATTTATTAAGAGCTACAAAGGACAGAAACTTGTAGAGAGTCATGATGGCCAACACCCTAAATAGAGACGGTGCATGGAAGAAGAGGGTGCTACAGAGGTACATAGAAGAAAAAGTATTTAGTGTCATGTAATATTTGTATTAATATTTCTAAGTAAATTCCCTGGGCAATGATGGTCAACCACGACTAAAAGCTGTTCACGCAACCATAAGATAGTCGGCAACTGTTTTTTTTTTTCTGGTAAAAATGGATATTTTAAACCCCTCAGCAAGATGCTACAACGAGAGTAGCTGATGAGTATATACTCTGTGCACGCCAACTAAATTTGCTTTTGTTGAAAATGTTCAGAGGGTCAAGATGGAAATGATGAAGAATATATATATATATATATATATATATATACAGGGCCGTAGCTGATGCTAAAAAACCGGGCACAGAGAAAATTACCCGGATTTATTAGTTGACAATGTGATGACGTCATCAGTGTCATCCGTTTCCAAAAACTATGAATTTTGCGGATTTTTTCGACTATTCCAATGGACATTAGGCACAGAACGTGAACGAAAGCAGGAAATCGGGTTCAGACTTTCTGAGTATAACCAGTCTTTTCTCCCAAAATTAAGAAATAAACAAACAGATTTTTACTGCGTTCATTCGGATGTTTTCTTCGTTTTTCTTTCTTTCTTTCTTTCTTCGTGAATTGTTTAGTTTGATTTCTGACGAAGACATTTTTCCTTGCCCGGATTTTCACTATGATTGCACAGATATATATATATACATATAAACTCCTTGAAAATTACCTTAAAAGTAGCCGAATGTACTTGGGAGGATAAAAATAATGAACAACATTTTATATTCTTTATCTTCAACAAAAGAGAAAAAATTTAGGATGCTGGAAAAATTAAGACAAATTAATTAAAACCTTTCTTTCAGCTATATTTAATGAAATATGTTTGAAAAAAAAGGTTGCTATCAAAGTACACACACACACACGTATATATATATATATATATATATATATATATATATATATATATATATAAAGAATATTAATAAAAAGTTTTGAATTTAAAAATGTACTTTTTTTGGACAGTATTTGTTTATTTTTATTATTGTATTTTATATTTCAGACCGCCCTCGGTCCTTCATCAGAAACGAGTGATTTTTAAATTTGAATTAGAAACGTATTTCACTATAGCGTCCGAATTTTTTTTTTTTTTTTGTGTTTACATCACGTGGTGTGTTTGTTCACAACATGCGGCACGTCCGTAGAGAAAGTCTGTTTTAGATAAAAATTTATTGGAATATCTGAAAAAAACTTTTAGCTATTGAAATATTTGTAAAGATTCAACACACCTAAGTCCCTATTTAACCCTAGCTTGCGTGTATTTAATTTTAAAATCCAGTATTTTTCTTTCTTTCTGCGTGTGTATGTAGAATATATATATGAGCAAAGTGACAAATTTGATATTTGAAATAATAATGATAAGTAATGGGGAGTAAAAAGCTGAAAGAGATTTCCTGATGTCATCAGTCCCCAACTTTTTATCTATGTCGATGACAACTATTTACTTATGTCTTAATAGTAAATGTGATTAGGCAAATTAGCAGCTGACCTAAAAACTTTTGTAAATGAAACCTAATAATTATGGCCGGTAGTATATATATATATATATATATATATATATATATATATATAGATAGATAGATAGATAGATAGATAGATAGATAGATAGATAGATATGTATGTATGTATGCTTGTAAATATTTTACTGAAGTTTGTAAAAAATTGTCAATAAAAAAATATTTTACCCGGTTTACTTTTCTTGACCGCTATTTTTTCACATTGGCTGAAAAGATGGACTGCTCACAAAAAGGTAGCACTAAATTTCTGTACTATATTCTATTTTGATGTTCAAAGTATGCGTGCGTGCGCTGGAATGTGTATGTGTTTGTGAAAAGGAAGGATACAAGAAGGAAAAATATACAAGATTTACTAAAGAAACTCTAACACACAAATTCAAAACAAGCATAAAACCCACACGCTGAAGAAACCAGTTTAGGCCTACGTGAGCAAACGTTAACGCATGCGCACTCTCTTATGAATTAGCCAGTCATATAATCAAATGTAAGGTTGTTAACTCATAAACATGCCTCATTGAGTATAAAGGACATGGCTGTCTTCCTTATAGTCACATAGAAATCTTTAAATCGGATGATACATTATACATACACACGCTAAAACACGCCATCAAGCCTTTCAACGCCGGTGGTAGTGCTGCCATTTAGACAGAAGGCGGGAGCGGTAAACGCACCAGGATCGCAGCAATAACTATTGGTCGAGCAGAAATGAAAGATTCGAGAAACTTACACGTACCTCAATTAAATCGCTAAAAAAAAAAAAAATAACAATGCCCCAAACTTTATATTATAAACGAACTTTTCCCATCAAAATGTTTATATTATTATTAAGAGTAAAGATCAAAGTATTTTCTAATTATTTAAAAAAAATTTTTAATCCCTTCTAAAACATTAGAGATTTTGGTAAAAAATCTTGCTTTGATTTGAGTCAGCGGGTAACCATATCGTTACGAGAGTTTACAATGGAAAACGGGATCTAAACTTATTTATAAATGGAACTTTGTCTGTGTGTGTGTGTGTGTGTGTGTGTGTGTGTGTGTGTGTGTGTGTGTGTGTGTGTCCGTTATCTATAGACTCGAAACGGCTGAAGCGATTTTCTTGAAAATTTACACTGTTGTACTATAAGCGTCTGCGAGTGTTCTTAGCTAGGTTTTGTGTCGAGGTACCCCCGATAAATATCGAAAATCGATAATCGAAAAAATCAGGTTATAGAAGGAGTGGTCCGATTTTAATCAAATTTCATACACTCATAGACAAAGACATAAAAAATGATATTCAGAAGTTCCAAGGTTGCAGTTCTTACAATAGTGCAGAAAATCGATAATATATAAAAAGCAAGATGTTTGTGTGTGTGTCTGTTTATCTGCCTATATGTCTGTATTTTTTCAACCCTTTTATTTTAGTTTTTGCTTCGGGTTTGGCTCAAATAGGTATAACTGTAGTTCTTAGTCTCAGCCATGATACCATTTACTCAGAGGACTTATTTAGCCTTCAAAATTCAGTTTACGACGAAAAAATTTATTTGATATCGATACCAGGAAATCAAAATTTGACTTACATCCATTCATTTTTCTTTCAGTCTGCGGTTTCGCTTTAACTGGAAACAACTATTGCTTTTTAGTCTTTCGTGCCAACGTCCAAAGAGTCTGAGCTCCAGGACCATGGATTAGTTTTAAAGCTTTCATTACACCCGAGCAACGCCGGGCTATACTGCTAGTATTACATAAATCAATAAATCAGTTTTTTTTCCGGTAACAAACACATTAATTTTGAAATTCTTGCAAAAATTAAATAATTGTCGGATTTTCATGAAACTTTCAGGAATTTTTTGTAAAAGAATGAAATTAATTTTAAATTATTATTTTTAAAAATCCTGGTAAAAATAATGTTTTTTACATCCGTTACCCCAACTTCACGTAAATTCATGAAATTTTAAACAAATTAAATTCTGTAGGTAAAAATGGTTTTATTAGTTAAACGCAAGACTCATTAAGGAATGTAAATCATGAATTTTTTTCAACCATTTAACCCTTTTTTCTGAAAATCTGCTTCGAAAATAAAAATAAAAAGTGCAATAAAACTATGACATTATTTAATTGAATGACCTTTTAATTGCTTTAATAAATAATATAAATGTCGGACATTATATATTGGAGTGAAAAAATTGATTAATAATGAAATTATAAAAGAATTGTTTTATAATAAAACAATTATTTTATAATAAAACAATTATTTTTATTATTTTATAATAAAACAATTATTTTTTATTATTTTATAATAAAACAATTATTTTATAATAAAACAATTATTTTTTTAATAAATAATATAAATGTCGGACATTATAGACTGGAGTGAAAAAATAGATTAATAATGAAATTATAAAAGAATTGTTTTCATTTTTGTTTTTTTAATTATAAACATTTATAAAGTTTTTAAAATAATTTAAAAATATTTCCAATTCTTGTAGACTTAATTTACTAATCGAAAATTGAAGTTTAATACAAATCATTTGGCCATCGTATTCTTAAATTAATTTTCAATTCTTTGTGTGTGTGTGTGTGTGTGTGTGTGTGTGTGTGTGTGTGTGTGTGTGTGTGCATTTGAAGTTTTCTTTTGTATGGTATTTTCTATGTGCAAATTAAAAGATCATTTGTTTCAGGGTTTCTCATCTTTAAAGAAAAAAATGTACAGTTATGGCACTTGTGATTTCCAGACGCTTATTTTATCTCCATCTCTCAACACATTTCAATTACGGTGGATAGATTAGAAAGATCAACGCTGTGATTAAAAATACTTTCATTCTAAATTTAATGCTATAAATAAGTAATATATGTGTAAATCAGATTAATTTAACATTAAATTTGCTAATTTTCCAAAAATAATGTGTCACAGATGTATATTTTATTTTTGCAAGAATTGTAAACCCAAAATTAACTTTTGTTTACAAATCCGTCAATCGCTAAAAAATGGCCGAAAAATTTAAAATTTTAAAAAAATCTCAAAATTTTAGATTCCAATCAATATAATTTCTGTTTTAAATACACCAAAGTATTTTGCTTACAAGAAATAGTAAATTATTTCGTTTTCAATTAAAACTGAAATGGAAGTTTCAAGAAAACATTTTGTTTTTAAAAATTCATTTTAAAATTAAGATATCGAAAATAAGTGGTGGTACCTAGATACCACTTTTCTCGAGTACACAGGCCGGTAGGCGCAATAAATACAGTCTAAAATAAACAAAGCGTCTATTCGGATACGGGCATGCACTCAAAATAACGTTTGAAGTCATAACAAAATGTCGGATTAAAAAATAATATGGATTAAATTTTAGAAGTAAATTGGTTATGTATAAATTCCTGATGTGCGTTCAAAAATATAACGTTAGAAAATTAGTTAGTCTATAACGCCTGATGATACCGAAAGATTGAAACTATGGTAGCGTAATTGGATGATCTTCCTAATTTTGATATTTACAAGCTCTGCATGTTAAATCTTTATTTTTTTATTTATTTAAATGTGCATTGAGCACTTTTTAATACAAATATTTACAAATCTAATTTGACACAGACCCAAAATTGTTTAGTATATATATATATATATATATATATATATATATAAAAGTCATCAACATGTAATATATATATATATATATATATATATATATATATATATATATATATGTGCTTGAGCTTAATATATATATATATTTATAAACTTATTTATAAATGGAACTTTGTCTCTGTGTGTGTGTGTGTGTGTGTGTGTGTGTGTGTGTGTGTGTGTGTATCCGTTACCTATAGACTCCGCAACGGCTGAACCAATTTTCTTGAAAATTTACACAGTTGTACTATAAGTGTCTGCGAGTGTTCTTAGCTAGGTTTTGTGTCGAGGTACCCCGGATAAATATCAAGAATCGATGATCGAAAAAATCGGGTTATAGAAGGAGTGGTCCGATTTTAATAAAATTTGATACACTCATAGACAAAGACATAAGAAATGATATTCAGAAGTTTCAAGGTTGCAGTTCTTACAGTAGTGCAGAAAATTTGATATCGATACCAGGAAATCAAAATTTGACTTACAACCATTTATTTTTCTTTCAGTCTACGGTTTCACATTAACTGGAAACAACTATTGCTTTTTAGTCTTTCGTGCCAATGTCCAAAAAGTCTGAACTCCAGGACCAGGGATTAGTTTTAAAGCTTTCATTACACCCGAGCAACGCCGGGCAATACTGCTAGTATATATATATATATATATATATATATATATATATATATATATATATATGTATCACATTTTTTTTCATATATATGACAATTTATATATATATATATATATGACAATGTTTTAGAAAATGGATTAAATCCGACATATTTTTAATTTATTTATTTAAATATTATTTTTAAGATATACTCATATTTGAGTAGATGCTCTGTTTTAATTATTAAACAGAATATTTTTTATTTATACCTACCGACCTGAATATTCGAGAAATCTTGTTCTACCAGTGTTCGCATATTTTTCTGACAAGATATGGTCAATATTTAAAGTGGGTTTAATGGTAATTCTGTGGAAAAATTACTCAAACTTCCTCGGTATCTTTTGGGTTTGAGCTTAACATTAATTTGAGCATGTGAAGAAGACCAGCCTACCAAACCCTGTTAAACGCCTTCGAGATATCACAAGCAACAGCTTTACTAGTTTGTCATACTCTTTCAGCAATATGTGTTACCAATAGTTGACCTCGAGACAAGATAGGTCTGAACCTAACACTTGTCCATCTCCACCCTTGTTCAAATTAATTGAAACAAAACGAATAATGGCTTCCTTGGATCTTTCACACTTTCCCTGATCACGTGTACGTCGTTTCTTGACGTTGTTTTTCTTTTCGGATTGCATTTCCTTTTATGTTTTGGACTGATGGATCCAGTTTGTTTCTTCGCTCTGATAGGTGAAAGGTTGACATTAACAATCGCTTTATAAGGCGTGTGTTAGTGACACTTTTCCTACACTTCCTTGGATTGACGTCCATCGCAGACAATGGCCGTAGGTAAACTAATTGTTATGGGGAAACACACCTATTCCTCAGATAATGGACTTTCTCTCCTATATTAATAAGAGTTAACAGGAAGTACTTGAGAAGTTCATGAGAGTTCTTTAGACTTCTATTGGAGTTCAGTAGAACTACTATGCTGTTGATATTAGTCGGCAGTTACTAAGGAGTCAGCTTTCATTAGAAGATTACCAAATTCCTATCATTTTGGGTACGTTAAATCGATTAGCAACCGACATAGCACGATTATAGCCTTCAGTGTGAAAACTATACCACAACACTAATCAACAGTCGAGGCAATAGTAACGACGCAATATTTTTCAAGGCGAAACAAAATTCATCATACACCCCGAAGAAATATTCATATTAATGCAAACTACTGCAAATGACCACATGTGAGGAAAGAATAGAATTCGATTACACCCTGAAACTACAGTGGGTCTAAAACTGACCGTATGATGAAAGAATGGAAACTAAAGCAGTTGTTTCTATTAATTTGCACCGGGGTATTTCTTGGGTTAATAAACTGGGTTTTCTAGCATTGGCTGACAACCGATGCAGAAGAAATACAACCTGTCAGGCGTTGTGCTGACAACTCTATTCCGTAAAAAAACAATATACAATGAAACCACAGTAACAGCGCATAGCGTGGTGAGTTTGTGGCCCTATACACAAGAGGGTGCATGCAGGATTAACATTAGCTGGCTCTATTTAAAACAATTGCATGGCTACTGGTAATTCCTTTCTTCTTGATTTTCTATGCAAAACATACTTATTAAGTACTGAATCTTTCAATAATAATAATAATAATAAAGTCCGATAATTGGGTATGGTCACAGAGTCCCGGGGGTAGCTGAGAACCTGAAAAGTTTCCTCCACATATTTATGTTGAAACCCAAAGAGATATTCATTCAGTCTAGCTCAGCGATGCTATATGTCTTCAGCACACCGGCTATGGAATTCAGTTTGTCTATTCCAGCGTTCTAGATGGCCGTTGACACTACAAGAACTTTCACCTGAACTTTGGTGGGTCTTGTTTCTATTCCTACTGGATGTCTTGCCTCCTTCCTCTACGAGGAATACCCGGTGAAGGAATCGGTTTGCTCATCAACAATCCTAATATGCAGCAGGTAGTAATTTTATTTTAGCTAAAAAGCAGATTCAAGGTTTGTTAATTCAGAGTTTGTTAATAAAGTAGCGGTAAAAAATGTAATGATGAAAGTAATGAAGGCTCGTGAAAATAAGGATAGGATTGTTCGAAATAAACTAATAATCAAATAGAAGAAAAAAAAATGATGAAAATTGTGGTAATAATCATCAAAATAAAAAAAGCTAATAATGAAATAGTATTAAAATTCTGTGGTAAAAGCATGTAATGGAGAAAACAGTGGTAAAAATGACCCAGACTAAAAAAAATCATGAAATAATGGTAAAATGTAATGGTAAAAACAATAAAGTAATGATTAAAATAGCGGTAAAATAACTGAAAGCAAAAAAGCTAATAATGAAGTAGCGGAAAATTTCTTGGTAAAAGGGGTGGAATTGTTCGAAATAAACTAATAATCAAATAGTGGTAAAAGAAAAGAAGTAATGATGAAAATTTGGTAATAATCGTCAAAATGAAAAAAGCTAATACTGAAAAGAGTAAAATTTTATGATAAAAGCAAGTAATGGGGCAAACAGTGGTAAAAATGACCTACACTAATAAAAAAAAAGATAATAAAATAATGGTAAAATATAATGGTAAAAGCAATGAATTAAATATTAAAATAGTGGTAAAACAGCCGAAACCAAAAAAGGTAACAATGAAGTAGCGGTAAAATTATTTGATAAAAGAAAGTAATGATGAATATAATGTTAGAAATTGCCAAACCGAAAAAAAACATACCATCCGCCCATGTACTGAATACTGCTGCTGTCATCTGGTCGGGTGCCCCTGCTATTCACCTGGGGGTTCTTGACAAAATGCAACGGAGAGACTGTAATGTGATCGATACCGACTTGGCAGACCGGCTGCAGTCACTCTCTCACCGGCGCGACGTGGCTTCCCTGTGCCTCTTCTATAAATACTTTCACGGCTTCTACTCCGATGAACTTAGATCACTGGTGCCCCTTAGGTACGAATTTGCACGAGATACTAGATTAGCAACTAGGTCCCACCCTTTTACAGTGAAAACGATAAAATGTAACCACAACTTTTTCTCCAACGGCTTCTTTTCTCGCACTTCCCGCCTGTGGAATTCCCTTCCACATTATTGCTTCCCCGACAGATATAATCTCCAGGAGTTTTATTGTAAGGTCAATAAACACTTCCTAACACACTAACTCGCATCCATTCTCTCAAACACTCTTTCAAACACTCTTCCCATCTGCCCAACCCCCAGAATCTGTATCCTTACCCGTCTATCACCCTCCTTCTGACATTTCCTATATCTAACCACTCTTTATCTTCACCTTCCCCTATGTAACCCCCTTTGCAATAGTGGCAGTGGAATGCATTTCTTGGGGTGAAATGATTTAAAAAAAAACAATGAAATAGTAGGAAAATTTTATTGTAAAAGCAATGAAGTAATCATGAAAATAGTCGTAAAAATGAAAGAAAAAAGCGATGCATTAGATGTTCACAAAAAGTTGTTTAAAAAAAACGAAGATATAGATTATTCGACACTGTGGATGTGGCATAGTGAGTCTTAGCAGCAAAGGTCTTAACTGCTTAAAATTTTTGTTTCTTTTAACAAAACACTTTAAGTCTATGGATGCTTTGATAACTAGAAAAAAAGAATTAGAAATAAATGTACAGCTTCCAAGAAAATTTGAACTTTCCAAATCTCGGGTAGCTTGTCTTCCATTAATATCACTATAGCAAATTTGTGGCCAATGTTTAAACAGAGCATCAAAATGGGCATGACAAACAATAGCTTTTACTAGCAGTATAGGCCGGCGTTGCTCGGCTGTAATGAATGCTTTAAAACTAATCCATCGTCATGGAGCTCAGACTCTTTGGACTTTGGCACGAAAGACTAAAAAGCAATAGTTGTTTCCAGTTAAAGCGAAACCATAGACTGAAAGAAAAATGAATGGATGTAAGTTAAATTTTGATTTCCTGGTAGCGATATCAAATAAGTTGTTTTCGTCGTAAACTGAATTTTTTAAGGCTAAATAAGTTCTCTGAGTAAATGCCATCATGGCTGAGACTAAGAACAGCAATTATACCTAACCCGAAGCAAGAACTAAAATAAAAGGGCTGAAAAAAAAAATACAGACATACAGGCAGATAAACAGACGCATACACATCTTGCCTTTTATATATATATATATTATCGATTTTCTGTTATATAGGAAAACAATTTCCATTATACCCTATGTCAGATTTTGTTATGGAAGTCGCTGTTTTCACAGTAAAATTGGTTTTAATTTTTGGCAACGTTATTAGAATATCTTCTTTTATATGACACTAGCAGTATAGCCCGGCGTTGCTCGGGTGTAATGAAAGCTTTAAAACTAATCCATGGTCCTGGAGCTCGGACTCTTGGATGTTGGCACAAAAAACGTAGATTGTTAAGACTAAGAACTACAATTATACCTATTTAGAGCAAAATCCGAAGCAAAAACCAAAATAAAAGGGCTGAAAACCTGATTTTGATCGGGGTATCAATTTTCAATATCGTCAAATGCCATCCAAGGATAAACTAACATAAGTCCATGAAGACTTATCGTACCCATCGAGAATAGAACTGGAGAAAATGAGCCACAGTGATGGCTGAATATCGATTTTTGATTAGATTTGATAGAATATTGGGAGTATCGATTTCCGATATCGGGGAAAATGAGTCGTTTGAGAAGATCTACTAATGTTTGAGACTAAAAAATATAATTTTACTAAGTTAGAGCAAATTCTGCAGCAAGAATCACGATAAAAGGGCTGAAATTCTGATTATGATCAGATCTGATCGGATATCGAGGTATCGATTTCCGATATCGAGGGCAAATCGGAAAAAATAAATAGCCCGTGACCTGACCGGAAACCTAAAGAATATTTGTGTGTAGTTTGGTGAGAATCGGATAAAAATTGTGGATTTGTATAAAGGACATACAGACACACACACATACACAAAAACACCTTGCCTTTTATATATATATAAATAAAATAACAAAGAAAGAAAGAAAGAAAGAAAGAAAGAAAGAAAGGAAAAAGGTTTGTTGATGCGAAAGAAATAATAAAAGAGAAGCAAAGAAAATAAGTAGTTAAAAAAGAAAAATGAATGAATGAAAACCGGCCATGAAAAAAGAAACGAAGAATCGGGATAAAGAGCAACAAATAAAAGTGAAAATAAGAAAGAAAAGCGTAAAAAACTAAGTCAGATACACGCTTTGGGCGATCATGTCACGAAAGAGTCATGACTGATTGGGCAGAAGATTATCCCGCAGTAGGTTGTCATTGCTTTTTGCGGTAGACTGGTTGTCAGCCAAGGCTATAGAACCCAGTCTGTCCTATTATTTAACCCATAACTCAATGGAAGGGACGGTTTAATAACTTTCACAATTGTACTTTTGCGTAAGTGAATGCAGTGAATTCAATTGAAATTCGAACTCGGCTCTCCGATTTCTCGTTCCGAGTCGATATCCACTGCACCGCAACGCCACATTCACAAAACAAAAGACTTTTACTAAAAGCGAAAGAAATAAGTTTATTTATAAGAATGTAAACTAGAAGGAAGAAAGGAAATTGTCAAAAAAGATATATATATATATATATGTGTGTGTGTGTGTGTGTGTGTGTGTGTGTGTGTGTGTGTGTGTGTGTGTGTGTATTTTAATAATATCACCGCGAGCAAGGCGGTAACGCCACTGATGTGCAGGGGGCTACGTAGGAGTGAAAAGATTTGGAAAAGAGAAAACCGGAAACCACATCCTAAATAGGGAACAAGGGATGAGCCTTTACACTTGTACAATAGACGTGGGTGGAGTGTGAAACGGGCGATAGTTTAGTCAATCTAGTCCAAGTGAGAAAAAAACAAAAGAAAAAGAAAAAGAAAAAGAAAACAGAAAAGAAAAGTGAAAAGATTAGAAAAGAGAAAGCCGGAAACCACATCCTAAACAGGGAACAAGGGATGAGCCTCTACACCTGCTCAATAGACATGGGTGGAGTGTGAACCGGGCGATAGTTCAGTCTATCTGCTCCAATTAAAAAAAAAAAGAAAAAAGAAAAGTGAAAAGATTGGAAAAGAGAAAGCCGGAAACCACATCCTAAACAGGGAACAAGGGATGAGCCTCTACACCTGTACAATAGCCGTGGGTGCAGTGTGAACCGGGTGATAGTTTAGTCTATCTACTCCAATTGAAAAAAAAAAGAAAAACTTAACAAAATCATTATTATCTCTAAAAATAAAATCTTACAATCTAAGAATATTTTCTGGTTTTAGATAACCCGAAAAGAGCTAATGAGCCTTAGACAACGCATCAATCAAGCAAGACTAAAGAGGTGAAGAAGAAACTTGAATTAACAGAAAAGTGTTCCTACGGAATGATGCAATGAACTGAACATGGTAGCAAGGATAAAGTTTAGGGAAAATATAAACAAAAAGGACGTTTATGTTTAAAATCAGAAAGGTTCTAAACATAAGAATAATGAGGGAAGAAGGCTTAGAAAGTTTGACACTCACGTGCAAGGGGAACAGAGTAAAGCAGCGAGTAACCTACCTAACGAGCTTGTGTAAATGGCTGACAGAACTGGGATTGGGAGACAACAATAAGACAAAATTCACCGAGAGCTACAAAGGAAGGAAGGGCATGAATAGCCATGGTCGCTCACTTCATGAAGGGACACGGCAAAAAGTCAAAAAATAAGTCACTGCACTCAAATTTGTCTCTACCCTAAGCAACTCCATTATTAATATCAGTCAGATCTAAGCCACTAAATTAAATTAAAAAATCTAAAATTAAAAAAAAAAACAGTTACTAAATATTTTATTTAATACTATATTCAAAATATTAGTAGTTTCAGTTAAGTGCAATACGTGATACACTGACTAAGCAGATTTTCCCGCACTAGTTTGCCATTACTTTCTGCGGTTGACAATCAAGGCTATAGATCCCAATCTGTTTTGTTATTTAACGCATAACTGGAGGAAAGAGACAGATTAATACCCTTTCCAGTTACATTCACTTAACGCCCGTTTTGGGCGTAAGCAAATGCAACTGGAATTCGAACTCGGCTCTATTTCTCCCAGGAACTTCTGCCGTCTCTTCCTGAAGTTAAGTTTCAGTCAGTTAAGTGCCATACGTGATACACGCTTGGGCGATCATGTCTCGAAAAAGACATGACTGACTGGGCAGAAGATTATCCAGCAGTAGGTTGCCATTGCTTTCTACGGTAGACTGGTTGCCGACCAAGGCTATAGGACCCAATCTATCCTGTTATTTAACCCATAACTGGAAGGAAGAGACGGATTAATACCTTTCACAGGGGTATTTGCACGTAATTGAATACAATGGATTCAAATGGAATTCGAACTCGGCTCCCCGGTTTCTCGTTCCGAGCCGATATCCACTGTACCACAACGCACATCCCGAAGTTAAGTATAAGTTCCCTTAAAGCAACTGAAATGTGATTCTACAGAAGGATGCTGCGAATATCATGAATCGAGCATGTGAAAAATGATGAGGTCATAAAAATGATGAAAACAAAAAGGAAATTAATACTGAACATCAAGAAGAGACAGCTGAAGTTTTTGGGACATGCAATGAGGAAGGAGGGCTTGGAGAACCTGATACTAACAGGCCAGATAGAGGGAAAAAGGGACAGGGGAAAGCAACGGATAACATATTTGAAGGACCTAATCAGGTAGATGATGGAACGAGGTGTTGAATTGAGTAACAGGAGAAGGCACGCTAAGAGCCACCAGGGATAGGGAGACGTGGAAAGTCATGATCGCCTACGTCTTGAAGGGACAGGGCATATATATATATATATATATATATATATATATATATATATATATAATGGGTTGAAACAGTATATTTAAGTAGTAATCATTGGCATAAACAAATTCTACCGTCAAATAAGTTGATTGCGGTCAGCTGGAAACGTGTAAATGTACTTACCAAAAATGTGTGCTAAGTTCCGAAGACTTACGACAATAGTTGGTTGTTTTCAATACAAGATTATAGTATGTTAAGAAACAGGCAATGCTGCACAGTCCACAGTTTGAAATGAGCATGTTTTTACATGCCATAATTGTGAAATAAATTTTAGTGCCACGTAACAAAAATGACCTTAGGGTTCAAAGGCATTTTGACACGTGTGCGCCTAGGCTGAAACACGTTTTCTCGAGAGTGCGATGCCAACCTTTGATGTAAAGTGCTTCCAGTATCTTTAATCGATTTTGCAGTTGGAACGGCGGGATACCAAAATCTGACAGAAATTAGAAGGCACGCCATAGATTTATGCTATACGGTTTACATATGGCATTTTGCTCAGAGGGGATGATAGGTCATATACTCTGTCCATGGTCTTATCAATATTAGTCGGAACCACAGCTCAGTTACTTATAGTTTCTTTTTCCTCTCGAAAGAAATTGTACAAAACTCACTTTCATGTAGAAAGTTAGGTATTACATAAGCGTCTACGACGTGTTTATTGATTTCAAAAAATATTTTTGATCCTTTAATACTCTTCTTTAGTATCACTTCACCTATATATATATACTAGCAATATAGCCCGACGTTGCTCGGATGTAATGAAAACTTTAAAACTAATCCATGGTCCTGGAACTCAGACTCTTTGGACGTTGGCACGACAGACTAAAAAGCAATAGTTGTTTCCAGTTAAAGCAAAACCGTAGACTGGAAGAAAAATGAATGGATGTAAGTCAAATTTTGATTTCCTGGTATCGATATCAAAGACGTTTTTTCGTCGTAAACTGAATTTTGAAGGCTAAATAAGTCCTCTGAGCAAATGGTATCACGACTGAGACTAAGAACTACAATTATACCTACTTAGAGCCAAACCCGAAGCAAAAACTAAAATAAAAGGGCCGAAAAAATACAGACATACAGGCAGATAAACAGAAAAACACACAAACATCTTGCTTTTTATATATATATATATATATATATATATATATATATATATATATATTATCGATTTTCTGCACTATTGTAAGAACTGCAACCTTGACACTTCTGAATATCGCTTTTTATGCCTTTGTCTATGAGTGTATGAAATTTGATTAAAATTGGACCACTCCTTCTATAACCTGATTTTTTCGATCATCGATTTTCGATATTTATCGGGGGTACCTCGACACAAAACCTAGCTAAGAACACTCGCAGTCGCTTATAGTACAACTGTGTAAATTTTAAAAAAAATCGGTTCGGCCGTTCCAGAGCCTATAGGTAACGGACACACACACACACGCACGCACACACACACACACACACATGCACACACACACAGACAGCGTTCCATTTGTAAATAAGTTTATATATATATATATATATATATATATATATATATATATATAAAAGAAATAACAAAAGAAAGAATTTGTGTATTACAAAAAAATATGTAAAAAATTGGAAAATGAAGCAAGAAAGAATGCAACAAAGAAAAGATAATTGTTCATCAATATTTAAGAAACAGAGAAGATTGTTTATCTTAAAACCAAAAACTGAAAACAAGAAAGATTTTAGAAGAAAAATTTACAGAAAACGAAAAACGTTCACTAAAAAGAAAAAAAAAGAAAATGTTTTTTATAAGGAAGTAAAATGTTCAGAAAGAATAAAATATATGCAAAAGAAAGAAGGAAAAAACTTGTGTATTCGAAAGAAAAACGAGTGAAATTATAGGAAAATGTAGAAAAAAGAAAAAAGAAAGAAAGAAAGAAAGAAGAAAACGCGACACATTAAAGAATAAATAGAAGACCGAGAAGGAAATGCAAATCTAATTGAAAATAATAAAAGCAAATTAAAAGGAGAGAACAAGAAAAGAGGACTATTAAAGATATAGAGACATATGCCAAAGAAAACAAAAAGAGAAACTATTCATTGAAGAATAAACGCAGGGAAAGATAGATAAGGAAAAAAGAAAATGACAATGCACGCAAGTTAAAAAAAAAAAAAAGAAGTCGTTTCAAGCAAGAAAAGAAAAAAATAAGACATGTGTATCCAAAAAAAGAAAGAAAGAAAGACAGAAAGAAAACAGATAAATGAAAACGCGCCCTTTTGTGCTTTGTTTCAACTGGGGACTTACTTTTATGAACGAATATGAATTTGTCTAATTAACAAAAAATTGTGTATGATTTTCTGCAGTAGTTCAGGATTCTTTTGTCGGAAACGAACAGCCGGCAAATGAAGGTAGCAGACGACTGTGTTATCACTGAATGATAAGAGCAGACAACACTGCAAGAGAGCAAAGGCGTACCATCTTGCAAGAGAAGCGGCGATGCCAACTGAGGGAATTTCAGGCAAAAATTAAGGTGATCTTGAAACCAGATGTACAACTAAATTACCAGACTATTTAATGTCTTTGCCAGACATTGGTAATAGTTTGACACAGTTATGTGCAAATAAAATAACTAATAATTTATGCTTTCTATATATAAATTTGTAGATTTGCGTATCTACTCGGGAATTCGATTTTTTTTCTTTCGAAAAGACATTAACTTTCTGAGGCTTATACATCAATTATCTTTAACTGAAATATTACATTCAATACATTTATCTGTCGTTTTATTTACCCAGGTGCACACATACAAAGAATTAATTACAAACACACAAAAGCCTTCTTCTTCTGCTACTTCAACTTCTGTAAGTTGTGTACCTTCAGGATCGTGTCTCTCCACCTTTTCTGTTCTTTGTAGCTTTAAGTAGGCATATACGCTGATGAGACTACGGTTTACTCTCGCCTCGATCAAAAATTTGCCGAGGCTGACAAAGCAAATCTTACAATAAAGCATAACTAATAATATTGCTAATACCAATTTGTCTCTCCGTTGTATTAAACCAAACAAGGGAAAGTATCCCCGCGGGAGAAGGGAAAGTATCCCGCAGGAGATAGTGTCACGCCGAGCTTGAAAATGAGATCCAGTTCGTGGTGGACTGGGATAAGAATTTGAATTTTAATGCCTCCAAAACGAAGCTGCTATCTATTAACCACCACAGACAATTGCTCCTACCCCCCACCCCAATTAGCATGGATCAGGCTAGGCTCCCTGAAAGTAAAACACTGCGCCTCCTCGGGTTAACTCTCACAACAGACCTCAAGTGGAATGACTATATAGAATTCATAGCTAAATCCGCTGCTAAGAAAGTCATTTCTCTGAGCAGAGCCAGGAAGTTTTTCCCGTCTGAATCAATCCTGCACATATACAAATCTACTATACTCCCGTGCATTGAATACTGCTGCCATATCTGGTCGGGTGCTTCTGCTATTCACCTAGGAGTCCTTGACAAAATCCAAACGAGAATCTGTAATGTGATCAATCCCGACTTGGCAGCTCGGATACAGTCACTTCTCACCGGCGCAATGTGGCTTCCCTGTGTCTTTTCTACAAATAATTTCACGGCTTCTGTTCAGATTAATTTAGCTCACTGGTACTCCCTATATATGAATTTACTCGAGCCACAAGATTAGCAACGAGGTCTCACACTTTTACTGTGAAACCAATAAATTGTAAACGCAAATTCTACACCCACAGCTTCTTTTCTCGCATTTCCCGCATGTAGAATTCCCTTCCGTTTACTTGCTTTCCCGACAGCTACAATCTTCAAGAATTCAAATGTAAAGTGAATAGTCCTCTCCTATCTCACTAACCTGCATCCTCTCACTTATGCTCATTTCTCCATCCACTACACTTTCATCAGTATTCTCATCTTTCTCTTACCCACTTCCTGACACCCCCTCTAACCTGTCACTTTTTCTCATAAATTTCCTATGTAACCCCTTGTTTAACAGCAAAATGGCTTCCTTGGGGCGACAAGATTATAACAAAAATTAGGTTTTGCTTCTGTTTTTCTGGGGGTTTTTTGGGGTTTTTTGGGGTTTTTTGTTTTATTTTTTTTAGTTGGTTCTCTTAACCCCTTTTCTGGCAACCATTTACACAAACTCGGTAGGGCTATTTGTTGATTTCCTCGGTCTCGCCTGCCTTTAATGCATCCTGTGAGTGTCAAATTCTCAAAGCCCTTTTTCTTTACTATGCCTCAGGAAATTCAACTGTCTCTTTCTGATTCTGTCTTGTTTTTGTTTCCAATTTTCCTCGGACCTCGTCGTTGCTCACACGTTCTGTTCATGTAATACTCAGTATCATTATGTAGAACCACATTTCAGTCTTTTTTCTTAACTTTGTAGAGAGATGATCTAGGATTCACTCTTATCGACTGATGCTAAAACCCTTGTTTTACATCATAAAACAATATCCTTCCTGGTGAATGTGTTTCTTTCACTGCTATCATTAACCATTATTCTTCCTGGGTATGACGATAAACTACATCCGGCAGCAAGACTTCTGATCGAGAGGTTTTGAGAAGCGTGGAACCACCTCTTAATTCATGCTGTTCCCAGATCCCCCCTGACCCTGGGTAGTTGTACCTGTCATGGTCTCAGATTTGAGCAAGTAGTTAACTACCAAAACTGATGTCAAAACTCCAAGAATATACAAAAGTAAATCTTTATAGTAAATATGTAAACGCAAATTCTACTACATCAGCTTCTTTTCTCGCACTTCCCGCCTGTGGAATTCCCTTCCGTTTACTTGTTTCCCGACAGCTACAATCTCCAGGAATTTAAATGTAAAGTCAATAGTCATCTCCTATCTCACTAACTTAAATCCTCTCTCTCTCTCTCTCTCTCTCTCTCTCTTTCTCACGCTCTTTCACCTTTGCCAATTTCTGACGTTGGAACCACCCTTATTTCTGTTTTCAGTATATATATATATTAACTCTCCTAGTAAATTCTTCGATCTACCCTTTTTCCCTTTTTTGAAAATTTTACTAAGTGGGTAAATATTTAATACACACACACCCACACCCACAGATATATATATATAAATAATACATAGAGAGCCAGAAAACCTACCTACGTTTCACCTAAATTGGACGTGAAGGAAATTTATTCCGCTCTACCTAAGTATTGAGCGCTTTTTTGTTAGTTGATAGCTCGTGTCAGTTTTTTCTTTGGGTACGTGCTGACTCGGTCTGAGCTCTTTTGACTGATGTTCATGCACTTACCTCTTTCTTTTTTAAAACTATTTTTCCCCATTTTCGTAGATACGTGAAAAGTTTTTCGGTACGAGTATAGTTATTATCTCTTATATATATATATATATATATATATATATATATATATATATATATATATATAAACTTATTTATAAATGGAACCTTGTCTGTGTGTGTATGTGTCTCTGTATGTGTGTGTCCGTTACCTATAGACTCCGAAACGGCTGAACCAATTTTTTTGAAAATTTACACAATTGTATTATAAGCGTCTGCGAATGTTCTTAGCTAGGTTTTGTGTCGAGGTACCTCCGATAAATATCGAAAATCGATAATCGAAAAATCAGGTTATAGAAGGATTGGTCCAATTTTAATCAAATTTCATACACTCATAGAAAAAACATAAGAAACGATATTCAGAAGGTTCAAGGTTGCAGTTCTTACAACAATGCAGAAAATCGATAATATATATATATATATATATATATAGGGCAAGATGTTTGTGTGTGTGTCTGTTTATCTACATGTATGTCTGTATTTTTTTCAGCCCTTTTATTTTAGTTTTTGCTTCGGGTTTGGCTTTTAGTAGGTATAATTGTAGTTTTTAGTCTCAGCCATGATATCATTTACTCAGAGGACTTATTTAGCCTTCAAAATTCAGTTTACGACTAAAAAAAACTTATTTGATATCGATACCAGGAAATCAAAATTTGACTTACGTCCATTCATTTTTCTTTCAGTCTCACGGTTTCCCTTTAACTCGAAACAACTATTGCTTTTTAGTTTTTCGTGCCAACGTCCAAAGAGTCTAAGCTCCAGGACCATAGATCAACGCCGGGCTATACTGCTAGTATATATATATATATATATATATATATATATATATATATATATATTCTTTTTTTTTAATCGTATCACCCCGAGCAAGGCGGTAATGCCACTGATGTGCAGGGGGCTACGTAATAGTGAAAAGATTAGAAAAGAGAAAGCCGGAAACCATATCCTAAACAGGGAACAAGGGATAAGCCTCTTAACCTGTTCAATAGACATGGGTGGAGTGTGAACCGGGCGATAGATAGATCTATCTACTCCAATTTTATTTTTTCTTAGGTATGCGCAAGTTACCTCATTCACCAATCATTGGAGGGCCACTACTCTCTATGACTATCCTATTTAGGAAGGTGTAATCCATATTGTGCATTTGGCGGTAAGAAAGAAGTTTATCAATATTTTATTAGCATAGAACTTGTTGCTACAACTAGCAAATTCAACAGTGAAATTATGAGACCTAGCTGCTACTCAAGTACTGTGCTTAAATTTATGAAGTTGAGGTTCGAACGAGGAAAGCTTATCAGAATAATTACCATGAAAATATTTATTGAAAAAACAAAGAGAAAATATATTATGGGATGCACCTTTCGTCAAATACCGCCGACATGTAAGTTTTTTTTTTTTTTGGCATTTTCACATTTTTTCTGTTTTTCTGCAGATAAGGATTATAGGATTAAAAAAGTTTTCCATGATTATTGTACAAAGCGTCTTCGGCAACGTCTCCTCTCATTTTCAAGGGAGTGATGTCCCCGCTTTCGTTATTTCATCTTCATATTTTGACTCTAATGTAGGAATTTATCTTGTGTTGTTTTTGAAAAAGAAGAGGTCATTCCAAGCTCTCACTTATGTATATACGTCTTTGCATATCTATGTAAATGTGAATGTATATATAATGTTTGATTGAAAAGTAACTCTCTATTTTATGTACAATAGACTCTCCCACCTTGTAAAAAATTATAGTCAGACGCGAGAATCTATCATACTTAATATAGTAATTTACTTGCCAATCACCCTGTATATTTGTACGTATGAATAAGCCATGAGATTTATGTGTACATTTGTATTATATTTGAAAACTACATATTAGATGCATATATATGTGTTTGAATTATAGTCAAATTTTTGTCTCTTGATATATGTAAGTGTGTCAATACGTTTATTTGCATGTGTATATATTATTATCTTATGTTAAAATTATTATATTATATTATTCATTTATTCTTTTACAACCCAGGTTATTAAAATTGATTCCTGCACTATCATTCAGTCAATTAAGTCACATACGTGATACACACTTGGGTATTCATGTCTCAAAAGTAACATGACTAACTGGGCAGAAGATTTTCCTGCAATAGGCTGCTATTACTTTCTGAGATAGACGGATTTCAACCAAGGTTATAGAACCAAATTTTCCTGCTATGTAACCCATAGCTGGAGAGAGAAGAAATTTGCGCGTAAGTGAATGCAACGAATTCAACTGAAATTTGAACTCTGCTATCATTATTTCAACACGGTATAAACATCAATATTTAAATCATGCAACTGTCAGCTTTCAGTTAGCACTTGACGACTGAGTTGTGCATGAAACTGAGAGTTGTGCTACCGGCAAAGAAAAATCAGTTTATTATTAATATGAATTACAGCTCTGTTTTTTATATATCAAGCAGTATTTTATTAGCCAGCCCTCAATGTGCGATATTTTTCTCTCTCTCTCTATCTCTCTCGTTATATACATATATATATATATATATATATGTGTGTGTGAGTGTGTGTGTTTGTGTGTGTGTGTGTGTGTGTTTAGCAGTGATATACTGGCAGCTTAGTTATTTCCACGGAAGGTAAAACTTAAGGTCTAATTCTAAAGTGGGCGAGGTAAAAAGGACATCACTCGTCGCATTAAAACAAAATGTCTGCTCTCAAGTTTGTTAGCCGGACGGTCAATTTATTTAGTTTCTCTCTCTCTCTCTCTCTCTCTCTCTCTCTCCCTGGAATGGTGAAAGGTTTCTCATCATAACAGAGGAACGAACAAATTGTACTAATTATATGAAAAGGCAAACACGAGCAGAAATATCTTCTTTCAATATTACAAATATTCAAAGAACACTTCAAAGCTAAACTCGAAGTTGACTTCAGAAAAGAAGATTAAAGTTGTGAGATGACAGAGTGACAAGCCCCGAACTTCAATTAGATTGAAAATTAACTGAATGACTTCAAGCGCCTTATGGACTCTCAATTCCACAGATCTTGAACGGTTTGAAATATTTTAAAATTAATCAATAAATAAAAGTAGTATAATGTGTCATCTTAACCTATTTGATGTCCACTTAACCAATTAATGACAACCGTATCCCTGGGTATGACGATAAACTGCATCCATCAGCAAGACCTCTGATCAGGAGAGTGTAGGTTTTTAGAAGATACCTTTTAATTGCAAATGTTCCCAAACCCACTCCGACTCGGGGCGGTACCTCCTGTTAAGGTCCCATCTATGGGCAATAGTGGAGCCCAAAACAAAAATCAAATATTAGGTAAGGTATAAAAATACATTTTATCTGAAACTGACAAACAGTTGTTGTGGATTTCGGTTGAGAAACTACACAAAATAATAAATAACAAAAACAGATATGGAAATAGAAAATGTAAGTTATATTGAACAAGATATAAAAACTGGAACACGGGTTAGTCAATTCAGGAATACTATTAGTAGAAATAAATATATACAGTCTTGAAGTGAAAGAATATGTCCGGTTAATGAATTTATATACAAACAACTCGAACTAACTCGGCACCAACTTACTAACCAACTAGGTAACTTTACAACGGTATTTACCAACCTTCCCACGCAAGGCTAGATGTGACACAAGGTCTTTGTATTGTGGGTCTATCTGTCTATTTTTGCCCAGTTGTGATTCTACCCTTCGGCGGAACTACGACTGGGTTAGTGCTCTCTGCTTCCGAGCAGAGAGCGCTCTCTACCCGAAGGCAGAGCGCTAACAGTGTCATAGTAGCAGGTTGCAAGGCAACGCTACAACTCAATTCTACAACTGCCATTCTCTGTATAGGCAGGATTATATGTACACATCCATTCTTGTATACAAAATGGGGCAGTCCCACAACATATAGCAAAATGACAATCACTGCAACACTATCAGCCTTCTTCCGATCTTTGGCAAAGTGTTCGAAGCCATTATCAACGCCAAGGTGGTTCAGTATCTCACAGCACACAGGCTCCTCTCGGACAAGCAGTATGGTTTCCGCTTCACCAGGTCTAGTGCTGATATGCTAACGACCATCACCGAGTATATATACCAGGCACTCGACAAGAATGGCGAAGTCCGAACCGTTGCCTTTGATATCTCTAAAGCGTTCAACAGAGTTTGGCATGCTGGCCTTCTACGCAAATTGCGGAACTATGGTATAACTGGATATTTGTTTGACCTAATCCAGTCTTTCCTTTCTAACCGCACATTGAAGGTGGTATTAAACGGACATGCTTCCCAGAACTATCACACGAATGCGGGTGTGACTCAAGGCTCTATACCTAGGTCCTACGCTCTTTCTGATCTACATTAATGATCTACCTGATACCATATGATCCCAAGTAGGTATGTACGCCGATGACACCACAGTTTACTCCCGCCTCGATCAAAGATCTGGTGTGGGTGACAAAGCAAACCTTGCAACCAAGCTTGAAAAGGACCTCCAATCCGTAGTGGACTGGGGTAAGAAATGGCTCGTAAATTTTAATGCTTCTAAAACGAAGCTGCTATCAATTAACCACCATAGACAATCGCATCTACCTCCCATTAACATGGACCAGGCTCGCCTCCCAGAGACTAAAACACTACGCCTCCTTGGTCTCACACTCTCAGTGGACCTCAAGTGGAATGACTATATCGAATCCATTGCTAAATCCGCTGCTAAGAAAGTCGGTTCTCTGTGCAGGGCCCGGAAGTTTTTTCCCTCTGAATCTATCCTGCACATATATAAGTCTACCATCCGCCCGTGCATTGAATACTGCTGCCACATCTGGTCGGGTGCCCCTGCTATTCTCCTCGGGCTTCTCGACAAAGTACAACGGAAAGTGTGTAATGTGATCGATACCGACTTGGCAGATCGCCTGCAGCCTCTCCCTCACTGGCACGACGTGGCTTCCCTGTGTCTCTTCAATAAATACTTTCACGGCTTCTGCTCCGATGAACTTAGATCACTGGTGGCCCCTAGGTACGAATTTGCACGAGATACTAGATTAGCAACTAGATCCCACCCTTTTACAGTGAAACCAATAAAATGCAACCGCAATTTCTACTCCAACAGTTTCCTTTCTCGCGCTTCCCGACTGTGGAATTCCCTGCCAAATGATTGCTTCCCCGACGGCTACAATCTCCAGAAGTTTAAATGTAAGGTCAATAGACACCTCCTAACACACTAACTCGCCTCCATTCTTTCAAACACTCTTCCCATTTACCCAGCCTCCGTATCCTTACCTATCTATCACCCTCCTTTTGACATTTCCTATATCTAACCACTCTCTCTCTTTACCTTCACCTATGTAGCCCCATGCGCAATGTTGGCAATGGAATGCCTTGCTTGGGGTGAAATGATTTTTAAAAAAAAACTAAAAAAAAAAATTCATAGAAAAATTACCAGCAATATATTTTTTATCAAAAATTATCAAAAATTATCAACAATAATTTTTTTACAGCAATGACAATCAATATATTTGAAAAAAGTACCGACAATGTATTTTATCATTTGCAGACTTCTTCTTCTTCTTCTTCTTCTTCTTCTTCTTCTTCTTCTTCTATGCGCCCTGTCCCTTCAGGACGTAGGCGATCATGGCTTCCTACGTCACCCTATCCCTGGTGGCTCTTATCACACCTTCACCTGTTACACCACGCAACCCTCGTTCCATCATCCACCTGATTAGGTCCTTCAAATATGTTATCCGTTGCTTTCCACTGGCTCTTTTTCCCTCTATCTGGCCTGTTGGTATCAGGTTCTCCAAGCCCTCCTTAACTCATTGCATGTCCCAGAAACTTTAGTTGTCTCTTCCTGATGCTAAGTATTAATTTCCTTTTCGTTTCCATCATTTTTAAGACCTCATCATTGCTCACATGCTCGATCCATGATATTCGCAGCATCCTTCTGTAGAACCACATTTCAGTTGCTTCAAGTTTTGCCTTCATCTTTAATGATATTGTCCAGCATTCACTGCCATATTGAAGAACTGATAACACATAGCAATCTAGTACTCTCTTCTTTGTTACTAGCAAAAGTGTCCTGTTTCTTAATACTTTACTCAACTTCTGGAATGCCTCTTCGCCATGCCAATTCGCCTTCGGATCTTTGTGTCGCACTTTCCGTCTTCTGTTATAACGCTTCCCAGGCATTGAAAAAATTTCATGCGTTTACCTTGAAAGTATAAATTTTGTAAAACATATCTGTAGTTGAAGGCATACCCATATGCTGCTAAACAAAAACAACTCGCTAACAATTAATACCTAATAATAATGAACCCCTAAACAAAAGCAAAACAATATGAAAGTATAAAAATAAATTTCTTATTGTACAAATAGCAGAAATACATTTTAAAACGAAGAAAATTACCAACGATACATATTTTAGAGTAAAATGGCCAATAATAAATATTTTATAGAAGAATCACCAGTAATACATTTTATAATTGAAGTAACAAATTTTACAGTAGAATCACTAGTAATGCACTTTATAGTAGAATCAAGAGTAATATATTTTAGAAGAATCACCAGTAATACATTGCATAATAGAAGTAACAAATTTTACAGTAGAATCACTAGTAATGCACTTTATAGTAGAATCACGAGTAATATATTTTAGAAGAGTAACCAGTAATATACTCAAAGTAGTATCACCAGTCATACAATTCATAATACAATTAATAGTAATATATTTTATAGTAAAATCACCAATAATACATTTTTATAGAACAATTACCAGAAATTCATTTCAAAGTAGAATAACCAGTAATATATTTTATTGTAAAATCAACAGTAAAATGTTTTCAATAGATTCAGCAGTAATACATTTTATATAAGAATCACCAGTAATATATTTTATAGTAGAACCATTAGTAATACATTTTATAGTAGAATCATCAGTAATAAAGTTTATAGTAAAATCATCAGCAATATATTTTATAGTAGAATCACTAGTAATGCGTTTTATAGTAGAATCACGAGTAATAAAATTTAGTGTAAAACTCACAAGTAATACATTTTATTCTAGAATCACCTGCTATATATTTTTGTAGAAGAATCGCCAGTAATTCATTTTAAAGTAGAATAACCGGTAATAGAGTTTATAGTAGAATTACCAGTAACATATTTGTCCTAGATTAACCAGTAATATATTTTACTGTAGAATCACCGTTAATACATTTCCTAGAAGAATCACCAGAAATACATTTTAAAGAAGAATCACCAGTATTATATTTTATAATAGGAACACTTGGTAATACATTTTGTAGAAGAATCTTCGATAATACATTTTATATTAAAATCACCAGTAATACATTTCAAAGTAGAATAACCAGTAATATATCTTATTGTAAAATCAACTGTAGAATGTTTACAATAGATGCGCCAGTAACGCATATTATATTAGAATAACGAGTAATATATTTTAGAAGAATAACCAGTAATATATTCATAGTAGAATCACCCAGTCATACAATTCATATTACAATTAATAGTAATATATTTTATAGCAAAATCACCAATAATACATTTTTATAGAACAATCACCTGAAATTCATTTCAAAGTAGAATCACCAGTAATATATTTTATAGTAAAAGTTTATCCCTTATTTGGCATGGGGTTTTCGGTCTATTTCCTAATATCTTCTCATTCGCTTTCACAATCAGAAATCTTTTGTTTGAAATGATTAAAAACATTCTGTAAATTGTACATTAACTGCGACCAAAACAATGTCTGGCATTCAATATAGAATAATTTCGGGATGCCATAATAGAACCAAGCACTCTAATCTCGAAAGAGTGATTCCAGAACATTTTCGAATTCATGCAAAAAATTGAGGCTGTTCTAAAGACAAAAAGAATGTTCAAACTCGTTCTACATGACGATGTATAATGATGGAACCGGTGAGCATGAAATCTGATTACAAAAAGATCTGTCTACGAAGCTCCAGAGTAATGATGCTGAATATATATATATATATATATATATATATATATATATATAACATAGTATACTTGGTATGTAGTCTGGGTATATTTCAAAAGAGACGAACTCGAGAGAACTCAATGTTAAAATTATTTATTTAATTTAACAGTAATTTCGATAACCTACTGTTGTACCATTTGGATCTGACGAGCCGCGTCAAGAACTTCAAAGCTGTGAAATATGTATTATCCAAGGTGATAATCGAAAATCCTTTATAATATATATATATATATATATATATATATATATATATATATATATATATATATATATGGATCTGAGGAGCCGCGTCAAGAACTTCAAAGCTGTGAAATATGCATTATCCAAGGTGATAATCGAAAATCCTTTATAATATATATATATATATATATATATATATATATATATATATATATGTCAGACGAGGACAATCCATCAAGATGTACTTAATATAAAATATTAAGTGCTATATCCTTATAGAGAGCTCAATGGATGTTATCTAGAGAAATAAGATATTTAAAAAAAAGACTCAATATATCATCTAGATTTGTTATAAATTATAATTCATTTCTATGAGCTAAATTAGCTCTTTTCTTCAGACTACATTATATTCGTTTCATTCGGTATAATAATCAGGCATAGGGAGTGAGAAAGGGTGTCACCGCCCCATATGGGATGAAGTTGAAATAATAGATAGCGAAAATACATTTTAATATGAAGAAAATTAACAACAATACATATTTTATAAAAGAATCACCAGTAATACATTGTATAATAGAAGCACCAGTAACACATTTTACAGCAGAATCACTAGTAATGCACTTTATAGTAGAATCACGAGTAATATATTTTAGAAGAATAACCAGTAATATACTCAAAGTAGTATCACCAGTCATACAATTCATAATACAATTAATAGTAATATATTTTATAGTAAAATCACCAATAATACATTTTTATAGAACAATTACCAGAAATACATTTCAAAGTAGAATAACCAGTAATATATTTTATTGTAAAATCAACAGTAAAATGTTTTCAATAGATTTAGCAGTAATACATTTTATATAAGAATCACCAGTAATATATTTTATAGTAGAACCATTAGTAATACATTTTATAGTAGAATCATCAGTAATAAAGTTTATAGTAAAATCATCAGCAATATATTTTATAGTAGAATCACTAGTAATGCGTTTTATAGTAGAATCACGAGTAATAAAATTTAGTGTAAAACTCACAAGTAATACATTTTATTCGAGAATCACCTGCTATATATTTTTGTAGAAGAATCACCAGTAATTCATTTTAAAGTAGAATAACCGGTAATAGAGTTTATAGTAGAATCACCAGTAATTCATTT
The DNA here is from genome assembly GCA_037127315.1 of Ascarosepion bandense. Taxonomy (NCBI): domain Eukaryota; kingdom Metazoa; phylum Mollusca; class Cephalopoda; order Sepiida; family Sepiidae; genus Ascarosepion; species Ascarosepion bandense. The sequence continues at coordinate 424,595 of JBBBDQ010002159.1, read as the reverse complement.
TAAAGTAGAATAACCGGTAATAGAGTTTATAGTAGAATCACCAGTAATTCATTTTAAAGTAGAATAACCGGTAATAGAGTTTATAGTAGAATCACCAGTACTTCATTTTAAAGTAGAATAACCGGTAATAGAGTTTATCGTAGAATTACCAGTAATTCATTTTAAAGTAGAATAACCGGTAATAGAGTTTATAGTAGAATTACCAGTAACATAGTTGTCCTAGATTAACCAGTAATATATTTTACTGTAGAATCACCGTTAATACATTTCCTAGAAGAATCAACAGAAATACATTTTATAAAAGAATTACCAGTATTACATTTTATAATAGCAACCCTTGGTAATACATTTTGTAGAAGAATCTTCGATAATACATTTTAAATCACAAGTAATACATTTTATATTAAAATCACAAGTAATGTATTTATAGTAGAATCACCAGTAATACATTTTATAGAATGCCAACCAGCTCATTTTCGGAGTGACATGCACCAATGAGTCATACGTAGACTCATTTAATTTAACAAGTGCAGCAACATCAGCAATCAACAGATCTAATATGAGAGCTGTTTTTTTTGTTTTTGCTTTAGATCACTGGTCATTATATAAACCACTAGTTGTCCGAAATTCAAACTTTCATTGCTTGTGGGATATATGCATCTGGTTGATCATGACCTGGATCTCAGTGTTATTTTCGTCGAACTAGTTCTTGTGCTTTCTTTTTAGAAGTCCAAGAGCTTCAATAAATGATGCGAAAATAAGATCCTTTAGAGACTTCTACGATGTTTCTACATTATCACTGATTTCATTAGAATCCAAACTGGAGTCGAGTACCACAAACAATTCATTTCTCTTACCTTCAGTCTTCAAGAACTAGACTAGTTCGCTTAGGTATATTTGAGCCAGCCAAACGTCTTTTACGAGAGAGTGGAACATAGATTTTGCTGCCGAGCAGAGAGTGATCTGAAGGACATATTATGCTTCGAAAAAATCCGGTGATGTGTAAATCAGACATGCCTCGCTTCCTAGTTATGATATGGTCAATCGGATGCTAGGTTTGGGATCTAGGGTGCATCCAGCTTGTTTTGTGATGATTCGGCTGTTGAAAGTGTTGCTGATACAAAGATTAAATTCCTTACACACAGAAAGAAGACGAAGACTTCATTTTACCTAAACCATGCGAGCCAATGACACAAAGCAACACGATGTGAGATGGTCCCTTTCAAATCGTGCATTGAAATCTCATAAGCGAACGAGTTTACTGTGAAAAGGAAATTTGAAGAAAACGGGGCGCAATTTGTCATTAAATTTCTCAATTACTTGCTCCGAACATAACACGGTCGGTGCGCAGCAACATCATTTGGGACCCCATCTCAAGATCTAACATCAGCATCATCATGCAATCGTCAACTTCCTGCGGAAGTGAAGTCAATGATTTTGCAACATCGGATCTAATAGCAAAGCCCACACCTGGCTGAAAATGTTCCTTTTCACGTTTTTTAAATCATTTCACCCCAAGCAAGGCGTTACCGCCACTGATGTGCAGAGACTACATTAGAGAGTTAAAGTTTTAGGCAGGAGGAGAGTGAAGAGAAAGACGAACCAGCTAGAGAGGGTGAAAGAGAAAGGGAAAGAGGATTGAAGACAGTTGTGAAGATAGAAAGAAAAGAAGAGAACATAATTCACGAGATGATGTAAAAATGAATGGAGTTAAGTGCATAAGAGATAGGAATTGACTTTGCACTTAAATTTCTAGAGGTTGCAGCCGTCAGAAAAGTATATGGAAAGGAGTTCCACAGGTGGGAAGCACGAGAAAAGAAGCTGCTGAAGTAGAATTGTCTTTTTTTTACTGCTATAATAAAATACATAACTGCCACCAACCTCCTCGAACTGAGATGTACCTGCAAACTGAGCTTCATTAAGAGTACAGGTGACAACACTGTACCGCTTTACTGTACATCAGATGAGAGCAGTTCTGCGTTTTAAGAAGCTATCATTATCCTGACAGTCAGTCAGTTAAGTGCCATACGTGATACATGCTTGGGCGATCATGTCTCGAAAGAGACATGACTGACTATGCAGATTATCTCGCAGTAGGTTGCCATTACCCCCGTTCTGTCATCCACTTGCTCAGGCCCTTCAGATATGTTATCCGCTGCTTTTCTCTGTCTCTTTTTCTGGCCTGTTATTATCAGATTCTCCAAGCCCTCCTTCCTTATTGCATATCCCATGAACTTTATCTCTTCCTGATGCTCAGTATTAATTTCCTTTTCGTTTCCATCATTTCCAAAACCTCACATGTTCGATCCATGATATTCGCAGCATCCTTCTGTAGAACCACATTTCAGTTGCTTCAAGTTTTGCCTTCATCTTTGATGATATTGTCCAGCATTCACTGCCATATTAAAGAACTGACATCACATAGCAATCCAGTACTCTCTTCTTTGTTTCTAGTGAAAGTTTCCTGTCTCTTAATATTTTACTCAGCTTCTAGAATGCGTCCATTGCCAAGCCAATTCGCCTTCGGATCTCTGTGTCGCATTTTCACTTTTATTAGAACACTTCCCAGTCAGTCAGTTAAGTGCCGTACGTGAAACACGCTTGGGCGATCATGTCTTGAAAGAGACATGACTGACTGTGCAGAAGGTTTTCCTGCAGCAGGCTGCCATTACTTTCTACGGTTGCCAACCAAAGCTACAAAACTCAATCTGTTCTGTTATTTAACCCATAACTGAAGGAAGAGACGGATTAATACCTTTCCCGAGGGTATTTACGCGTAAGTTAATGCAACGAATTCAACTGGAATTCGAACTCGTATCTTGTAGTACTCTGATATTCCAAAAATCAAGGCTAACATTTTTACTTTTCCTTCTTACATTCCTTTGTTTTAGACTGCATGATTGGATAAGCAGACTGCTGTAGTACGTTGCTAAGTTAAATGAATGGTGCGTTTAGGGCTCGTTTTCTCATCCACTTCCCAGACTGGAGAAAGCAGTACTGCAACTAAATAGATTTGCTTTGTCATTATCAGAGGAAACGCATTGTGCAATTGCTCAGGAGTTTGTGCAAGAACGACCATACCCTGATAGAGGCCACCGTCAGATTGGACGCTTAGAACTTCCGGTAGTATCCTCTAACTGTTTCCGTCACGATTGCTCCATCGCCAATAGGCTTGAGTTAGCGAGATGGAAAGACAAGATCAAAGAATCGAACTGATTTAATTATAGGGTTGTGTAGAACGAGCTACACTTTTTGTAAGTGCTGATAACAAGGCGTTGGTGCAAATATTTGCCACGAACACAATGAACAACACTCTTCAGGTTTTATTACACTGAAGTACACACACACACATACATACATATATACTTATATATATATATATATATATATGTGTGTGTGTGTGTGTGTGTGTGTGTGAAAACACACGCACATATGTACACATAGGTATATATACATGATGTAAAATTATTTAGAATGTATTTACATAACCAATATGCACACTCAGAAACATACGCAAACTATTTAATCTATATATGGGACATTTACAGGTACTATTACTCCGAGCCAGAGTGAATCTGGGAGTAATAGCATTTGAGGGGTAACTTCACATTCACCAAGACTCTAGATAGTAAATTTAGTGTCAAAAAACCGGTTGCAACTTATGTTATGCCCAGGACACAGACACACACACACACACACACACACACACACACACACACACACACACACACACACATATATATATATATATATATATATATATATAGAGAGAGAGAGAGAGAGAGACACAGGTTGATTGAAAATAACTGCCTATTTTATATATAGGTGGTCAGCCAAGAGGCCTGACTTAACAACATGTCATTTTTTTTTTTTTGAGTGGGAGGGTGGTTAAAGAAGAAAATCTACTATACCTAACTAAGACTTTAGAAGAAGTTGAAGTCTTATATAATACGAGAGTTCCTGGTGAAATCAGTTGACGCGATTCGTGGGCGGTTCGATAAGCTGATAGCGAAATCTGGTGCCCATACCAAATTTTAAATAAAATCTCATGCTAAACGCTTTCCTCTTACATCCATTTCTTGAAAGAATTATAGTTAATAAATAGATTCTAAATATTTTAAAATGGGGAGTTACTTTTCAATCAGCATATATATATATATATATATATATATATATATATATATATCTCAGACCAGAAAAAGGTCCCAACTGTAAATCACACATATACCATAAACACACACGCGCGCGAGCGCGCATACATGCTCTAACACACTTACACACACAAACACACAGTAATATTAATGACAGCACCAGCAGCAGCAGCCAGGAATGGCCATTCTTTGAAAGGCACAGACTCACTCGGACAGACACACGCTCCTCTGCCATTCTGAAGATGAGATCTCGAAATATTAATGTATAATAAATAGGTAATGCCCCAAAACTTCTTTACCTTCCTTTATTTTACTAAACGCATTGTGACAGCCTTCAAGACCTAACCATAGATAGATAGATAGATAGATAGATAGATAGATAGATAGATAGATAGATAGATATGAATGCATGTATGTATGTACGAATGTATGCACGTATGTATGTATGTATGTAAAAGTACAAGGCTTATGAAGTGGCCGAAAGCGCTCGCGACAATGAACGATATAGATACGTTCTGTACTCCCTCACACTTCCAGCAAACAGAAAAATGTAAAACTTTAGCTAAAGAAAATTTTAAAAAATTCAAAAGTGTTCCTTGTCTGTCATATTTCAATACATATATATATATATATATATATATATATATGCACATTAACAACCACATACGCACGTATATAGATTTTCACATTAACACTCACATATATATATATATATACTTTCCTATTAACACACACACAGACACCGCACATACACACACACACACACACACGCACACACACACACATATATATATATATATATATATATATATATATATATATAGAGCACTAAAGATAATTTGCTAAATTGTTTTTCCCTTGTTCTGATATTTGCCTTAAATATTTTTGCAGTTATTCAGTTAATAAAAATGGCCATTTCTGTAAAATAGTTCATCGTCTCTTTGTTAACTTGTGTTGTACATCTTTACATGAATGATATTGTGTCTTGTTTTCTGTTAAATGTTTTTCCCTTGAACTCTTAATAAATTATTTCTGCGTTGCACCGAGACGAAGAGGCAAGATGTCAGACTTAAGCTCTAGCGTTACATCCTGAAATCTAGAATCAATGGCGCCTCAGCTTGGAACGACTCGGAGGCTATGACCAAAGTATATGCCATCCACATTATTTTAGTACTCTTTCCAATAAGATAATTAATTATATATTAATGTTAACATTTCTGATATACTTATATTTAAAGAATTAAGGGATTTATTTATAACAGTCTTTTTATTAATAAAATCTACGCACGCGAAAAGAATATTAAACATTCTATCCGACTTTATAAAAAAGTAAATATAACCAAGTGATGGAATGTTTTAATTTCCGACATCATTTAATATTATTATAAACCTTATATTTAGTGAGTACATTATATTTAGTGAACCGAGTCTGTCCTATTGTTTAACTCATAACTGGAGTGAGAAAAGACGGATTAATACCTTTCCCAAGGGTATTTGTGCGTAAGTGAATGCAAGGAATTCAACTAGAATTCGAACTCTGCTCCCCGATTTGTCGTTCCGAGTCGATATCTAGATATCTTAATTATATATTAGATTTTAAGTACGTCTCGATCCTACATTTATTTATGTGTATTTATTTGTTTATTGCACATTTATTTATATATTATTACTTACTAGCAGTATAGCCCGGCGTTGCTCGGGTGTGATGAAAGCTTTAAAACTAATCCATGGTCCTGGAGCTCAGACTCAGCGTAAAGAATATTTGTGTGAAGTTTGGTGAGAATCGGATAAAAATTGGATTGTATAAAGGACATACAGACAGATAAACAGACACACACACACACAAACATCTTGCCTTTTATATATATATATATATATATATATATATATATATATATATATATATAATATCAATTTTCTGCACTATTGTAAGAACTGCAACCTTGAAACTTCTGAATATCGTTTCTTATGTCTTTGTCTATGAGTGTATCAAATTTGATTAAAATCGGACCACTCCTTCTATAACCTGATTTTTTCGATTATCGATTTTCGATATTTATCGGGGGTACCTCGACACAAAACCTAGCTAAGAACACTCGCAGACGCTTATAGTACAACTGTGTAAATTTTCAAGAAAATCGGTTCAGCCGTTTCGGAGTCTACAGGTAAGGGATACACACACACACACACACACACACAGAGACAAAGTTCCATTTATAAATAAGTTTAGATATAGTCATAATTAAAACCCTTGTAGATAATACTGTCATTTGAAAAATATTTTAATTGTAAATGAAGTTTTAAGATAATTGAAGAATTTTTTTATAAAACCTACAAACTGAGCACTTAACGCTACTTGCTTTGAACCCAAAATATTGGCTGTATTTTCAAGGTTAGGTAAGGCAATCAAATATGAAAGTACTTTTCTTCGATACAGCACAAAATAGAACGCAAAACCATACCAACAGCGAACTTTTTTAAATCATTTCACCCCAAGCAAGGCGGTAACGCCACTGATGCGCAGGGGTCTACAAAAGAGTAATAGATTAGATTAGAAGGAGAGTAAAGAGAAAGACGAACCAGTTACGGGGGTGTCAGAGAAAGGAACAAGAGAAGGATGAGAATACACGTATGATGACCGTTGCAAAGGTAGAAAGAAAGGAAAACATATATAGAATGATGTAGAAAGAACTAGAGTCAAGTAGTTAAGAGATGGGTATTTTTTTTTTTTTTTAATCATTTCACCCCGAGCAAGGCAGAAACGCCACTGATGTGCAGGGGGTTACATAAATGTAAAAAGATTAATTAGAAAAGAGTGAGGAGTACAAGCTAGTTAGAAAGGAACAATAGAAAGCTGAGAAAGCAGGTGCAATGACAGATACATGGGCGGAGAGAACGTGAAGATTATACAGGGGAGGGGAGAGAGCTGGAGGCCAGTGGTTAGTAGGTGAGTATTAGCTTTGCTTTTAAATTTCTGGAGGTCGTAGCCGTCAGGAAAGCAAGAATACGGGAGTGAGTTCCACAGGCGGGAAGTGCGAGAGAGGAAGCTGCAGGAGTAGAATTGTCGTCTGCGTTTGGCTAACCTGACTGTGAATGGGTGGGACCCAGTTGCCAGTCTGGTTGAACGGGTAAACACCTGTTGAGGAGGCATCAGTGACTTAAGCTCATCCGAGCAGAAGCCATGAAAACATTTATAGAAGAGACAGAGGGAGGCCACATTTCGTCGATGGGAAAGTGGCTGCAGACGAGTCGCCAGATCACATCACCTATCACATTACAGACTCTCCTTTGGAGCTTGTCAAGAACACTGAGGAGAACGGCAGGGTCACCTGACCATAAATGGCAGCAGTACTCCATGCACGGACGGATGGTTGGTTGACATTGCATTTAAATTCCTAGCGGTTGTAGCCGTCATGAAAGCAAGAATATGGAAGAAAGTTCTACAGGCGGGAAGTGCGAGAATAGAAGCTGATGGAGTAGAATTGTCGGTTGCAATTGGTTGTTCTAACTGTGAAAGCGTGGGATTCAGTTGCCAGTCTGGTTCCACGAGTAAACTCATCTGGCATAGGCACCAGTGTACCCGACCAGATGAAAATGATTGAGAAAACAACCAAATGAATTTGGGTAGTCACTACAGAGAGTTTCCGCACAACCTAAAAAACAATAAAAAAATGTTTCTTTTCTCTCATATTGAACAAAAACGAAGAGCTGCTACCCAAATATACAATATTATAAATGTGTTTATCGTACATTTATTAACGGTAGACAGATGTTGTATCCGCCAGTACTAACTCAAATCAGTCAGTCAGTTAAGTATCATACGTAATACACACTTGGATGATCATGTCTATTTCGATCGATGACTGACTAGGCAAAAGTTTGTCCAGACATTTCTTTCTCGTGGGTTGACTGGTTACCAACCAATGTTATAGGACCCAACCTGTCCTTCTATTTAACCCATAGCTGGAGTGAGAAGAGACGGATTAATACCTTTCCCAAGGATATTTGCACGTAAGTGAATGCAACGAACTCAACCGGAATTCAAACTCGGCTCTCCGATTTCTCGTTCCGAGTCGATATCCACTACATCCAACAAATCAATTACAAAACTTGAAATGGAATTCAGTTCTTATAATTTTTCAAAAATATTCTGGATAAGGCTTCTTCTTCTTCTTAGCCTCGTTCCTTTCAGGTGATAGATGACAATGGTTCTCCACAACTTCCTATCCATTTTCACCCTTTGCTAAAACTCTCGATTCCCGTTCCGCGTTCCATTCACACAAATGTCGTCAGCTAAGGGGTTTGTTGCCGTCCGCTGTCTTTCTTGCCGTCCGCTGTCTTTCTTGCCCTTAGTATGCCTCATGAGCATCAAGCCCTCCTTCCTAATTATTGTGATTTTTAGATGGAGCACCCACTGAAGATCACCCACTGAAGATCACTCACTGAAGATCAAACTCACTACTCACTAGAAATTGTTCTAGTGAAACAAGTTTGCTAACCATTACACACACTGCTTCCTAATTCAGCCAGTTAAGTGCCATACGTGATACACGAAAAAAAAAAACATGACTCACTGGGCAGAAGATTATCCCGCAATAGGTAACCATTACTTTCTGTGGTAGACTGGTTGCCAGCCAAGGCTATAGAACCCAATCAGTCCTGTTATTTAACAGAAATAGATTAATAATTTTCCCAACGGCATTTGCGCGTAAGTGAATGCATTGAATTCAACCGGAATTCGAACTCGGCTCCCTGATTTCTCGTTCCTAGCCGATATCCATTGTGCCACAACGCACCTAGAAATATGATATATTCTTTAAGACATCCTTATCGCTGGAGAAGGAATCAATTTGTCAGAAAACTTTACATAACTAACATATTCTGTCTTTGTTTCTTTTTATAAAGTACAATTTTAAATATAAGTCGCTTCATTTATTCTTAGTTATACGTGTTTCAAGTAAACAATATGTAAGCAAATTTTCTCAGACGGTCCCATTTTTTGCACTGCTTTTTAGAAAGAAAGAAACATTTAGATTGACATCAATACTGGTCAATACAGTGTCCATTGAAAAGATCCTTTCATTATATTTTGTCCATAAACAACAGTTTTGTTCCAAAATTGACCATTGTCAGTTAAGTTCCATACGTGATACACGCTTTGGGCGATCATGTCTCGAAAGAGACTTGACTGACTGGGCAGAAGATAATCGCGCAGTAGGTTGCCATTGGGTTCTATAGCCAAGGCTATAGAACCCAATCTGTCCTGTTATTTAACCCATAACTGGAAGGAAGAGACGGATTAATACCTTTCCCAAGAGTATTTGCGCGTAAGTGAGTGCAATGAATTCAACTGGAATTCGAACTCAGCTCCCCGATTTATCGTTTCGAGTCGATATCCACTGCACCACGACGTACCTATTTAATTTCCAAAATGGTCTCTATCAATTTATGCCTCCGAAGTCAGCGTCACTATTCAATATTCATCCTTGAATCAAGTTACTTTTATAGTCTGAATGAAATCTATAAAGGAAAGACTTGAAGCAACCGAGACGTGGTTCAACAGAAAGATGATGAGGATACCATGGACCAAACATACGAGCAACAACAATGTTTTGGAGAGAAAGAAAACATACTCAACATCAAGGAGAAACAGCTGAAGTTTTTTGGACATGTAATGATGAAGGCGGGCTTGGCGAATCTAATACTCACAGGAGGGATAGCGTAACATACTTGATGGGCTTAAGCAGATGACAGAGTATGGTTAGGAAAAAATAACAAGATAGTGTTAAGAGCAACAAGGGTTAGAAAGATGTGGAGGGCCATGATCGCTTACGATCGACACGGCGCATAAAAAAGAAGAGGATTGTCAAGCGATTTTGCTTGCCCTAAAACGCATGCATTTATACGATCAGCAGCTTTATACTCATCGAGCTACAACGAATGCATTCGATGTGGAGGGCCATGATCGCCTACAATCGACACGGCAAATAGCAAAAGGAGATTGTCAGGCGGTTTTGCTTGCCCTAAAACGCAATGCATTTATACTCATTGATCATTTGAAATAAACTAAAGTAGCGGTCGTCTAAAATAATTATTTTAACGAGCCTCACCGATCTTGCATCCAGTTTTTTATTAAGAATTTTGCTTTTGCCCTCCAGTCAGCAATTGTGGTTGGGCTTTTTACAATTTTATAGCTACCGCGGTCATAAATTGTTTCGTTCATGTAGACAAAACAATTTTAGTGTGGGTGCCGTACGTTGACGAACATATTAAAGTCCCGCCCGCAACTATTCATACTTACACACACACGCGCTCACGCGCGCACGCACGCACGCACGCACACGCACACACACACACACACACACGTATATATATATATATATATATATATATAAAAACATATTTATAGATAAATTCTTTCAGAGATGTGCGCACATACTCATATATATATATATACGCAAGCACAAAAATCTACGACTTTTTATTGCTAACAAAAGAACGTAAAGAAAAAGCAATTATAACACTGGAACCAGCCATACTACTTTTTGTCGCTTTTTTTTATTTTTCTATTTTACTCTTTGACATTCACTTTACAAGGGTTTATAACGGCAAACGTAATATTACGCAAGGCACATTTTTGCCGGTGAAAGAAAATAATTTTGAAATTCTTGCAAAAATCAAATAATGGTCGAATTTTTATAAAAATTTCAAGACTTATTTATAATTAACTGAAATCATTGTTGAAATAATTATTTTTAGAAAATATTTGGAAAAATATTTTTTCCATATGTTACCCCACCTCTCACTAATTAATTTCCGGAAATGTCTAGAAATTCGCCATCGTTTCTCCATAAACCTAATATTAATTAAATTCAGGTATCATTGGAGAACACTAATCAACTTTTTTTTTCTTCAAAATTAGCCCATTTTTTGATAATCTGCTCCGAATTGCGAAAACAAAAATGCAATAAATCTATGCCATATTTTATTTGGGTAAACATTTAATTGCTTTTATAAACAATATAAAATAAGGACATCATTGTCTGAAAAGAAAAGAAAAATTTCAGTGAATAATGAACTTTTACAAGAATTGTTTTCATTTTTACTATTTTTTTTTATTATAATAATTTATAAAGTTTCAAAAAATTTCTAACGCTAGGGTGTGGAATTAATGCATGAAAACTACATTTACTAATCGAAAATTGAAAAGGTTACTACAGATAATATACCCAATGGATTTTTAAAATAATTAAAACATTTTAATTGTGTGCATGTTGATTACCTGTATTTTATTTGTACGGATAACCGTACGTGATATTTAGCATTAAAAGGTCACGTGATTCAAGGGTTGTCCCCCTTACAGGAAAAAAATTCCCTATAATGAACATTTATATTCAGTGTTCAATTCTTTTCATTTCCATATGTTTCTGAATCACCCAACAACAGGCTTCCCAAATCCCGCTTTCAAAATTTAAAGTAATTACTTACTAATTTCATCATCTCTTAAATTAATTGTGAATTACAGAAATTGAAAAAGCTTACCTTTTTCTATTTTTATAAACCGCGTTTGGTCTGTTTTTCTTGTACAATTCAATAGGCTTTTTGCTAATCCTACCATTGAAATTATAATTTTATTGTTAAATTTCCTACTTAGCATAACATTTCATAAATTGAGTTAGTTCGTTTATTTAAATTTCATTCTTTCTTATTAAATTGTAAAATTATTTTAAAAGTAAGTTTTATATTCTTTTAATTTTTATTTATTCAGAAAGCATATTCAAACGTATGGCTATAAAGCTAAAGTAACATTCTAACAAAATATTATATAGTTGCTGTTAAATATGTTAAATTTTGAATTTACCGTATTTGCATTATTCGGGTTATTGTCCTCTTCTTTGTTGCCATTTGTACGACGTTTCGGCCGTTGTACGCTCCTGCCTTCTTCCGGTGCTAGGAATTTCGAACGAACCCTTTATTACAATCACTGAGTTATATTAACTCCATTCCTTTCGGGAAGCCTCGATGGGAAGTCATGAGTTATCTCACTCTAACCCTGCAAGTTACTTGTTCACCTCTGCTGTAGCCTGGTATTGATCTCACAAGAGTCAAGTCAGGAACTAACCTTAAGGACACATGACCCAGTAGATATAGTGAATTTTAATTTTACTATGGAGTAGAAAATCAAAAATAGAAACGTTTGGTTAAGTTTACATACAATTGTGTCATGTCTGCTTGCTATATTTAGCGCTTTTGATGGCTTCCGCTTATCATTAAATCATTCGTCACCATGATTAAGAAACGCTTTTATTGTACATTTCAGACAGTAAGCAATTAATACTTATTTCAAATGAAAATAAGTTTAAGTTTGCTAATTTTAATAAAATAATGTTTCAGCAAGGCATATTTTATTTTTGCAAGATTTTTTAAACCTGAGAATTGTCTACTGTTTACAAAAAATGAAAAGCGGTCGAAAAATTTGTGTAAAATCCTTTGTAAAATAAAGACGGAAGCTGATAATGGTTCGCCTGAAATAGGCCCATACTTCCGATTCACCATGAAATAACATGTCTGCCTTAATTTTTCTTATATTTGCTCTCTATGTATTTATATGCATATATGTTTAGAGCTCTCTTAGAGAGTTATCCAACCACTGTATGTACAGGATACTCCTTTGGATTCTTCTATACCCAAACTGCATGCTGATATATATATATATATATATATATATATATATAAGGATACCCATATCTGAGTAGATGAGTAAATCTTGTAAGAAAAATATTCAACTCGGTAAAAAGAAATAAATAAACTGTATGTTAAATAAAAGGGCATCTACTCAAATATGGGTATCCATTAGTACTGCGTTTAAACGATATATATATATATATATATATATATATATATATATATATAAAATAAATTCCGATGTTCAAATCAGTTGTATGCCCATTTCTATATGAAATCCATAAGAGAAATTTGACGCATCATGGGCAACTTCTTTATTTCAAAATAAACCAAGATATTTTACCAGAAGTTAAAAATAATATACATCACAGAAATATTAAAGCGGTGGGATTCATAAGAAAGTAGACAGAAATCAATGTCTATTTTTAGATTTTTGGTAAACCTTACTTTTAAACTGAGTTAAGAGTTATCAGTGGATTTATTTGTCAACACGTCTGTTAACGTTTATATGGAGATTAATTTTTTTCCTTTTTCTTTCCTTTTTTCTTTCCTTTCTTTTCTTTCTTTTCTTTTCTTAACTTACTTCCCTGTCAACCACCCCTTCCCACTTCTTTTACTTCTTTCCTTTATCTTTCCCCTTTCTATTTCTTAGAGCCAGACAAGGCTAAATTTTTCACTATTTTGAAATAAAGAAGTTGCCGGCGATGCGTGAAATTTCTCTTATGGATTTCATGTAGAAATGGCCATACAACTGATCTGAACATCGGAATTTATTTTATTTTATAAATGGCTCTGTAATTTAAATGTTAATTACATTCAGCCCTCCACTTTGATCAGTTTTAATATTAATGTAATTAATATTAATTAGGATCGGGTCTTTGGGATTTACCTTCCTGCTTTTCTTTTTGGATTAAAATTTTATATTTTATATATATATATATATATATATATATATATATATATATTATGAATTATATTTTAGAACATGTACAAATTATCATCTACAACAAAGTGTACATTTTGTTTCAACATTGAAAGGACAATGTCTCATTGGGGAGTGTAAAAAGAAAATGGAATTTTTTTTTCTTTATATTTGGCGAATTGTGTGTGGGAGTTAGGTGGGGTGGGAAATGGGAAATAAGTGTTGTAAGTTGTCAGTTAGAATTTGAACGAAAAGAGAGAAGAGGTAGGGGATAGAGGTGATTAATGGACGTGTTGAAAATCTTATAGACAGATTTACCATTAGAGGATAAGGTATGGTCCTTTACAGCTTTTATGGTCAGTCCTTTAGGTTTAACAAAAGGAAAAAAGGAAATGTATATGTGGAGGGGTGGAGTAGGAGTGGGTGCGATAAAGTGAGAATATATATATATATATATCTGTATTAGTAAACTGACTACAACTATTTTGTATTTAAAGTTAGTTTTTATAATTAATCTATTTTTTATGTTTAACCTTAATTTAAAATTTAGGAAACATCTTTTTTATATAAAACTTTAAACTAGATCGCAGTTTGTAGTATGAAATAAGGTAAAATTTGAGGTAAGCGTGTTGTTAATACTATAAAGGTTTATCGTTTCTAGGGATCCTAATTTTAACTTTTGTAGTTTTAGTATGATTGTAAGGTTAGTTATTTAATGTGTTTGCAGTTTACTGTGAATTCATGCCTCTGGTTTAATAGTATGTTGTTACTCATATATTTCATGATTTCCATTTTTTCTTGACGACAAAGGAAACATGGCTCCTTTACCGATTTAGATGTTCTGGCCTGTTTGGGGATTTTTCATTTAACTTTATGTGTTTTATTTTCGTTTTCTAACTTCCAAAATACTTATAAAGTGATGTGGTATTTTGTTTGTCCTTGTTATTGAAGGATGAGAGGTGATTGTAAAAGCGCTTTTCGAAAATGTTCATTGTGTTTCCGATATAAATTCTAGCATCCTTAGAATTCTCCATGGATGAAATCGAACACATATGCATCAGGGATTTTGTTAAGCATTTATTAGGTATGGGGCATTGGTTCGGGTTTCTACAATTACACAACTTATTATTATGGAGCAGATTGGCATGAGTGTTAGAGTTATTTTTGTTGCATGCTTTCAGTATTTTATTCTTATGTAATTTAATTATTTTTTCTAAATTGTTGGAGCAGCTATAACTTAGTTTTATTGTATTTCTATTGAAAATTTTGCTTAGAGGGTTAATTTAGGGAAATGTTTAAGCTCAAGAAATTTATGTCCCAGTTTAAAATTAACTAACTGATTAAATGGAGGGTTATACCATATGATTTTCCTGTTTCTATTTTTTCCTTTTGGGCTCCTAAATTTTTTCACAAAATTAATATTGGAGGATTGATAGCCGCTGTCTCTAAGTGTTTTATCGTAAATTGTTTTGTGCTTATCGAATATTTATTTGAGGAATGTATGCTTATGCGGCGTTCAACTGATGATGGAATATGTTTGATAACGGATGGTGGATGATTAGAGTTTGGGTTTATATAGATTGGATTAGCATTATTTTTCATGTAAGGTTGAAAAGTGTTAGAGACTGAGTCTAATGTTATATTTAAGAAGTCAACTTGTTTTATATTAGAGTTAATTGCCACGCTAAGACCAAAAGATTTAAAAACTCTATGTATTAATTTTCTCAGTCTATCAGCCTTACCTCAAGTGGATTTATATACTATCACGAGTTCATCATCTCTATAAAATCCTATATTTTAATGTCGATTTTTTAATACATTGCGGTGTTGTACAGGAGAAATAATCCGACTAAATCCGAAGATTATGCAGAATCCAGAGCTCCCATAGATAAATCAAAATTATCCGTTGAGTTTTTGTCCACTGTCGTTGTTGTAGATGAGAACTGTTTTTCTGCAGTTCAAGATTATTTTGATTTCATTCTTTTAGATGTCTGAATAAAGTTTAACGAATTCCATGGCAAGGTTTAAGAGGCTCTCAGATACATATAGGTAAAAGTTCACGATATCGAATTGTAGGAAAGTGGCATTATTTTTTCGTCAAAGTTCTCGAACCAGTCGATTACATCCAATGTACTCCTCCATTGTATGAATTAGAGCTGCTTTTTTTTATTTGTTGGTTAACTCTTTCTAGTATTACCTTACTAATTCTACTGATCTCTGATTTTGTTGGGTTAATAATTCTAGTTGGTAATTTTCGGTAGAATTCAGGCTTGTGGTCTTTTAAAAGTATTTTTGTCTCCTTTTTTGTAATTTTAGAAACTCTGTCACTGATTTTCAGTTTGTCCGTGATTGGTTTGTCCGAGTAGTTGATTCTATCTATGTGGTTTTGATGCTCTGTGTTGTTTTTCTGTAGTTTGTTTTTTTTTTAGCTTTTTCTTAATTAGGTCTTCGTACTTCTTAGGGTAAATCTTATAAAAATTTGAGGTTTTATCCGATTTTACAAAGACCTTGTTCGATTCATTTATGCTACTGACCAATATATCTAGGTGCTTTAGGAATTTGTTTTTACGTTTGTGGAAGGTGATTTTGTTTATAATCTCGAATAGGTCGTTCTCAAAGTTGAAGATATTGTCTATGAGAGGTGCAGTCTTTAAGTATTTAAATCTATATGTGTATTTAGTATCGGAAACACCCTGGCTCGTAATGAAGAAATGAGCCTTCCATCTCATCCTTCATATGAGGTCTTCAGTCTTTAGGACCAACTTTTGAAAGTACTCCGTACTCTCGTGCGTTGAAAACTACGAGGAAAACCAGTATATCTGTTAAAATTCCAAAGTCTTTGGTACCGCTTAGAAAGGTTCCTCTGAGCAACAGTTGCATAACATCTGTATATTTGCAGTGCTATCTTGCGCAATGATAGCTGCCCTTGCATGTATTCCTGGTGGGCAACCCTGATGTCATATTATGCTTTAGTCTTGGCTACCTTCTGGCCAGTACTTATTGCCATAGGTGATTGATTATTCTGGTCTTTTTTTTTAAATACAAAGAAATAAATACCTGTAAACAAAAATATTACCTACCCTGCTCGCCATTTCTTTCTCCAATTCGTGGTATTCGTTCCAGTTTCTGTAATGTAAAATCTTTTCTCTTGAAAAAGTTTCCAGATTAGTGTTGTATTGCCGAGGTGGATACGTTATACACAGAAAGTGTGCTGTGGTATTATTCAGCACAATATCCGGTGCTAAACGACTATACACAAACCGGTACAATAGTTACAATGACAGACATAACAGAGACGATGGGTTTAGATAACAAAAGTCGCCGAAGTAATCAGTCCGAATATTATGCCTCGAATGTTACTATTCTTTATTTAATAGACCATTTCAGCTCATGGACCATTCCACGTTTGAGAGTGCTGCAGGAATGTCAGACACTCTACAACAATTAGTAATTTAAATTCTTCTATTGCTACCAATCAATTCTCTGTTCCAGGTCATCTTCGTCTTTGTCGTAAAGATTCTAAGATACGTATGGATGGCCTTATTGTTTGTATCCAGCAAAATCTACAAAGAGAATTGTCTCTTGAGTCCCCAGATAATTCATTCATGTACTTTCGACTTCCTTTATTGAACTCTGTTAGCTATATCTTTTCACTTCATAGTTCTCTTTTTTCTCAGAACCACGAGGGTCATTCAGTAAATAAAATTAATTTTTCGGTATAAGGACTTCTAATACAGATAGAAGCTTACTTGTTTTTAATTTTTTTTCCTTTACTTCTTTTTCAAAGGGATTTAAATTTTTTTACAGTTTGAAAAACACTTTGAGAGTTTTGGAGATTAACAAAGTTGACCGACTAAGAAGCATGCTCCAAGATTGAACAGAGGTCAGTTCTAAAGTTTTTAGTTGCTGAAGGGTGCAAACCAGTTGAAATTCACAAGAGAATGTCCACTGTGTATGGTGCTACATGTTTCAGCCAAAACACTGTCTACAAGTGGGCTAAATTGTTTAAAGAAGGACGGAGCAGTGTTGAGGATGAAGACAGGCCTGGGAGGCCTACAGAAGTGAGGTCTCCTGAGGTGATCGAATCAGTCATTGACCTCATTCATTCTGACAGAAGGGTGACAGTGCATAACATTGCAAAGACTTTGAGCTTATCTGTTGGGACAGCACACAAAATTGTCCATGATGACCTTGCAAAGACAACGCAAGGCCTCACACAGCAGCCCAAACGGTGCAGACCATCAACGAGCTGGGCTGGTAACTGCTCCCTTATTCCCCTTACAGCCCAGACCTTGCCACTTCAGACTTTCACTTGTTTGGTCCCTTGAAAGCGTTCACGAGAGGCACGAAGTTTGAAATTGACGATGAAATCAAAAGTGCTGTGAGCGATTGGCTGAGACATCAGTCCAAAGATTTTTACGCTGAGTGAATACAGAAGCTTGTGCACAGATGGGAAAAGTGTGTAACACTGCCGGGAGACTACGTTGAAAAATAAAAAAAGTAAGATTCTATCTATATTAGAAGTCTTTATACTGAAACATTCAGCTTATTTATTGAATGACCCTCGTAGAAGTCCTTATACCGAAAAATTCACCTTATTTATTGAATGACTCTCGTATAAGTCCTTATACTTTATTATTTACTAGCAATATAGCCCGGTGTTGCTCGGGTGTAATGAAAGCTTTAAAACTAATCCATCGTCATGGAGCTCAGACTCTTTGGACGTTGACACGAAAGACTAAAAAGCAATAGTTGTTTCCAGTTAAAGCGAAACCGTAGACTGAAAGAAAAATGAATGAATGTAAGTCAAATTTTGATTTCCTGGTAGCGATATCAAATAAGTTTTTTCGTCGTAAACTGAATTTTGAGGGCTAAATAAGTCCTCTGAGTAAATGGTACATGGCTGAGACTAAGAACTACAATCATACATACTTAGAGCCAAACCCGAAGCAAAAACTAAAATAAAAGGGCTGAAAAAATACAGACATACAGGCAGATAAACAGACACACACACAAACATCTTGTCTTTTATATATATATACATATTATCGATTTTCTGTACTATTGTAAGAACTGCAACCTTGAAACTTCTGAATATCGTTTCCTATATATCGTTTCAAATTTGATTAAAATCGGACCACTCCTTCTATAACCCGATTTTTTCGATTATCGATTTTCGATATTTATCGGGGGTACCTCAACACAAAACCTAGCTAAGAACACTCGCAGACGCTTATAGTACAACTGTGTAAATTTTCAAGAAAATCGGTTCAGCCGTTTCGGAGTCTATAGGTAACGTACACACACACACACGGACACACACACACACAGACAAATTTTCCATTTTTAAATAAGTTTAGATTTGTTCCTTGCCTCCTATCCTAGTGTTTGTCGAGCATTACAACTCTGTTCTGTTGGCAATTCGAATCCTGCTGTAGTATTGGTTGATATTTCTTTGGAATCGTCTATTAAAAAAGAACCTGCTATTCACACAACTTATTCCTGCTTCCAGCGTACAATTTGGAATTCGTTTAGTGACGTTCTTCGATATGGCCATTGAATTGAGATTCTTAACCTTCCTATTAAGAATTGTCTCACAGATATTTCTTCTTTAGTCAAGGCCAGGATCGATGCTTTCGTTCCGTTTCGGAAATACCAGCTGAGACCACAATTTTCTTCTTAGTTTACACCGGCCTTTTCTGCCGCTATTGCACACAGGATTAACTTTTTCCGGCTGTTCTGATCTAATAGTTCAGTTCAGATCAGAACAGAAGAGCATTTGTGACGAGTCCTCAAAGAGGCTTGGTTTTGATTCTGGAAGGAATGAGATACCTTATAGAGTCTAACAATTTCGACTTTCGTAAATACTGGCATCTCTGTAATATTGTGTTAATAAGAGTGAGTCTTCTATTTCTTCACTCAATCTGAGGTGTTGATGTCTGTTGCTGATAAATAAGAAAGTTTTGCTCGTAAGTTCTCTTCAAATTCGGCTTGTGGCTCATTGGAAGTATCTATTCCTGACTTTTTAGTTAAAACTGAGTCGCTATTGAGTAATATGCATATAACTCAGATCATGGTTTCTGCTATCATCTAAAAACTGGACCCTCACAGAGCGTGTGAACTTGATGTTATTCTTACTATCGTCCGTAAGAATATGGTCCTCCTCTACTGGCTTTTGTTCTGGCTAAACTCTACAGTGTAGCTCAAGAGCTAAGATATCCTTGAACAAATATTTGGCCCAATTCAATCGTTTCAAACAAATCATGTGTTGGAGGTCTTGTTGAATGAACACGCTTTCAGTTCATTTTATAATAATGCAGAGCTCTATCGTCAGACCTACGCTGTTTCTGATCTTCATCACAACCTTCCCGATGTCATCAGTTCCCAATAAGGCATATATGCAGATGACACAATTTCTTTGTAGCAATTCTGGCAGATCAGACGAAGTAGAACTGGAGACTGGTCTCAAAAAGAATCTCAAATCACGAATTAGCAGGGGCAAGGAATGGCTTGTAACTTTTAACGCCTCTAAAACAAAAATGATTTCATTTACTTGCCATAAAGAACGTCGTTTATGCTATCTTCCTGGTGGAAAACACTATGTCTATATTTCTGTGATAAGGTATTGTAAAATTTGACATTATATGCATATGACTTTTCATATCTATCTATCTATCAATCTATCTATCTATCTATCTATCTCTCTATCTATCTATCTATCTATCTATCTATCTATCTATATATATATATATATATATATATATATATATGCAAGTGAATAAAGAACAAAGAAAGTATTAACAACGTTCAAAACATTAATTTAAAACAGTGCTCAATATGGAAATAAAGTAATGAATATTTATTATAAGTTATATTTTAGAACATGTACAAAATATAATTTACTACAAAGGTGTACATTTTGTTTCCACATCGAAAAAAGAATGTCTCATAAGGTAGCTAATAATGATGGCACTAAACGTTATTTTCGAAAAAGAACATTTTTGAATATATATATATATATATATATGAATAGAATAAACAACAAGTATGAAAAAGGTGCCTTTAACCTAACATGTTTCACTTATAACAAGCTTCTTCAGAGATTTGATAAGGACGAGTGTGTCTATTTTTAAAATGAGGTATAGTTTCAATGGTCAGATACGTGTCACGTGTGATAAAGCAACGGAATATTAAATGTAGAAGATTAAACTTGTTTGTTTAACTGTATGTGTCAACAAGTTCTTTTTAAATAAAATAATAGAAAACAGTTATGAATGTATGCGTTGAGAGAAATCAAATTGTGTCTGCGGATGACTATATATATATATATATATATATATATATATATATATATATCAGTTGATTCACATCAATCTATTTATCTTTTTCAGTCTGTTCACATCTATCTATCTACATTCTTCTTCCATGTTCCTTGTCTATTCAGGACGTAGGCGAACATAGCCTTCCACGTCTCCTTATCCCTGGTGGCTCTTAGCACGCTTTCACCTGTTACACCACGCAACTCTATTCTGCCATCCACCTGCTCAGGCCAGTCAAGTACGATACACGCTATTTCCCCTGTCTCTTCTTCCCTCTATCTGGCCTGTTAGTATCAGGTTCTCCAAGCCCTCCTTCCTCATTGCCTGTCCCAGGAACTTTCGCTGTCTCATTCTGATGCTCAGTATTAATTTCCTTTTCGTTTCCATCCTTTCCAAAACCTCATCATTGATCCATGATATCAGCAGCAACCTTCTGTAGAATCACATTTCAGTTTCATCAAGTTTTTTTCTTCATCTTTGATGATATTATCCAGTATTCACTGCCATATTAAAGGACTGACATCACATAGCAATCCAGAACTCTCTTCTTTGTTTCTAGCGAAATTTTCCTGTCTCTTAATAGTTTACTTAGCTTCTGGAATGCATCTTTGCCATGCCAATTCCTGTCTATCTATATTCAGTATATTTATATCTATCCTTTTCAGTCTGTTCATATCTATCTATTTATCTCAAACTGTTCGTATCCATCTAAGCGTATGTATATCAGTCCGTCTGTTTTTCTAGCGGTGCTTATTCATTCTGGCTTACGGTCAAATCACGTTGTAAACGTTCGATCACAGAAGGTAAGCAATGTCTAGCGTTGTCACTATTTTGATTAGAGACCGCTTAGGAACAACGGATACTGTACGCCCCCCCCCCCGTCTGCAATCCGAAATATGTTTCGCCTTTCAGTCAGTGAGTTAAGTGCCATACGTGATACACGCTTTGGGCGATCATGTCTCGAAAGAGATATGACTGACTGGGCATTAGTTTGCTATTGCTTCTGCGGTAGACTGGTTACCAGCCAAGGCTATAGAACCCAATCTGTCCTATTATTTAACCCATAACTGGAGAGAAGAGATGAATTAATACCTTTCCCAAGGGTATTTGCGCGTAAGTGAATGCAATGAATTCAACTGGAATTCGAACTCGGCTCCCCGATTTGGCGTTCCGAGTCGATATCCACTGCACTACAATAAAGAACCCAAAAGCTGTTGATAAGCCATAAAAACAAAATCAAGTTAATCATTATTCCTATCAATATCAGTCAATTGATATCTGAGAGAAATTTGCCGCCTCAGCAATCGTGATCAATTTTCGCAGTGTTTCCAACAAGATAACGAGCAAATATTAAGAGTGACCCTCCCAGCCAGAAGACTGACGCAACATAATCATCCTACTCTCACCGAAAATCTGTACAATGACGTACCTGTATTATCTACAATATCTACATTGTATGATGATCTTTCACGAAGACACACACACACACACACACTTTATCACTCGGTTTCATTTATTTGCCGACACTCATTTTTTTTCTACCACTTTCCTAGTCCCACCCCTCGCGTACCCTAGTACTACCCACTTCGCCCTGCCGTCGTTCTTTCGAAGCGAAAAACAAACACACTTTGCCATGTCTGCAAGAGTAATTACTTGCTTCCAAATGCAAGCCTCGAATGCCATTACTAATAGGAATATCGCGTTTTGCCGTCAGATACCTAACCGTCCCGACACGGGCAGAGAGATTAAAAAGAAAAGAGAAAGCGAGAGAGAATGTGAGTGACAAAGAGAGAGAAACCAAGAAAAAATACGAGAGAAAGTGTAAGCAAAATGAAAAGCAGTCTAGAAGATTCGACACTAGTATTATTATTATTATTAGTAGTAGTAGTAGTAATAGTAGTAGTAGTAGTAGTTTTAAAGACTTTTGCATGTGTTCTTTTTCCAACATAAGTTAGACAGATGTGTGCCGACGGACAAGTAATGGAGATTAGGCGGGAAAAAAACGCAGGAATCAGTTGATGTAGGGAGGGTGCGGAAAATAAGAGGAAAGTATGAATTGGAAAAGAAAGAAAGAAAAAAGAAAGAAAAGAGAAAGAAAGAAAAATGCTTGAATTAATGAATGAAAGAAAAATGAGGTACAAGGAATTGATGGCGAAAGACAAAAGAGAAAAAAGAGAAAACTTCACATGAAAAACAAAAAAAGACGAATAATGAAAATGCGAGCGGTGATTTTCAAATATTTCATTGTACAATAACATATATATATATATATATATATATGTATGTGTGTGTGTGTGTGTGTGTGTGTGTGTGTATTACTCTATAGGATATAAATATATATATGTTAACCTTTAAGATTTACATAAAATGGACACATAATACCTTTGAAAATAGACATATATATATAGATATATATATAATACCCCTGAAGTTTTACATGTATATGTATTATCACTGAAGATCTGCATATATATAGAGATGGATATATATATATATATATTACTTTTGCAGATTTACATACATATATTATTACCCATGAAGATATATATATATATATATATATATATATATATTAACCCTGAGAATGTACATATATACATTCTCACTGAATATATATATTTTTATATATATGTAACCGTACTGATAATTCTGTCTGCGGATGAACATTTACGCTCTCACACCCTGATTGAGTACTCTGGAAGAATGGTAGATTTTGAAAAACAGTAGCTACTCTAGCATCTACGCATCGTTCATTCAGCAATGAATTAGAACACTCTCGGCTATTGGGACTGTATAATGATAATATACACGCTAAAATCCTGCCTCCTTCTATCGAACGCCCATAGCTCAGAGGTAGAATCGCCGACTGACGCCAATTCGGTCGGGTTTCAATCCTGGGTAAAAAGCAATCGGATGTCTAACCGTACTGATGAGCTGCGATACAGCGAAACAGATCTGTCTGCGGATTACTATATATATATATATATATATTACATCTGAAGAGATACACATAAATATATTACCTCCGAAGATGTATATATATATATATTTATATGTATATATATTACTCCATGACTCACTAAAATCTTTGGTGTATTATATATACTGCAGCCGCAGTAGAAATGGTGTTTCTGTGGAAACGACAGCCTGGCGAGTCTGATTTTAAATTCCCAGTTTCTCCTACTCATAGACTGGTTACCACTCAAGGCTATCATTCTATTTAACCATAGCTTGGGACAAGAAGAGATGGATTCATACCATTCCCAAGGGTATTACTACGTAAGTGTAAATAATCTGACTAGAATTCGAAGCTATTTCTCCGATTCCTCAACCCGACCCGATATCCATCCATATATATATTACCGCCGATGAAGTACATATCTATGTATTACTCCTGAAATGTACATGTATATTACCCCAGAAGATACTCGTATATACATTACATCTTTATATATATATATATATATGTGTGTGTGTGTGTGTGTGTGTGTGTGTGCATAATTATTAATTAGTTATTGGTCAGAATTAAATTACACTAGTATAGAGTTGTATTAAAAGTGCTCAATAGATATATCATTTAATGCTTTAAAATATTCTAATTTGGAGGCCAGTCGATTTCGGAACCTTGGTTTCAACCTTTCGGTATCTTCAGGAGTTTTATAACAACTGATTCTCCAAAGTTTTTCTTTTTTTCCAAATGTGTAACTGCGATTTTTAGAACGTATGACTGTAAGTTTGAAATAACGTATGACTGTACGTTTGAAATAACTGAAATTTCATAATAAGAGAAGAGCCTTTCAAGATTCGTATACATTTTTATCTGGGTTTCTATGAACTTAAAATATATTTTCTGATATGCTCACATCCGGACAATATTTCGGATCTTTCATTTAGTAACCTTTCTCTTTCTTGAAATAATATTATGACTAACTTCTCTGCTTGGCATAATCTGCAGACATCACCACTGTTGTAAGTTCTGGCTTTTTAAAAATTTGTTTCATGCTATATCAGGGTCTTTGCACGCGTGTTTAACCAGTTAAAATTTTTACGGCTTTCAACCTTATATGTGGATTTGTGATTATTCCAATGATTTTTTAAATTTCTTTCAGTACACCCCAAGTATATTGTTTTCTGTCTATCTGTATCCTGGACTTCTGCTTTGTTAATAACTCCTCTTGTTTTACGAACTCCGTAAAGGGATCATTTGTTTTTGTCTCTGCTGTTACATTTTTCATTAACGATATTATGTTGCACGTTATTTTTTAAATTCTTGGCGTTTTGCTTTTTTATGTAATTGTCTAAATTACAAGTATATTTATAACCTTATTTAACTGTATTTCTATTGAATACTTTATATAATTCCTAATTTTTAGCGAAGTCTTTACTAATTAATTTGAAAAACATTTTCTCTATTATGGATTCTACTTCTAAATTAAAAGGTCGGTTGAACCAAATAATGTTCCGTTTCCTAGCATTATTTTTCATTTGCTTGTTTATCTGAGGTTTATATTCTAATTTATTTCATGGCTATTTTTATTTAAGGCCCTTTCATAATCTTTTTTTTTTTTTCCACGAAACTTGTTTCGTGAGAGGAATTTTTAGATAACCTGTGTTCTTTTGCTTTAGGGATGTGTTTAAATATGCTAACAGGGTGGCTAGATCCGATGTTTATATACCCCAGAGTTGTACTTGGTTTCATATCTGGGGAAATTACGAGCTTGTAGATTAAATTCTGCATCTAAATCTTTTTATTCATTTCAACATCGAGGCTCTTGAAGAATTTGAAAAGAATTTTTCTTATTTTGTCAATTGCTTATCCGTCGTCCAGCAGTATCAACAATCTGTCATTTCTGTATAACGTGTGATTATCTATGTGGATTATTTCGTTGGTCTTATTTAGAATATACAGACCTATTAGTTCCAGAGATTTCGGCTTCGTCAAACGAAGATCTCAATTTCACTCTTGCATTTGGTGAATTCTTCACGAGCACGTATTTTAATAGCTGTAACCTTTTTATAACGTGTTCTAATTTTAACTTCTTTTACCGATAAATGATGACAAACCTCGAGCTAACTAAGCAGATGAAAAGGCATCCTGTAATTATTTTAAAGCTAGAACAACGTAATTTCGTGATTGTTTGCTTTCGGTACGTCGGTTTTTCATCAAAGTTTGGAAAAATCTGTCAGACAATGCTTAAATAGATTTTTATGGCAGTAGCCAAACGTAGAACGCCAAAATTAGTCCGAAAGATACCAAAAATTATCCATAAGAATCGTAGAAATTCAATTTTGAAAATTCTATTAATGCCATTTCTAAAGAGCTAATGCTGTCAAAGCACTCTTTAGGAAAATCGAGCTTGAATTTTTCATGTGGACCTTCCAGATAGATGATTTGAAGTTATTTGTGATGCGAAGAGTTCAATTCATGTCTCCAAAGTCAAAAGATAACCGTCTAATGCTCGCTTGTTAAGCAAGCTGAAACATCAAGAGCTTGGAATCCTTTGCTTCATCTCTGATGAGAAAAACTTGAATTAAAGCCCAAAGGTCAAACGAAGGAATGATGGATGATTATGCAGCGACCCCCAAGGACGTCCCAAATATAATGCGCACACAGTTTCCGGCAACCGTATTTGTTCTGGGACTTGTAAGCAACAATGGATATTTGATGCCTTTTCTCTTATTTTTGCAGAGTTTAAGGGTCAGTGATTCTGACTATAAGATGTCGGAGATAGTTTTGAGGCCTTGGATATGAAGGACACGCAAAAGAAGGCTGTACACCTTCTTTTTTTAATCGGTATTACCCCATGAAAGGCAGTAAAGCTACTAAGACACAAGATATTACAGGGTGTGGAAGAATTAGGTTGTTGGTGGTTTTATGGCATATCAACCTCGGCGGGTTATTTATTACCAACTAAATTTTATTTATTTATTGCTGGTAATACCTTTTTCTTTCAACAATTTATTGTTGTTTTATATAAGTTTTGTGTATAATAATACTTTTTCTTTTACCAAGATTCATTGGGATTTGTTTTTAAGAGCAACCCCCAAGTCCTACCCTGTTATGTAACCCATAACTGGAGGGAAGGGACGGATTAATACCTTTCCCAAGGGTACCAGTGCTTAAATGAATGCAGGATATTCAACTGGAATTCGAACTCTGCTCACCGATTTCTCTTTCCGAGCCGATATCCACTGCACCACAACGCACATCCGTCACTAAACGCTTACAGCACCTTGTATTCCCAAGCGGTCACCCATCTAAGTACTGACCAGGCTCAAATTCGGTGATCGACCGAGAACCGGTGTATTCAACGTAATATGGTCGTAAGCAGGAAGAATTAGGAACAGTAACAGAGGAAAGAGTAATCAGAAGGACAGTAGACAGCGATTAACATTGCATTTAAATTTTTGTTGATAAAATTGACTGAAAAGCACAGAATCGAAAGAGTGAAGTTCGAGAAACGTAACTCTTAAAATCTACCATCCGCCCGTGCATTTTACTGCTGCCATATCTGGTCTAGTGCTTCTGCTATTCACCGAAGGGACCTTGACAAAATCCTACGGGGAAAATCCAACGGAGAATCTGTAATGTGATCGATACCGACTTGTCAACTCGGATACAGTCACTTTCTTACCGGCAAATTTTGGCTTCCCTGTGTCTCTTCTACAAATACTTTAATGGCTTCTTCTCAAATGAACTTAGCTCACTGGTACCCACCATACATGAATTTGCTCGAGTCTCAAGATTAGCAACTAGGTTCCACCCTTTTACTGTAAAATTGTAAACGCAAATTCTACTCCATCAGCTTCTTCCGTTTACTTGATTTCCCGACAGCTACAATCTCCAAGAATTCAAATGTAAAGTCAATAGTCATCTCCTATCTCACTAACTTGCATCCTCTCTCTCTCTCTCATGTTTCTTTCTTCGTCCACTCCATTCTCATCCTTCTCCTACCCTCTTCCTGAAACCCCCTGTAACCTGTCGCTCTTTCTCATAACTTACCTCCTATGTAACCCTCTGCTCAACAGTGGCAGTAAAATGCCTTGCTTGGAGCGACAAGATTATAAAAAATAAGAACTTACGGTTACATCTAGCCAGCTCA
Organism: Ascarosepion bandense; assembly: GCA_037127315.1. Lineage (NCBI taxonomy): Eukaryota > Metazoa > Mollusca > Cephalopoda > Sepiida > Sepiidae > Ascarosepion > Ascarosepion bandense. The sequence goes on along the minus strand of JBBBDQ010002159.1, from coordinate 396,415 downwards.
GCTGTAAATTGATGAGATCACGACGCCAGTCTAGTACCGTGCGTAAATTCATAAAGTTTAGGTACCATAGCAAAGAACTTATCCAAACAATCACTATGAAATTATTCATAGAAGAGACACAGGAAGGTTACATTACGGCAGTGGGAAAGTGACTGAAGCCGATCCTCCAGATCAGGACCAATAATATTGCTGATCTTTTTTGGGATTTTATCAAGTAACTCAAAATAAATAGCAGGGGCACCGGACCATATATGGCAGCAATATTCTAAGCATGGATGAATGTTAAACTTGTCGGTATGTAAGATAGATTCTAAAGAGAAAAACTGTTTCGTACAACACAGTGAACCAACTTTTTTAGCAGCTGACCGAGAAATGGATTCAATATAATCTTTCCAACTTATGTTAGCTGAGAACACTAGCACAAAAAATCGCAACAAGTCATTTTCATAGAAGTTAGCAATCTGTGACTTGCAATATCATCTTGCAATCTACTCAGTCACTGTTATCACGAACTAGGATCCCAAGGGCTCTATCCCGACTACTCCCATATAATCGACCAAACGATAAGGAACTGATTCCCCCAGTGGCCACTATGTTCCCGCAGTGGGGAGAGGAGGGAGATGTAGAAGTCAAATAACTTACCTTTAAACATGGTTGTCTTCTTTTTTCTTCCTGTAGGAAGGTGAACATTCAAGAGCGTGAGACTCACCTTCCTGATGTTTCCAACTAGCGTTCAATTGGCAGACAAACATAAACAGGGTTGTAGCAGAATACATGTCTCTATGTGGCCCAAAGACAAATGGTGGATATTGTGCTGAATATTTATGGAGCTCAATGTACACAGTGAAATTATCAGCCAATCACTGCTTACGGAATAGACTTGCCTGTAACAGAATGGAATCTCCCAGGTTATTATTTAAACCACCTACCAATATGCTCCAGGATGTTTTTTGGTCAGTCAAACCCAACTTCTGTTCTCGTTGAGTACTGGCTGGTTCTTCCACAACATCTTTGCAGAAGAGATGTAGGAGTGATTTTCTGTTCAACTAAACTGGCTTTCTGCCAAAGTTCGTGAAGCCAGTGTACATTGCTATTCAACCTAAAGCTAGAGTAGAAGATATGGATTAATGCGTATGATAGTACAAACAGACATCCACGTAGATAGCGAAGAGGGTTTTTTTTTCTTGGCCTCACCGGCGTCCACTTTAACCAAACGATAATAGGAAATAAAGGGTTAGATGACGGATATCTTGAAAATCAAATCACAACAAAAATGGGATAGAGTATATCCGGCTGCTGGTCTACATTATCAATAACGCTTGGAATCTAGGAAAGTGCTGTTTCAGTTTTGAAGGAAGACGGATGTGTCCGTGTCACAATTTCGAAGCCTCTCTTCCTCGTACTGCCAGCCTCTACGTCGGGATGAGCAGATAGATGAGGAGTTGATAGTGGTTGGGGATGCTGACATAGCAGAAGTTGTTACAAGTATCATCTAGTGAATCCCTAAATAAAGAACATATATATTGATGTAGAATCGTTATTTGGTCGGTGTAGATTTTTGAACGTGAAGTGTATTTGCGCTGGGTAATGTAGATGTTTCCAGATTTGAAAAAAATGTGTATTGTTTGAAAACGTCAATCGGTACAAAAGAGGAATACGTTTGAATTCAGAGATTTTTGTAATGACAACCGAGGTTAGAAGGGTTTGACGCCCAACATGTTACGCAGTGCATCGAAGGCTGCCTGTGTCAGTTGGGACAGATTCATAAGTGGTATCAGCTGACACAGAGATCAGTTTGAGTCTTAAGAGATGAGTTGATCAGTCGCGGATAGGATTTAAGTTGTCAATTCTGCGTGTGCCACCCGCCAACGAAACTCCACCACGCATGTCAATAAAGAGAGAAGAATAAAAATATAATATTTTTTATATGTTCGTGTCGACATTTTTTTTTTTTTTTTTTGTCAGTAAACCGAGAAGATTCTCATTTTCGGGTCCGGCCTATTCTTCATCGAAATGATATATATACTTCGAAGGAATATTTAACAATATGTCAAATAGGGTTCGCGTTCTTATTTCTTGGCGTTTCTTTGATTGTGCTTGCCTTTTCAGTATACGGATCTTGCCCAGTTTTCGTTGAAAACCGACGAGAATAAGAATTAAAATGCAATATGGAGTGATCACTGGCTAATCTTTGGAAAAAGTAGAAGAAAGGGTTGCGTTATATGTTTACATGACTTTCCCAAGAGCTTTTTTTGCAAAAATAAACGCAACAGTAACCGTTACAATATCCAGTCTACATTTATTTTCTTAACAGAAGATATTTAAATAGTTTATAGTGGGAATAATGTTCCTATCTTTGGTGTTAAAATTACTACATTTCTGCCAGTGTGCCCTTAATCCGAATAAAAATAATCTAAATAATGACGCCACATCCCAGAAATTATGATGATAAGAAGAATAGATAAAAATTGACTTTGACTTGAAGGGGTTAAGATTATAGTGTTCAAGAAAGTACCCACGCGGGATTTTGCTTAGCAATGTGAAAGTTCTTGGAGAAAATCTGTTTAAATGAAGCTTTTTTTCTTATGTTTGCAGACCGGGGGAAATGTGGGTGTTTTGACTTTGTGGAAGTAGCAGTTCCTGTCCAAGATGTAAACGTCTAAACTCGCGTAACAAAATGAATGGTGCTCATCTAAATATTTGCCTTTGAAACTGCGATAGAGTGGCAATAGAAATGTGTCGTTTTCGACTAGAGGGAAAGAGCCTGCAGAATAGGAAATAAGTAAATGATTTTCAATTCTATCATGGAAATGACGATTGTACAGCTTCAGCACAGATAAGGTCTAATTCACCTTAATGTAACTCTTGTACTACATGATTAACGATTCCTAAGAAGTTGTACGTAAATCTATTGTATTGTCATTTTAATATATTTCGAGCGTTTCTAAATGATTCAAAATAAAAATAAAAATTTATACATATTATTCTTATTATTATTAGAAAGATCAGTGAAAATTTTAAGGTTTTCATATTCACTTTTTTATGAATCTTAAATCATAATATTTAACACTTCTTAAGTTAATAATTGAATAAACTTGTAGTGAGTTCTCCGACAAAAGAATATCCGTAGAATTTCCCTAATAGCATCGATAAATATTTGAGTTTAACAACTTTAAGAAAATATTGCGATAACAATAACAAATATGAATGATTGTAGTTATTTTATGAACTAAGGAGGTACAAATGAAAAGATCAAAAATTGACAATTTGTTCCATTTCACTGAAACAACCGTTAAACATTTCCTTCTATCTATCTATCTATCTATCTATCTATCTATCTATCTATCTATCAGTCTGTTCTTTATCTATCTATCTATCTATCTATCTATCTATCTATCTATCTATCTATCTATCAGTCTGTTCTTTATCTATCTATCTATCTATCTATCTATCTATCAGTCTGTTCTTTATCTATCTATCTATCTATCTATCTATCTATCTATCAGTCTGTTCTTTATCTATCTATCTATCTATCTATCTATCTATCTATCTATCTATCAGTCTGTTCTTTATCTATCTATCTATCTATCTATCTATCTATCTATCTATCTATCAGTCTGTTCTTTATCTATCTATCTATCTATCTATCTATCTATCTATCTATCTATCAGTCTGTTCTTTATCTATCTATCTATCTATCTATCTATCTATCTATCAGTCTGTTCTTTATCTATCTATCTATCTATCTATCTATCTATCTATCAGTCTGTTCTTTATCTATCTATCTATCTATCTATCTATCTATCTATCTATCTATCTATCAGTCTGTTCTTTATCTATCTATCTATCTATCTATCTAGCTATCTATCTATCTATCTATCTATCTATCTATCTATCAGTCTGTTCTTTATCTATCTATCTATCTATCTATCTATCTATCTATCAGTCTGTTCTTTATCTATCTATCTATCTATCTATCTATCTATCTATCAGTCTGTTCTTTATCTATCTATCTATCTATCTATCTATCTATCTATCTATCAGTCTGTTCTTTATCTATCTATCTATCTATCTATCTATCTATCTATCTATCTATCAGTCTGTTCTTTATCTATCTATCTATCTATCTATCTATCTATCTATCTATCAGTCTGTTCTTTATCTATCTATCTATCTATCTATCTATCTATCTATCTATCAGTCTGTTCTTTATCTATCTATCTATCTATCTATCTATCTATATATATATATATATATATATATATATATAGGAACCTCGGGGTGGTTTAATGGTTAGCAAGCTTGCCTTGCTAAATCCCCTCTTCTTTTTTAATCTTCTCAGTCCAAGCAAGGCGGTACCGCCACTGATGCGCAGGGGGCTATATAAAAGTAAAAGTTTAGACAGGAGGAGAGTGAAGAGAAAGCGGGACCAGTTACAGAGGGTGTCAGAGAAAGGGCAAGAGAAGGATGGAAATACAGGTGTGATGACAGTTGCGAAGGTAGAGATAAAGGAAAAGAACAAGATATACAGGCTGATGTAGAAATGACTGGAGTCAAGTGGATAAGAGAATGGAACTGACGTTCCATTTAAATTTCTGGAGGTTGTAGCCGTCAGGCAAGCAAGTATATGGAAGGGAGTTCCACAGACGGGAAGTGCGCGAAAAGAAGCTGATGGAGTAGAATTTTCAGATGCATTTAGTTGATCTAAATGTAAATGGGTGGGACCCTTTACAGCTGAGTATTGAGTTCGATCCTCACTGGGTACCCCATATTTTCAGCCTTGTGCTACATCTAAGTGGCGCCTAGAAAATCAAATATTCCTTATCTATCTCAGTCTATTCCTTGTCTATCTGTATTTTCCTATTTACTCGTGTCTTTTCCCCTTTTTTCCACGAGATAAAAATGAAATAGTTCATTATTTATGCGGTATTATTTTCCTTTCTTTCTTTCTTTCTTTTTTTCTTTCTTTCTTGCCAAATCCGTTTTACAAAAAATTCTCACAATAATAATTTTAAAATAAAAGGCTCCGGCCTTCTTCGGGTGCTAGGAATTTCGAACCTAACCCTTCATTACTGTCACTTTATTACAATCCTTAAGGACACATGACCCAGTCGATGTCGACGTTGGTTAGTTCCTGTGACATGACCCAAATAGTTGTGAGTTCAATATCAGGCTACAGAAGTGGTGAACAAGTAACTTACAAGTTTAGAGGGAGATAACACATGACCACCAAAAAGAGGCTCTACGCAAGTAATGAGAATGATATACCCCAGTGATTGATATACCTGTCTAGTTCCATCGAGGAAAAAATAAATAAAGAGTAAATAAAAGTCTGGGTAGAGACGTTAGGAGTATAGAGCTGAAATAACCTTTGAAAGAATCGGTAACTCAACTCTAAATAAGAGACAAGGATAAGAGACCTTTACTCCCAAATCGCTAATCTATCAGCTACATAGAACTTTTTTTCTTTTTATTATTGATTAATATCTATTTTAACACCTTATCTATTCTTTTTTAGCTCGGACAATCACCGTATTCGGTACGATTTTCGATTTCGTTAATAGGCATATCCACTCATCTTCTGATCCCTATGTAATGGTCTCTTCGTGTTAATTTATGCATTTATTTCAGTACATTTAAACAGTTTTTTTTATATTTAGACAGTTTGTTTTTCTTTTTACTTCGACTACCCATACTATATTTATTTGAAACATTTATATACACATTATCATCACTGAACAGTTTTTTTTTATTTAGTTTTTTTTTTTTTTTTACTTTTTTTTTTTTTGGAAGACTTTGTTCAAGAATTTTTTTCTTCTGTGCAACCAAAAAAACAAAACATCTTGCATTCTAACAACGTAGAAAGCAGAGATTAGGACACAGGTCGGGGCCTGATCAACCTTGGCTGGGTCAACCTGGGGAAAAGGTATGATGTTTGTAAAGGACCGAAACCTCAATGAACCGGGGTAACATCACTGATGATGTGTCCTAACCGCATATAAATGAAGTATTTAAAAAAAAAACAAAAAAAAAAAAACACTGGCCTCAAGCGAATAGATGCTTCTTCTTTTTTTATGTGCTCTATCCCTTCGGGACGTAGGCGATCATGGCTTTCCACCTCTCCCTATCCCTGGTGACACTTAATATGTTTTCTCCTGTTACTCTACGCAACCCCCGTCTCATCATCCACCTGATCAGGCCCTTGATATATGTTATCCACTGTCTTCCTTTGTCCCTTTTTCCTTCTATCTGGCCTATCAGTATCAGGTTCTCCAAGCCCTCCTATCTCATTGCATGTCCCAGGAACTTCAGTTGTCTCTTCCTGATGCTCACTATTAGTTTTCTTTTCATTGCCATTCATCATTGCTCACATGTTCGGTACATGATACCCACCGCATCCTTCTGTAAAACCACATTTCCGCTGTTACAAGTTTTTTCCTCATCTTCGATAATATTGTCCAGCATTCACTGCCGTATTGAAGAACTGATGCTACAAGACCTAAAGAATATTATGTTGCATCAAATCTCGGTGATATACGCTAGAGAATCAGAAATAAAAGACAAATAGCAAAAATAACATAATTTAAACATTTCCAACAGCAGTAACAAATAAAATGGATTGCACATTTAACTCGATATGAAAATAATGACATTATAAGTAAGCTGTTTTTCTACTCTACCTTTCAGTAAATTGCCATACGCGATCGCTAAGGTGATCATGTTTCGAAAATGATATGACTGACTGGCCTGAAGATTTTCCCCGCAGTAGGTTGCCATTACTTTCTTCGGTAGACTGGAGGATAATCAAGGCTATAGAACCCAATCTGTCCTGCCATCTAACCCATAGCGGTAGGGGGTTAGGGTTAAACTGATTCATATCTTTCCCAATGGTATTTGTGCATAAGTGAATGCAAGAATTCAACTAGAATTCGAACTCGGCTCACCGATTTTTCGTTCCGAGCCGATATACATTGCACAACAACGCACATAACAAAAGGCTAAGGAAAATCGCGTCAATACTAAAAAGGGTGATAAAAGTTGATTTGAAGAAATATATTTTTCTGAATTTTTTTTTATAAATATCAACCGAAAGTAACGTTATCTGATCTGTTCATTAACACCGAATGCTTCCTGTAACAAAACGGCTATATAACCATTAATATTATACGAGTGGGTAAGTGCCGTCACAAATTACGACAAAATATTTATATCGAAATGCCGTCTAAGATGACGGCAACATATATATTGATGTACCTACTATTGAGTATCTTACATAAAAACAAAAAAAATCTAAACCTCAAAGCGGGACAGGACGGAGGGATATATATATATATATATATATATATATATATATATATATATATACTACATTAAAAAAATCTAAGATCCCACTTTATATATACTGCAAAAAATCTAAGGTCCAACTATATATATGATACATTCTGAAAATCTAAGATCCCACTAGGCCCCAAATTAAAAAGTGACATGTCTAGATCCAAACCATCATGCCTCATTTCATAACCAAAATATTAAAACTCCATCGTTATATAATTCTCATTTCTGATTGAACAATATTGACACATCTAAAGCATTTTCTCCAATTACCACTCCCTAATTTTCTAAATAAGCATGAATTCGTCTTATATTTTAAAAATACATCATTTGCACCATTTATTTTAGCATATCACCTGAAGAACAGTATTTTTTGAAACATGGATTTTTTTGTGTCGTGATATTATGCTTTTATAAACCATTGTAATAAAAAAATTACTATATATATATATATATATATATATATATATATATATATATATATCGCTTGTAAACGAGTTTTTACGAGTTTCTACCATGTGGCGTTTTCAGACGATTTGCAATAACTGATTTTACCGTTATTTTTAAAAACGCTTACGCAATGGGGATTTTTTTTAATGTAAAATTTTCAACATTAGAAGAAATTATGTTTTCATCCATGGTTGTATGAACCTAATAGGTATTTTATGGTGTGGTTACATCTAGTCATAATTTCTGTTCTTTCATTCATTAATTCATTTTACACAACGGATTTTATTATAAAAAAGAGAATATATATATATATATATATATATATATACATATATATATATATATATATATATATATATATATATATATATATATATATTAAAAAAGGATTAATTCAAAGATGTTGAATGGCCATTTCGATATGAAGATCCCCACGGGGGACGACACATCACCTCAGCAACAGAAAAAACCTTTCAGAAACTGGAGAAAAATTAGTCTACTTTTCCTTTTTAAATAGATTGCAAAGAAATTAAAAAATACATAATAAAATAAAATAAAATAAAAATAAAAATAAAGGGAAAGAAAAAGAAAAAGAAAACGAAAAAGGAAAAGATAGAATAAAATCAAATAAATAAGAAAAGGAAAAAAAATTGACATCGTCTGGGTTCGCAAAAAAAAGGGAGAATGTAACTAAAAATTAACAGACAGCCGTGTTAAATCGACGTCAGTTTAAGCAACACGGAAAAAAGGTGGTAAGAGAGATAAAAGAAGGAAGGGAGGGAAAAAGAAAGAAACTAAAGAAAAAATTTTTTTTTAATATTACAGACGCTGGACAAATTCAAAAACCTAATTTCCCCAAAACGTTGAAGTATTAGAAAAAGGCCTCTACTTACAATAAGTAAGTCGTCAAGTAGTCAATATATATATATATATATATATATATATATATATATATATATATATAATACATATATATATATATATATATTGACTACTTGACGACTTACTTATTGTAAGAAAATAAAGTAATAAGACACTGTTAAAGAGCATTAGTAAGCATTGTTAAAGAGCTTTCATATCAGGTAGTAATGTTTAATAAGTGGTAGTAAAGCGAATCAACTGAGCTAACGCTCCCTCTCACTTTCAATGAGCGTGATAAAAGGATATATATATATATAATATTTTTTAACATAATAGAGAGGATTCTGAAATCGTTTATTCTATTGTTGTTTCTCCCGTTTCAGCTCGCTTGTGACGTTGTAAATTTTGTTTTATCAATTAAAACTATGTTTGCTCTTGTTTAAATTAGGATCTAAAGCTCTAAAAATCTGGGAAAGAATAAATTTGAGATTTGAAGAAGTAAATGGGCATAGTTGGTTTTTGAAAAATGAAAATATCTCATGGAAGAGAATCAATGATGGCAACCAAGTAGGAAACCTTGACAACTCTAAGACTACAACTTAAAAGAAACTTTTTTATCATCATGTGGCCCCATGAAAGGCATTTTACTGCCACTGTTGTGCTGGGGATTAAATAGGAGGAAAGTTATGAGAAAGAGTGACAGATTACAGGGTGTGTCAGGAAGTGAGTATGAGAAGAAAGAGAATACTGATGAGAGTAGGGTGGATGAAAAAAAGACAGAGGATGTAAGTTAGTGAGACAGGAGATGACTGTTGACTTTATATTTGAATTTTTGAAGATTATAGCTGTCGGGAAAGCAAGTAGGTGGAAGGGAATTCCACAGGCGGGAAGTGCGAGAAAAAAAGCTGTGGAGTAAAAGTTGCGTTTACAATTTATCAGTTTCACAGTAAAAGAGTGGGACCTAGTTGCTAATCTTGTGGCTCGATGAAATTCATATATAGAAGGTACGAGTGAGCTAAGTTTTGTAGAAGAGACACAGGGAAGCCACACTGTGTTGGTGAGAAAGCGACTGTATTCTAGCTGCCAAGTCGGGATCGATCACATTACTGATTCTCCGTTGCACTTGGTCAAGGACACCTAGGTGGATAGCAGGAGCACCCGACCAGATGTGGTAGCAATATTCAATGCACTGCCGGATGGTAGATTTGTATATGTGCAGGATTGTTTCGGGCGGAAAAAACTTCCTGGCCCTACACAGAGAACCGGCTTCCTTAGCAGCGGATTTAGATGTGGATTTTATATAGTTATTCCACTTAAGGTCTGATGTGAGAGTTAATCCGAGGAGGCGCAGTGTTTTACTTTCAGGGAAAGAAGCCTGATCCATGGTAATGGGCGACAGAAACTGCATGTACTGCTAGAAAGTTTGGGTCACTGTGCCAGCCAAGAAAGTTTTCTCGTCAGAAAATCCATTTTGCACATTTATAAATCTGCCATTCATCCGTACATTGAGTATTTGTTGCCATATCTAGTCGGGTGCTCACGCTATTTGTCTTGAAGTTCCCGACAAAATCTGCATAAAGATTCTGACTTGGCAGCCCAACTTCAGTCACTTTCTCACCGACTTGATGTGGCTTCTCTCTGCCTTTCCTAAAGTATTTTTATTGTTAATTCCCTGACGAGTTTCTTTACCTGGCCCTCCGACCTATTTAGGTGAGATTCTAGATTGGCATCGAGGTCCCACTCTTTTGCCATCGAAATAGTTCAATGTAACAACCACTTCTACTCTAATAGATTCTTTTCTCGTACTTCCTGTTTATGGAACTCCCTTCCGTATATTTGCTTCTCCAGTAGCTACAATCTCCAAAAGTTTAAGTGCAAGGTCAATTGCCATCTTCTATCTCCTTGCTTCCCATCTTTTTCTTATCCTTTCTTCAATATTCCCTGTACCATTTTTTTCTCTTCCGTCTCCTCTCACAATAAACCCCTGCGCAACAGTGGCAGTACTGCCTTGTTTGGGGTGAAATGATTTAAAAAAGAAAAATAACTATTTACGAGTTCTGATTTATTAATATACTGCCGGTCTATTTCAGTTTTCATTCTATTCTTACTAAATTAGTACCGAAACAAGGCGGGGAAGTAAAATATTTTTTATTTCTTCTTTATCTTCATCTTCTTCTTCTTTTTCTTCTTCTTTTTATTCGCTTTTTTCATATTTTATATTTCTCTTTTTTTCTCTTTTTCTTTTTGTATACTTTTATAGTTCTCCTTTTTCATTTTCTTTTTTCATATTTTTATAATTCTTCTTTCTTTCTTTCCTTCTTAATGCATTTTTTGTATTTCTTCTTTCTCCTCTTCTTTTCGCATACTTTATATTTCTTCTTTATTTTCTTCTTCTTTTTCTTTTTCTTCTTCTTTTTATTCGCTTTTTTCATATTTTATATTTCTCTTTTTTTCTCTTTTTCTTTTTGTATACTTTTATAGTTCTCCTTTTTCATTTTCTTTTTTCATATTTTTATAATTCTTCTTTCTTTCTTTCTTTCCTTCTTAATGCATTTTTTGTATTTCTTCTTTCTCCTCTTCTTTTCGCATACTTTATATTTCTTCTTTATTTTCTTCTTCTTTTTCTTTTTCTTCTTCTTTTTATTCGCTTTTTTTATGTAGTTTTTCATTTATTTTTTTATTATTTTTCTTCGGACTTTTTTTCAATATTTTTTATTTTCCTCTTTTTCCTTTTTTTTCCTTTTTTTCTTGTTTTACTTTTCTTTCGATTTCGATTTTACTTTTCTTCATATTTTCCCACTGTTGTTGTTGTTATTGTTGTTGCTGTTGTTGTTGTTGTTCTTATTGTTGTTGCTGTTGTTGTTGTTGTTCTTATTGTTGTTGCTGTTGTTGTTGTTGTTGTTATTGTTGTTGCTGTTGTTGTTGTTCTTATTGTTGTTGTTCTTATTGTTGTTGCTGTTGTTGTTGTTGTTGTTCTTATTGTTGTTGTTGTTGTTATTGTTGTTGCTGTTGTTGTTCTTATTGTTGTTGCTGTTGTTGTTGTTCTTATTGTTGTTGTTGCTGTTGTTGTTGTTCTTATTGTTGTTGCTGTTGTTGTTGTTGTTCTTATTGTTGTTGCTGTTGTTGTTGTTGTTCTCTTATTCTGCCACTCGACTTCTCAATTCTTTAATGTATCTTCTTCTTGTTCATCTCATCCATTTTATTCCCTCTTCATTATTCTTATTCTCCTCGTATTTCTGTTGTTCTTTATTATTCTTCGTTTTATTCTTTCGTTTTTCTTCTTCTGCTCATCTCTCACATGTTTTCTTATCTTCTTTCTCTCTATCTTCTTCTTCTTCTTCTTCTTGGACTCACCTGAAGAATAGTTTTCTTTTCTTCACTTCTTATTACATATTTTCTTGTTCACTTTAAAATGTTTAAAATTATTATCATTAATAGTTTTCTTTCTGTTTTATTTTATTTCAACTATACCTAATTTTCCCGTACATCATTTTCTATTTTTCTTCTTAATTACCATTTTCATTCCTCTTATTCACTTATTCCTTCATGATTTATTTATTTTTGATGCCCCATTCTTTAAATAAATAAATAAAAATTGAAAATAAATAATGAAAATTAAAAAAGAATTAGATTAGCTTAACTTTAAAAAAGAAATTCTATATTTGCTTCCCCAATAGCTACAATCTCCAAAAATTTAAATGCAGCGTCAATTGCCATCTTTTATCTCCTTGCTTCCAATCTTTTTCTTATCTTTTCTTCGACATTCCCTTCGACATTCCCTTCGACATTCCCTTCGACATTCCCTGTACTTGTTGTCAAACGATTATAAAAAAAAAAAAAAAACATGATATACACGAAAACCGAGAAATGCGCTGATGCCTTGCTATCTCCGAAGTCATTTGGTATATCACTATACTTTTAACATTATTTTTGAAACAACCCAAGAACAAATACTTAACAAAAGCAATAACTGCTGACCGTGGATATCATGATAAAATTTCTCATATACGTTGTGGTACAGTGGATATCGGCTCGGAACGAGAAACCGGGGAGCCGAGTTCGAATTCCAGTTGAATCCATTGTATTCACTTACGTGCAAATACCCTTGGGAAAGGTATTAATCCGTCTCTTCCTTCCAGTTATGGGTTAAATAGCCGAACAGACTGGGTTCTATAGCCTTGGTCGGCAACCAGTCTACCGCAGAAAGCAATGGCAACCTACTGCGGGATAATCTTCTGCCCAGTCAGTCATGTCTCTTTCGAGACATGATCGCCCAAGCGTGTATCACGTATGGCACTTAACTGACTGATAACTGACTATTGTATAAAGTAACTATTCTTGGGAAAAAGCTGTCTCAGCGGAAGTCATTTGTTACATGGGGGAAACTAAATACAGATAGGGTGTGTAAATCAGGATGAATGACTAGTAATGTAGTGTCTTATTCTTCTTCTATGTGCCCTGTCCTTTCAGGACGTAGGCGATCATGGTTCTCCGCGTCTCCCTATCCCTTGTGGCTCCTAGTATGTTTGCTCCCGTTACTCCTGTCAACCTCCGTTCCGTCAACCAACTGATCAGACCCTGCAAATATGTTATCCGCTGCCTTCCTCTGTCTCACTTTCCTTCTATCTGACCTGTCAGTATCAGGTTCTCTAAGCTCTCCTTCCTCATTGCATGTCCTAGGAACTTCAGTTGTCTCTTCCTGATGCTCAGTATCAGTTTCCTCTTTGTTGCCATTCTGTCCAACACCTCATCGTTGCTTGCATGCTCAGTCCATGATATCCGCAGCATCCTTCTGTAGAACCACATTTCCGCTGCTTCCAGTTTTGTCCTCATTTTCGATGATATTGTCCAGCATTCACTGCCGTATTGAAGAACTGACACCACGTAGCAGTCCAGCACTCTTTTCTTTCTTTCCAGTGAGATTTGCCTTTGTGTTAGTATTTTATTTATAAATGGAACTTTGTCTGTGTGTCTATGTGTGTGGGTGTGTCTCTGTGTGTGTGTGTGTGTCCGTTACCTATAGACTCCGAAACGGCTGAACCAATTTTCTTGAAAATTTACACAGTTGTACTATAAGCGTCTGCCAATGTTCTTAGCCAGGTTTTGTGTGGAGGTACCCCCGATTAATAAATCGATAATCGAAAAAATCGAGTTATAGAAGGAGTGGTCCGATTTTAATCAAATTTGATACACTCATAGACAAAGACATAAGAAACGATATTCAGAAGTTTCAAGCTTGCAGTTCTTACAATAATGCAGAAAATCGATTATATATATATATATATATATATATATATATAAAAGGCAAGATGTTTGTGTGTGTGTCTGTTTATCTGCCTGTATGTCTGTATTTTTTTTCAGCCCTTTTATTTTAGTTTTTGCTTCGGGTTTGACTCTAAGTAGGTATAATTATAGTTCTTAGTCTCAGCCATGATACCATTTACTCAGAGGACTTATTTAGCCTTCAAAATTCAGTTTACGACGAAAAAAACTTATTTGATATCGATACCAGGAAATCAAAATTTGACTTACATCCATTCATTTTTTCTTTTCAGTCTACGGTCTCGCTTTAACTGGAAACAACTATTGCTTTTTAGTCTTTCGTGCCAACGTCCAAAGAGTCTGAGCTCCAGGACCATGGATTAGTTTTAAAACTTTCATTACACGCGAGAAACGCAGGGCTATACTGCTAGTTGATTATAATTTCAATTTTAATTTGCTTTTCTAGACCATTAGTATTTTGCCTTCAAAGTTAAGTGAAATCAATATTTTTTTACCTCGTTAACATACTAATCAAGTAGACATTGTCAACCATAGATAGATACATTCTTATTAGGAGTCTTCTATCAGATTAAAAATGTTAATAAATACTCAGATTGATAAAAACTTACACAGGTTACGATGGGTAAATTGTCACCATATATATGTTTTAAATCTCGCGCCTTTTTTTTTTTATTTTATAGTATAGTAGTGAGAAAATGACGCCAGAAATTTGGAAACGGCATGCTGTACTTCTTGGCATTCGCCCCGGAAAATCTAATACGAATATTTCAGGGTGCTTGGGCGTCAATAGGAAGACAGTTCAGAGGATTCAGAAAGGGTTGGATGAGTATAATGAGGATTACGAAGGTGTTTAGAATGATCGCTTACGATGAAATCGTTGTCAATATTTATCTTCCCACAGGGCCTGAGAGTCATCACGTAGGCATACATCAAATCTGAAAGTATGAAAATACGACATACGGAGCTACTGGCTGCCATTGAAGTTTGTTTTAAAGCAGCCATCGACTTTTAGAGTTTGTTTTCAAGCGATTCCTGTTCTCTCATCTTAGACAACGGAATTTTTTTATAAAGAGAGAATACGACATACTTATTGTTAAGAAAATAAATATGACATTGTTAAAGAGCCCTATTAAGCATTGTTAAAGAGCTTTCATATCAGGTAGTAATGTTTAATAACTAGTAGTAAAGCGAATCAACTGAGCCAACACTCCCTCTCACTTTCAATGAGCGTGATAGGAGGGATATATATACATATATGAAATACGGAGCTACTGAATGCCATTGAAGTTTGTTTTGAAGCAACCATCGACTCTTAGAGTTTGTTTTCAAGCGATTTCTGTTCTCTCATGTCCTTTGTTTATTTATCATTATTTCGCGCCATTTCTGCAAAACTCTCATCATGGTTTTGAGTTGTTTTTTTTTTTAATTTTGTGGGGTTAAAGAGTGCGCAAAAGCAAAAAAAAAAGATTTTTAATGAATAATTTGATTTCGACTTCTTTTTCAGTTTATTCTCTTCCTAATTATTTTCATTTCTTTTCGTTTCTTTCTAAACTCATGCCTTTTTTGCTTAATATATTCATCTTCCTTTTTTCTTCATCTTTGTCTCTCTTAGTTTTCTTTTCGCTTCTTTCATTTCTTTTTTTACTTTTGCTTCTGTTACCACTTCATCCACTGTTCCATTTTTTTTCCTAAAGTGCAGGAAGTGGATACTTCTTTTTCATCTTCTTTTTTGCATACATTTCTTCTTCTTCTTTCTCTTCTTCTTTTTGCATATTCTTTTTGCATACATTTATAGTTCTCATTCTTTCTCTTTTTTTGTTTTTGCATACTTTTACACTTCTCATTCTTCTCTTCTTTATGGATGCATTTATAATATTTCCTCATCTTCTCTTTCCATAATTTTACAGTTCTCATCATTTTTCTTCTTCTTTTTGCGTACATTTATAGTTCTTCTTCTTTCACTCTTCCTTTTTGCATTCTTTTATAGTTCTTCTTTCTTTTCTTCTTCTTCTTCTTCTTTCTTTTCTTCTTCTTCTTCTTCTTCTTCTTGCATATTTTACCACTTCTCATTCTTTCTTTTCCACTTTTTGCATACTTTAATTGTTCTCTTTTTTTCTCGTCTTCATTTTGCATACATTTATGGTTCTCCTTCTTCCCTGTGTTCTTTTTTGTATAATTTTATAATTTTCATTCTGTCTCTTCTATTTGCATACATTTATAGTTCTTCTGTCTCTTTTTCTTTTACCATACTTTTCTGATTGTCCTTCTTTCTTTCTCTTCTTCTTTTAACATAAATTTAGAGTTCTTTTGTCTGTTTTTCTTTTTCCATACATTTATAGTTCACCTTCTTTCTCATTTTCTTTTTGCATACTTTAATAGTTCTCTTTTTTCCTTCTTCTTTTTTGCATACATTTAGAATTCTTCTTTCTCTTTTTCTTTATGCATACTTTTATAGTTCTCCTTCTTTCTTATTTTCTTTTTGCATAATTTTTAATTCTCATTCTTTCTCTTTTTCTTTTTGCATACTTTTATAGTTCCCATTTTTCTCTTCTTCTTCTGCTTCTTCTTCTTCTTCGTCTTCTTCTTGAATACTTTTATTGTTCTTCTTCTTTCTCTTTTTCTTTTTGCATTTTTTATAGTTTTTCTTCTCTTCATCTTTTTGCGTATATTTGTAGTTTTCATTCTTTCTCTACTTCTTTTTTCATACTTTTATATTTATCCTTTTTTCTCTTCTTCTTTTGTATACTTTTATAGTTCTCCTTCTTTTTCATTTTTTTTTTTGCATATTTTTATCGTTCTCCTTCTTTCTTTTCTTCTTTTTAAATACTTTTATATTTTTTCTTTGTTTTCTTCTTCTTCTTCTCCTTCTTCTGTTTTTTTCTTCTTCTTTTTCTTTTTGTTCTTTTCGTTTGTCCTCGTCACCGTTTATTATGTAGTTTTTCATTTCTTTTTTTATAATTTTTCTTTGGGTATTTTTGTCATGTTTTCTTTCAATATTTTTTCTTTTTCTTTTTTTTCTTTTTTCTTTTTTTAACATTTATTCCATTGCTTCTTCATCTTTTCCCACCGAAAATCCTACTTGTTGTTGTTGCTGTTGTTGTTGTTCTCTTCTTCTGCCACTCGACTTCTCAATTTTTTAATGTATCTTCTTCTTGTTCATCTTATCTATTTTATTCCCTCTTCATCATTCTTATTCTCCTCGTATTTCTGTTGTTCTTTATAATTCTTCGTTTTATTCTTTCGTTTTTCTTCTTCGGCTCATCTCTCACATGTTTTCTTATCTTCTTTCTCTCTAACTTCTTCTTCTTCTTCTTCTTCTTCTTCTTCTTCTTCTTGGACTCACCTGAAGAATAGTTTTCTTTTCTTCACTTCTTATTACATATTTTCTTGTTCACTTTAAAATGTTTAAAATTATTATCCTTAATAGTTTTCTTTCTGTTTTATTTTATTTCAACTATACCTAATTTTCCCGTACATCATTTTCTATTTTTCTTCTTAATTACCATTTTCATTCCTCTTATTCCTTTATGATTTACTTATTCTTTGATGTCCCATTCTTTTTTCACGCCGCGCCATTTTCATTTGATATCTTTTCTTTTATCTCTTTCTTTTTTTTCCTTTTCTCATTCCTACATATGTTTATTTTTTATTTCTTTTACTACCATTTGGTTTTCATTTTTCTTTCTTTTTTCTTTTTTCTCATTCCCTACCACATTTCTAATAATAAAAATTATTTCTTTGAATCTTTTCTGCGCCTTCAATCTGCTTTTATAAGATCCTTCAATTTCTTTCTTTCGTTTTTTTCTTTCTTCAGTTTGCTTTATGTCCTTCTTTCTTTCTTTTTTCTTTCTTTCTTTTTCCCTCCTTTAGTTAGCTTTATACCTCCCTTAATTTCTTTCTTTCTTTCTGTCTTTCTTTCTTCACTCTTCTCTTTTCTGACTTTTTTCTTTTTTATCTTATATCTTACTTCCCTATTTTCTTTCTTTCTTTCTTTTTCCCTCCTTCGGCTTGCTTTATGCCTCTCTTAATTTCTTTCTTTCTTTCTTCACTCCTCTTTTGTCTGGATTTCTTTTTTCTTTTCCTCTTATATATTGCATTTCTTTTTTTCTTTCTTTTTGCTTCCGTTCTTTCTCTTTTTTTTATTTCTTTCTAAGACTTTCTTTGCGGCCTTGTTTCTTTCTTTACCTTATATCCTGCTCCCTCTCTTTTTTCTTTTTTCTTTCTTCCTTTCTCTCCCTCCCCACTCGTTTTCGTCTTTCTTCGTTTCTTTATTTTATATATTGCACCTCTTTCTTTCGGTCTTTCTTTTTCTCTCCTTTAACTCTTCAGCTTCGTACTACCTCCTGCAAACTTGCCTCTCTGTCTGTCTGTCTGTCTGTCTGTCTGTCTGTCTCTCTCTCTCTCTCTCTCTCTCTCTCTCTCTCTCTCTCTCTCTACTTGCTGCTGCAATGATTATTCTTTCTGTTATCACGAATTGTTTGTTTATGCTGACACTCACCGACTGTTTTGTTTGCCCTTGACAATAATACACATCGCCAGGGGAGAAGTGGCGACACAGTGATAGTCTCGGCCCTGTGTAGGTGGGGGTTCTTTCTTGCAGTGATTACAACATGCAAAACATCAGTGTTGAAAAGGTGAGGCAGGTTGTCTGGAAGAAAAACTTACACCTTTCTTTCAGGCCACTGACCTTTAATAGCCTTCCAATCAGCGCCATTTTGACGATTTTCGCACTCGGTCTCACGTCGTCGAGTCCTTGTCGTTCTTCCTTCATTCCTTCCTTCCTTTTTCCTTCCTTCCTTCCTTCCTTCCTTCCTTCCTTCCTTTTTCGTTATATTTTCTTTTTTTATCATACTATTCCGTCATCTTTCTCGATTTTTTAACCGTTTTTTTTCGTTTTTTCTTCTTTTTGTTTTCGTTATCGTCTTTTTTCATTTCAACTCCTCTCTTTTACTTGATTTCCCTTTCTTATACATTTCTTTCATTCCTTCTTCTTTTTCTTGAAAGGACAAGATGTAGCTAACAAATTATTTTCTACGATGCTGATAACATTTAGTTCTTGATAATGACCGACAAACTTATACCTTTCTTTCAGGCCACTGATCTTTAATAGCCTTCAAATCAGCGCCATTTTGACGATTTTGAAACACTGTCTCACGTCGTCGCATTCTTTTCCTTCTTCCTTCCTTCCTTCCTTCCTTCCTTCCTTCCTTCCTTCCTTTCTTTCTGCCTGCCTTTTTCGTTAACTTTTCTTTTTTATCATAATATTCCTACATCTTTCTCGATTTTTTTAACCCTCTAGGGCCATTCGTATCATATTTGATACAGTATGAAAACAAGCCTTGAAAGAAATATTTTCCTGAAAAATTTTTTAAGAAAAATATTTTATAAATTTCAGATGAAAGCAGTACTGACTGCTCAGTCAATGAATACCAAATGTTTCCTTAGAGGGAAATACCAAATGTTTTCTTATAGGGAAATACTGTATCAAATATGATACGAATGGCCCTAGAGGGTTAAACGTTTTCTTTTTTTTCTCTTTTATGCTTTCGTTGTCGTCTTTTTTCCTTTTAAACTCTTCCATTTTTTACTTGATTTCCCTTTCTTTTACATTTACTTCTTCTATTTCTTCTTCTTCTTCTTCTTCTTCTTGGAAGGCCAAGATGTAGATTACAAATTATTTTCTACGATGCTGATAACATGTAGTTCTTGATAATGACCGAGCTGGTCGAAAGACCTAAAATGGAAGAACCTCTACCCCGCAAAAGGAACCATGAACTTTAGAATATTTATTAACAATTTTCAAACGAATTTTCAAACGAATTTTCAAATGAAGCAAAGAATACTAGACTGTTACGTGATGTCAGTTCTTCAATACGGCAGTGAATGCTGGACAATATCATCGAAAATGAGGACAAAACTGGAAGCGGCCGAAATGTGGTTCTACAGAAGGATGCTACGGATATCGTGGACTGAGCATACAAGCAACGACGAGGTGTTAGAAAGAATGGCAACAAAAAGGAAATTGATGCTGAGCATCAGGAAGAGACAATGCAATGAGGAAGGAGAGCCTGGAGAACCTGATACTGACTGGACAGATAGAAGGAAGGAGAGACAGAGGAAAGCAGCGAATAACATATTTGCAGGGCCTGATCAGGTGGATGACGGAACGGGTGTTGCCAGGAGCAACAGGGGCAAACATACTAAGAGCCACAAGGGATAGGGAGACGTGGAGGGCCATGATCGCCTACGTCCTGAAGGGACAGGGCACATAGAAGAAGAAGAAGAAGAAGAAGAATTGTTTAGTGGTACAAGTCTTACTAATTAACCCGTATATGGAGAAAAAGAGGTAGATTCATAGCTTTGCAAAGGCTATTTACACGTAAGTGAATATAGCCTTTGAGTTGGCTATATTCACTTACCAAACAGAAATTGAAACGGCTCTCCGATTAATAAGTCGGAGTCATTATCTATTGCATTACCCGCATGCCCAAGTCTACAGGTGCTGGTATTCCCAAACAGCGACCAGTTTAGGTATTGACCAGGTTTGACGTTACTTAATTTCAGTGATTTTACTGGAACCGCTGTTTCAACGCAATTTGGCCGTAAACCCTGTTCGCATATAAGAAAAATAGAATCAAAATTGACATAATTACCTTACAGTCATTATTAATTAAACATTTATCAGAGAGAGATTGGTACCAAAACACACAGATATATATATATATTTGCCATCCACATACAAGCCTGTTTCGCAGCTCATCAGTGTTGATAGACAACTCGACCGATTCGGCGTCAGTCGGAGTCACTAACCCCTAAGCTATAGGCGTATGGAATCAGAGAAGGGAAATTTTAGCGTGTTGTAAAGAAGGGTATACACAGGCCAGTCCCCAAAAGAACTCAATTCATTACTAAAAAGTAATGCATAATATATATATATATATATATATATATATATATATATATATATATATATATTAATACAGGTTTCATTGAATAATATAGACAAGTTCTGTCTATTTATTTTGTGTAAGATCCGTTCGTATGATCTGATTAGCTTGATAGTGTTGTCATGGAAAGACGACAAGAAATCGCAATAATTGTTGATTTTTTTATCAGGTCTGAGCTTTCGGCTTACATAACCCATTATCAAAGGATGAACATTTAATGTTCAGTGAACATAGAACATTTAAATTATTATTAACAGAGTGGAGTTATACAGAGAAAATTAGACAGGTCCATTTTTGGTGTCGCACATGGCTGTAGGCCGAGAAGGAATGGTGGTAGTGTCTTTCCATGACAACACTATCAAGCTAATCAGATCATACGAACGGATCTTACACAAAATAAATAGAGAGAACTTGTCTATATTATTCAATGAAACCTGTATTAATGAAAAATGCTGCCAAAATACACACACAATATATATATATATATATATATATATATATATATATATATATGAGTGTATGTGCGTGCATATATTGTAATAATCGGGAAAACGTCGGAAAATTAATTTATCTGTAGTATATAAAAAAGCAACATTCTTATTCTCCGCGTATTTCTGTTGTTCTTAATTATTTTCCATTTTATTCCTTCGTTTTTCTCCTTCTGCTCATCTCTCATATTTTTTCTGATCTTGCTTCTCTCGAAATTCTTCTTGGACTCATATAACTAATATTTTTATCCATTTTTTTTCTTCACTTGCAGTTATTTTTAATTAAACATTTATCAGAGAGAGATTGGTGCCAAAGCATACATACATACACACACACACACACACACACACATATATATAAATATATATATATATATATATATTCAGATACTTTAATCCAAGCGGAAAAAGCAGGAAGGTAAATTCCAAAAACCCGATCCTAATTAATATAAAAATTTTATTTTAATATTCAAAAATGATACAGGAAGAGAGCTCCATGTAATAAAATATTTCAGAGCAAATATAAATTAAAATAAGATTAATTCAAGGATGTTGAATGACCATTTCGATATGAAAATGCCCACGGGGGATAACACATCACCTCAGCAACAAAAAAAATGAAAGGATTTTTCTGTTGCTGAGGTGATGTGTTATCCCCCGTAGGGATTTTCATATCGATATATATATATATATATATATATAAGTTTGTGTGCGTGCAGATATTGTAATAATCGGAAAAAATCAGAAATCAATTTATCTGTACTATATATAAAAGCAAAAATAATGCAAATACAAATACATGGAAACTCCTGTTTTGTTTTTTCGTTTTTTGTTTTTTTTCACAAGATAAAGTAATTATGACCTAGTTCATGTAATCCGGTGCATGATTTGCAACGATTGGCCACAAAATTGTAACCATTCAAAGAGAGTCTAATAATGAACCAATGAGATCCACGCAACTCCATAACAGTTTACAGGTTATGCAAATTGGAAAATAAGAGACACGTTAAAGGTTATACGTTTTTATGTTCTGTTTTTATTTCTTTTAATCCTATATTTTTGTTTTTATTTATTTTTCTTATTGCTTGCTTGTGTGTGTTTATAAAGTTGCAACTGCGGCTACTAGACAATCAATCAAAAGAAATGACGTCATCAGAAGATGTTAGCCACGCCTTCTCCGTCCACGCCCACTGAAACGATATATTACCTCCTTTGTTAAAAAAAAAATAAACACAAAATGAATGACGCTGCCAGCAATAGAGATAAGGAAACCGAAAACAGACGAGAAAACATAAAATAGAAATAATTAATAGAAATCGGGAAGGAGGAAAGAAAAAGCAATGATTAATGGCCAAAGGGTTTGTCGCATTCAAGGGAGTGAGCACGACACATGCACACATCAAATCTCGTCTTATCTCGTGGCGTGAGATCATCGTGTTGCGCATAACAAGAAATTACAAATCAGGGTGAAGAAAAGCGTGATCTCGCTAGCCACAGCCAATAAAATGTCTTGCTCATTTTCCAACTTCTCCGATTTTGTCTTCTTTCTCAATTGATCTTGCATGACTTTCATCTCATTCACATTATCTTATTCAGGAAAATGAATCCTTCCTATCTATCTATCTATCTATCTATCTATCTATCTATCTATCTGTCTATCTATCTATCTGAGTCTGTTCATATCTATCTATCTATCTATCTATCTATCTATCTATCTAGCTATCTAGCAGTTTGTTCTATCTATCTATCTATCTATCTATCTATCTATCTATCTATCTATCTATCTGAGTCTGTTCATATCTATCTATCTATCTATCTATCTATCTATCTATCTATCTATCTATCTGAGTCTGTTCATATCTATCTATCTATCTATCTATCTATCTATCTATCTATCTATCTAGCAGTTTGTTCTATCTATCTATCTATCTATCTATCTATCTATCTATCTATCTATCTATCTAGCAGTTTGTTCTATCTATCTATCTTTATCTATCTATCTATCTATCTATCTATCTATCTATCTATCTATCTATCAGATACCTCCACTCATTTTCGATTTCTAAATTTTAAATTGAATTTTTAAAAATAAAAAAAGTTTTCTTGAAGCTTTTATTTTCGTTTTAATTGAAAGATAAATGATTACATTTATTATTTCCAGTAAGCAAAATACTCGCGTGTATTTCAAATTGAATCTATAATGATTGAAATCTAAAATTTTGAGATTAAAAAAAAAATTCAATTTTTCGGCCATTTTTGAGCGATCAACACATTTGTAAACGAATGTTAATTCTCGGTTTTAAAAATCTTGCAAAAATAAAACATACATCTGTGACACGTTTTTTTATATTATCGAATTTAAAGTTAAATTAATCTGATTTTCACTAGTAATACTTATTTATAGCATGAAATTTATCATAAAACTTTTCTCAGTCGCGAACGTTGATCTCTGACCTTTCCCGTAAATGACTGACATCTGACGACGGACAAGAGATAAGTGTATGGCGACTAGAATTGACATAGTTGTCTTTTTTTTCCTGTAAAGCGAAGAAAGCGTGAAAGACATGACCTTTTAATGTGCACTTGAAATTATCTTATAAAAAGTTTCGAATTCACACAAAAAATTAAAAATTATTTTAAAAATACGATGGCTCGACGATTTGTATTAAACTTTTTAATTTTCGATTAGTAAATAAGTCTTCATTTAATAATTTAATAGCTTAACGCCTACAAGTCTTTGAAGTATTTTAAAAATATTTTTTAAGCTTTATAAATTATTATCATTAATATAAATTATTATTGCTTTTTATATTTTACTATTGGGGGCAAATTTTCTGAAAAAAGGACAAATGTTTGAAAAAAAGTAAATAGATGATTTATATTTCCCAATGAGTCATGAGTTTAACTTATAAAATTTAATTTTTCCTAAAAAATTTAATTTCCTCAAATTTGATGACTTTACGTAGATCGGGGGGGGGGGGGGCGGTAATATGTAAAAATATATATACATACATTTACCAAGATTTTTTTAATTAATAATCTAACGAATTAATTTGTGAATAAGTCCTAAAAGTTTCATTAAAATCCGACAATTGTTTGATTTTTGCAATAATTTGTTTTTCACCGGAAAAAAAAAAATTATTGTAAATTCTCGTAATGATTTGGTTACTCGCTAACGAAAATCAAAACAGGATTTTTACGAAACTTTCGAGAAAGGATGTAATTTATTTTCCTAAATATTTAAAAAACACTTTGATTTTTTTCCTCTTAATAATAACATGAACATTTTCATGGGAAAACTTAGTTTTTATTAGGTTTCGAGCCTTTTTTCTTTAAGTAATCTGTTTTTGTTGTTAGGTTTTTAGAAAATTAGTGGTGGAAACTATCTATCTATCTATCTATCTATCTATCTATCTATCTATCTATCTATCTATCTAGAGAGTACAATGAATCAGTCAATCAGCTAAGTGCCATATGTGATACACGCTTGGACGATGATGTCTAGAAAAAGACATGACTGACTGGGCAGAAGATTATCCCGCAGTAGGTTGTTATTGCTTTCTGAGGTAGACTGGTTGCCAGCCAAGGCTAGAGAACCCAATCTGTCCTATTATTTAACCTATAACTGGAGGGAAAAGAGGGATATATGCCTTTCGCAAGGTATTTGTGTGTAACTGAATGCAAGCAATTCAACTGGAATTCGAACTCGGCTCCTCGAGTTGTCGTTCCGAGTCGACAGCGCACCACAACGCACCACAATGTACAATGAATAAGCTCTCTAAATTGCTCAAAAATAAAAATAAATATAAATCTGACATTTCATTTTAACTGATATATTTACCAAAATTATACAAGAATGTCTAGAAATAATACAGAGTAAATTTATTCAATAAAATCGACATTGGCTTCAACCATGACTTCCAGACGACTTCGGAATCTCATGCCATTCTTCTGGAAGGTGTCCTTGTTTAAGTTGGTGAATGCTGTCATAATCATTGCCTTTAGTTCATCTTTGATGTTACAAGGAGTTTTGTTGGTCTTTCGCTCACCCATAATAAATAAAGGTTTTTTAGCCTGGGGAGTAAGGTGGTTAGATGTAACAGGTGATTTTCAGGCAGCGATGATTGAGTTCTCCTGCTTGTGTGGCATGGTGTAGAGTCTAGTTGCGAGATATAAGGTATTCAAACTTTTTTTTTTACATAATTCGAGAAATTACTCGCATTGTTGAAGAGGATCTTGGGCACGATGAGTAATACAGTATATCCTGTAATTCAAAAACTGAACATATATGTATATTTACACTCTCTCTCTCCCTCTCTCACACAAAACACACACACATACACACACACACACATACACATATATATATATATATATATATATATATATATATATATATATATATTGTCATCCGCAGACAGATCTGTTTCGCCGTATCACAGCTAATCAGTACAGTTAGACTCCGATTGTTTTTTTACCCAGGATTGAAACCCGACCGAAATGGCGTCAGTCGGGTATAGGATTTGAAGGCTATCACAATGCGTTTAGTATAATAAACTGAGGTAAAGAAGGTATTGGGTATTACCTATTTATTATTCATTAATATTTCGAGATCAGAATCTCATGTTCAGAATGGTAGTCTCCTGGTAGCTTGTTTTCACGTCCGTCGGTTCGTGTTCTGAAATATTAATGAATAATAAATAGGTAATGCCCAGTCAGTCATGTCTCTTTCGAGACATGATCGCCCAAGCGTGTATCACGTATGGCACTTAACTGACTGAATGCCCAACACCTTCTTTACCTTCCTTTATAGCCTTCAAGACCTACCCATACACCTACTATACACAATGCTTCCAGCAAATTACAAAACTCTCATATATATATATATATAAATTGAAGTGATAAATATTTTCATTAATGTAAAAATGTAAAAACTAACTGAAAATCTTTGTGTCTTTCTTGGCCAAGAGATTTTGAAATATGTTTAATGTCCAGCGAGAAAACAAACACATTTAGTATCATAGCTTATAAGCGGATTATGGGTCATTGACGTCGTCTCCACAAGAATTTAAATGCAATATCAATTCTCATTTCATATCCACTTGACTCAAGTCCTTCCCTCGGCCTTTCTACATCACCCCGTATATCTTATTATTTTCCCTTCTCACTCTATCTTCGCAACTGTCATCACACCTGTATTCCCATTCTTCTCTTACCCTTTCTCTGATACCCCCTGTAACTGGTTCATCTTTCTCTTCGCTACCCCCCTGCTTAAACTTTTACTTTTTTATGTAGACCCCTGCGCATCAGTGGTGGGGTGAAACGATAAAAAAAAATTGAGCGCGATATGTTCAAATTTATTCTTCATATAGTCCAGTGATATATATTTATATATATATATATGTGTGTGTGTGTGTGTGTGTGTGTGTGTGTGTGTGTGTGTGTGTGTTACTCTTAATTAAGTATGTATTTTAATGGCAATTATTCTTTTTGATATTTCCTGTTATTTTTAGTTTTCTTTCTCTGATACCCCCTGTAACTGGTTCGTCTTTCTATTCGCTACCCCCTTGCTTAAACTTCTACTTTTTTATGTAGACCACTGCGCACCAGTGGTGGTACCGCTTTGCTTGGGGTGAAACGATAAAAAAAAAATTGAGCGCGATATGTTCAAATTTATTCTTCATATAGTCCCGTGATATATATATATATATATATATGTGTGTGTGTGTGTGTGTGTGTGTGTTACTCTTAATTAAGTATGTATTTTAATGGCAATTATTCTTTTTCATATTTCCTGTTATTTTTAGTTTTTATCCTATTCTCTTCTATCTTCATCTTTCTCATTCTCTCTCTCTCTCTCTCTCTCTATCTATCTATCTATCTATCTATCTATATCTATCTTCTCACTTTCTTTTCTTCCCATGCTACAATCTTCAACAACCACTTTCCTTCCTTCCTTCCTTCCTTCCTTCCTTCCTTCCTTCCTTCCTTCCTTCCTTCCTTCTTCTGAGAATACTATTTCTCTTCTCCAACTATTCTCCCCCTTACTCTATGATGACCATATAAAAAAACACTTCTGATCTTTTCAACGAAATATAGCCAGCGGATAGTCATAGACGTTGTTGGCAATAATTACCAATCATTCTGTCAACCAAGTAAGAAACAAACTCTCTTAAAAATAAATGCGAAAAAAAAAAAAAAAAGCTGAAAGTCGCGCAAAACAAAATCAACTAAACAATTGCAAATGCAATTTTAATCGCAACGGACAAACAAAAGTATCGCTAACATCAGTCCGCTTCTGAAGTGCACTTCGTCGAAAGATTTTCCAAATCACGTGCTTATTGTCGTATGAGCACAGCTACTCTTTCTAGCTCCGTAGTCAGTGTACGAAAAGTGAGGATTACTGAATGCATGGCTGTTCCTCACTAGTTGCTCTTAAAATAGGGCCTTGTACCACATTTGTTTTGGTGTATTTATTCATTATGAGTTTCATCAGAAACAAACAATTTCTACGCAATAACGATCCTTCTATATAGGAGTGAATGATGGAAAAATTCTTCATAGTAACCTGAGGCAACACCTATATGATTCTATAAAATGGTAATCATAATATTAGTCGTTTCCTTGTAAGGAAATATTAGACATTCATTGGCTGAAAATACAATGTTGCTGTTGGTTAGAATTTATAAAAAGAGAAAATTCTATTAAACCAGTTCTTTCAGGAAAATATCTTCCACAACCCAAGTAGCTGTTATTACTCTTTTCAGTATTAATAGGAGTCTAATTCCTAACCTTGTTTTAGTAGTGTGGAAAGTCAATATCTTCAT
Organism: Ascarosepion bandense; assembly: GCA_037127315.1. Lineage (NCBI taxonomy): Eukaryota > Metazoa > Mollusca > Cephalopoda > Sepiida > Sepiidae > Ascarosepion > Ascarosepion bandense. The sequence goes on along the minus strand of JBBBDQ010002159.1, from coordinate 368,227 downwards.
TAAGTCATGTGTTATCCATTTTAGTTGCAACTGATGCTGGGATTTGCGTTGTGGTGCAGTGGATATCGGAAGTGGATATCGGCTCGGAACCAAAAAATCGGGGAGCCGAGTTCGAATTCCAGTTGAATCCATTGCATTCACTTACGCGCAAATACCCTTGGGAAAGGTATTAATCCGTCTCTTCCTTCCAGTTATGTGTTAAATAGCAGGGCAGACTGGGTTCTATAGCCTTCGTCGGCAACCAGTCTACCGCAGAAAGCAATGTCAACCTACTGCGGGATAATCTTCTGCCCAGTCAGTCATGTCTCTTTCGAGACATGATCGCCAAAGCGTGTATCACGTATGGCACTTAACTAACTAATGGAAATACATCGACGGACACAGACACACATGAACACAGACACACACGGACATAGACACGCACACACATTTTTTTTAAAAGACTTCCTGGTTGCTGACAGTCCATGGTATTCTCAGCGTCCATATTTACAGTCACATCTTTATTTCTTCTACTCTGTTCATCTTTTTAGAAAATTGTTCAACATCTGCCATACAGAACAAATAGGACCAAGTAGTGCAGAACGGGGCGTTGTAAGTTGTGGTGCAGTGAATATCAGCTCGGAACGAGAAATCGGAGTTTCTATTACTTCTGTTAGTTGTTTGTGATTCTGTAGCGCCAATCAAGGAGGTTGCCTTCAAGAAGGTTGCCTCGAAACTATTTTAACCACTGATCTTAGAAAGCTGACGGTTTAGATACTTCTGAACGTGTTCACAGAGATAATAAGAATACCACTGACGAAGCATATAAATAACGAGGAAGTTTCAATTAAAATGGAACAAAAACCACACTTTTCTTTCGAATCAGAAAAAAGACAGCAGATATTTCAGTGCCATGTGGTGAAAAAAGAAGGCTTGGAATATTAGACACTCGCAGGATAAACTGAAGAAAAGAAGGCTGAAAGAAAACGCGAATTATTTACATAACGAGTTTGTGTAATGAATAGGAGAAAAGTGGCAGGGTGATAGTAAAATGACCAATATTATTAAAAGCTAAAAAGTATAGGAAGTTGTGGAGAGCTACGATCGTGTGTGCTGGGCTAATACTTGTATTGGAAAATATCGTTACGTGCAAAGGATAAATATGTTTGCTGTCACGTGTCTCATTTAGGTGACAATAATATCTGATGGAGTATTTTTTTTTAACGTTTCACCCAAAGCAAGGCAGTATCACCACTGCTGTGCAGGGTTCTACATAAGATAAAAAGTGAAAGGTTAAGCGGAAAGAGAGTAAAGAGAAAGACAAACCGGTTACAAGGGGTGTTAGAGAAAGGGCAAGAGAAGAATAGGAATACCGGTGTGAAAACAGTTGTCAGGGTAAAGTGAAAAAGAAAAAGGAGGGCTTGAAGATGGTGATGGGAGAGAACGAGAGAAGGACTGGAGTCAAGGGGATAAGAGATGGCAATTGACACTGCATTTAAATTCTTGGAGATAGTAGTCAGCAAGGAAGCAAGTATACGGAAGGGAGTTCCATGGGCGGGAAGTGCGAGTAAAGATGCCGGTGGAATAGAAGCGGAGGTTGCATTTGTTTGATTTAACTGTAAAAGGGTGGAACCTTGTTGCTAGTCTGGTTGCTCGAGTAAATTATTGGTGAGGGGCACCAGTGAGCTAAGGTCGTTGGAGCAGAAGCCATGAAAATATTTGTAGAAGAGACCGAGGTGAGAAAGTAACTAGAGTCGAGCTGCCAGGTTAGGACCGATCACATTACAGATTCTCCTTTGGAACCTGTCGAGAACCCTGAGATGAATTGCAGATGCGTCCGATCAGATATGACAACAGTATTCAATGCACGGGCGGATGGTTGATGTGTATATATGCAAGACGAATTCAGGCGGGAAAACTTCTTGGCCCGACACAGTGACTCAAACTTCTTAGTAGTGTATTAAGCTATTGATTCAATGGAATGATTCCAATTGAGGTCGGAAAAATGGTGGGGCCGAGTAGGCGCACTTCATAGAATGATTCTTTTGTTATTATTACTTTGCAAAATTTTACAAGGTAGCTAAGAAGTCTTTGCTTCGGCCAGTCAATAAAAAGAAGAGACTAGCATGGAGAAGAGAGCACAAAAACTGGACACCAGAACAGTTCATTTGATGCACATATTATTGTACAGTATTAACAAAGAACAATTCTATTTTCATTTAGAATTATCTACTTGGCAATAAATACTAAAAGTAGTAAGAAATACATCATTTCTTTTAAAAATCTGACTTGGCCTAATAATTATGGCCGGTAGTGTATACTCAGACTGAAATTACGGAAATTGAAGAGTGCCAATGAAGCACTCATATTGCAATATAACAGATTCTTGAATGACCCAATTCGGAAGATATACGGTTAATTTGAAAAGGCAAAATGAAAATGGAAAGTCAAAGTGGGACACACTAAGAGAAGCTTTAGTAACATTCTTCTTCTTCATGTGCTGCATACCTATCAGGTGGTAGGCGATCATGGATTTTCACTTGCCCCTGTCCCTCGTCGCTCTTAATATCTTTACTCTCGGTATCTCTCCTAAACCCCGCTCCGCCAACCATTTACTCAAGTCCATCAAACATGTATCACCCTGCTTTCCCTTGTCTGTCTTTTCCTCTAACCGTCCTGCGAGTATTAGATTCTCCAAACACTCATTCCTCATTGTGTCCCAGAAACCTCAGCTCTCTCTTTCTAATGTTAATTATCAGTTTTCTTCTTGTTTGCATCCTCTCCAAAATTTCGTGCTCAGTCAATGGTATCCTCATCATCCATCTGTAGAACAACCTTTCTGCTGTCTCGAGCCTCTCATTCATCCTTGAAGAGATTGTCCAACATTCGTTGCCATACAGAATGACAGATATCACATAGCAGTGTTCAGCACTCTTTTCTGTTTCCAGTTAGATTTCCCTATCTCGCAGTACTTTGAAATGCGTCCTTGACCATGCCAATGCGTCTTCGGATCTCATTGGCATTTTCTATCCTCTCTCAGCACGCTTCTCAGGTATTTAAATTCCTTTACTTGTTTTATTCTAGCTTCTTCGACTTGCAGTTGGTCGTATAAAGAAAAAAACAAAGAAAACAAGAATGGATGACAGATTAAATGCTCGACATGATGAAAAAGAGAAAAATAACAATGACAACGTCCGGCAGATAATATAGAACTCTGCCCAAAGAAATTAGAACCAAATGCAGGGAGGCTCAAGAGGAACGGCTGAACGAATAATATGCAGAAATAGAAAGAACGATTATCACAAATAAAGCAAATATACATAAAAAAATATATGAGTAGAGGACAAAAGACTTGCTCGTTAACCGAATGCATAAAACAAAACGACGGTACGTTGATGTTAGATAAAGAAAAATACTTCAGTGGTGGAACGAATCTAACGGAAATTTTTTCCTCGACGAAAGAGAACAACTGGCAAGACATAAAAATACCGACCGGCCGGAAATATTCAAATCTGAAGTTGAATCTGCATTGGTCAAATTGTTCAGGAACAAAACATCAGGATCAGATGGAAACGTAATAGAGATGCTGGCAGCCTTAGATGATTTCGGTATGGACAAGTATAAAGACATGATAAATGGACTCTACAACTGTAGTGATATACCAGAAAACCTAAGTAAATCCATTTTCATAGCAATCTTAGTTTGTAGAATCACTTCTACATGCACGTATATACCTACATACATATCGCCATGCACACACGTTCATACACATATACCCACACACTCTTACGTGAGGACCGCACGTGAAGCGTTCTTTTTTTTCCCGCGCTTTATTAAGAAATATAGAAACCGATTTCCACACGTGCTTAGCCAGTTGGAGACTGTTTTTCGGAGCATAAGTCCGAATGCCGTTCGTTCCTTTCCAACTTACATACTGCGCTAATTGCATTCAGCAATTAGCCACATAAAAATGTTTCTCTCTATCTCATAAGTACATTTCAATACATGTATAATTATCTTCACTACTATTCAGTACAAACATACTATTTCCTTTTCAAGAACTCTTTTAGCATGAATATTGAGACAATTTCTTTAATATCTAAGGAAGAACTTTCGTCACGACATCTTGCATTCATGAATTAATTGGTCCTGTAACCTTAATTAATACAATATTGTTATATTCGTTACATCGTGCTTTGAGTTATTTTATTCATAATTGTAGTGGTTTGGACAAACAACCTACTTTTCACTGTTAAAATTACTACCCCGACGGTCAGTCTACTACATATTGGTACTCAATTTGTCCCGTCCATTACAAGCTCACTGGTACCCTCCATACATGAAGATTAGCAACTACGTCGCACCCTTTTACTGTGAAGCCAATAAATTGTAAACGCAAATTCCACTCCATCAGCTTCTTTTGCACTTTTCGCCTGTGAAATTCACTTCCGTTTACTTGCTTTCCCGACGACTGCCGTCTTCAAAAATTCAAATGTAAAGTCAATTGTCATCTCCTATCTCACTAACTTGCATCCTCTCTCTCTCTTTCTCTCTCTCTCTCTCTCTCTCTCTCTCTCTCTCTGTCATGCTCCTTTCTTCGTCCACTCTACTTTCATGAGTATTCTCATCCTTCTGTTACCCTCTTCCTGACACCCCCGTAACCTGTCACTCTTTCTCATAACTTACCTCCTATGTAACCCCCTGCTCAACAGTGGTATTAAATACCTTGCTTGGGGCGACACGATTATAAAAAAAAACTCTCTAACAATATGAATTGCATCGGACAATCAGTTTAAGAGGCCCTATAACAAAATTTATCAGACGAATTCTGATTAATAGAGCATGCAGCAGAATCAATCCGGAAATAGAACAAAAACAGTGTGGGTTTATTGAAGATTTTAGATCAAGGAACGCAATAATTAGCACGTCCCTTGACATCGTCAAGCGATTCACTATGTTCGCCTCGCCTTTCCCTCTCACCTTCTTCGCTGTCCCCTGAGCTACTTACCCGACCTACGGAGCGGAGACATCAAAGACGTTCCTAACTGACAAACGCTCACACATACATACGCACAAACTCTCTTTCGGGATTTAGTGCTATGAACATTTTAACGTTCTTTGAACTCATCCTAAAGTCATTACTTTATTTGTAAAAAAAACCTTAGTTGATATATGTGTATATACAAAATGTTGTTTCTATACTCAGTTTGATTTTCTTGCTTATACCCACCTTATAGTGGGCTATCTACTAACGAGGCCAAATTCAGTTAATCTGATTTCAATATACAACTTCTCTTTACTAGAACGGATAACCCACTATATATCTTTTTTGTTACTTGTGAGGCATCTTTGCCTTTACGGTAATAAAAAAGCATCAACTATCTAAAATGCTACTTTCTATTTTCATAGGGTCGCAAAATTGACAAGAAGTAAGCAAATTTAAACTTTCTTTCTCAAGAGATAATATGAAGAATGCTCTAATCGGAAATGTAAGCATATTATACATGCCGATAAATTTGACGTGTTGGAATATGGGCGACTAAAAGTCGACATGAACTTTCCGGATAATCCGATAATATTCATCCTAAAAGATGTTCCGGGAAATGAGTTCCAAGAAGGTTTCGAGTAATGGCACCATCGTCTCACGAATTGCATAGCTTCACAAGGGAAGTAATTTGAAGATACCAGCCGCTGACAGGGAGCAGGTAGCCAATTTACCCTGACGAGCCGTAGAGTGAAACCTAGGTAGGTTTGTTGGCTCTTGCTTAGATTTTCTGTCTTTATTGCTCTACTTTCGTATTGAGCGCTTTAGTGTTAGGGCTTTCGTCTTGGGTTTTTTTTCTTTCTTACGGGTACTTGAATTTTGTTCATGTACTTCGTTTGTGTTTTTTTTTTTTGCTTTTCCTTCTTTCCCTCCGAGTTCATCCTCAGTGGGTTGTTCAAGATGATTTAAATTATAGCTTAATTAATACTAGTTTTGGCAGAGTTAGTTCTGTTACTATTGGTATTGTAATTACTATAGTTAATATATATATATATATATATATATATATATATATACTGACGTGTGTATACACCACTTATATATAACACGCTAAAACTTCCCATTCTTAATTCTTTGCGCTTATGGCTTAGTAGCGACTCCAACTGACGCCAAATCGATCGAGTTTCGATCTCGGTCAGAAACTTCTCGACATTTATACTATTAACGCTGACATGACACCGAGCACTTTACAACAAAATCCTGCTTGCCAATATGTCTTTTATCAGTAAATTGAAAAATAAACAGCAATCTTGGCACTTAGCATGATCAAAACTCAACACCACTATATATATATATATATGAGAGCTTTGGAATTTGCTTGAAGCATTGTACATATTAGGTGTATGAGTAGGTTTTGAATGCTAACACAATATGTTTAGTAAAAATAAAGGAAGGTAAAGAAAGTGTTGGGTATTACCTATTTATTATTCATTAATATTTCTAGATCCAAATCTCATTTTCAGAATGGTAGGAAGGCTTGTTTTCACGTCCGTTCGTGGACTGTGCCTTTCAACGAATACCCAACACCTTCTTTACCTTCCTTTATTTTACTAAACACATTGTGATAGCCTTCAAAACCTACCCATATATATATATATATATATATATATATATATATATATATATATATATATATTCGCAGGGTGATTGAAAAGTAAGACCCCATTTTAAAATACTCATAATTTATTTACTAACTACAAATTTTTTTACTGGAAATTAAGAAGAGAGGAAAATGTTTAACATGGGGTTCTATTTAATATTTGATATAAACATCAGATTTCGCTACCAGCTCCTTGAGCCGCCTAGGAATCGCGTCAACCGATTTCACCAGAAACGCTTGTGTTATGTATTTCCCCTTCTAGTTCTCTCAAAGTTTTAGTTTGGTGCAGTAAACTTGCTCCTTTGACCAAACCCAAAGAAGAAACTCATAGGCTGTTAAGTCAGGGTTCTTGGCTGGCCACTTATACATAAAATAAGAAGTTACTTTTCAATCACTCTGTATATATTTATCGTCTTTAATAAATCTCTGAAGAAGCTTGTTATAAATGAAACATGTTAGATTAAAGACATTTTTTTCCTATTTGTTCTTTATTTATTCTATTCATCTTGTCGGATTCCGATCCATATATTCAATTTATATATATGTAATGGAGTAGATAGAGTAAACTATCGCCCGGTTCACACTCCACCCACGCCTATTGAACAGGTGAAGAGGCTCATCCGTTGTTTCCTGGTTAGGGTGTGGTTTCCGGTTTTTCTCTTTCCAATCTTTTCCTTCTCACGTAGCCCCCTGCGCATCAGTGGCGTTTTCGCCTTGCTTGGGGTGATATGATTAATATATATATATATATATATATATACCAGCAGTATAGTCCGGCGTTGCTCGTGTGTAATGAAAGCTTTAAAACTAATCCATGGACCTGGAACTCAGACTCTTTGGACGTTGGCACGAAAGACTTAAAAGCAATAAGTGTTTCCAGTTAAAGCGAAACCGTAGACTGAAAGAAAACTGAATGGATCTAAGTCAAATTTTCATTTCCTGGCATCGATATCAAATAAGTTTTTTCATTGTAAACTGAATTTTGAAGGCTAAATAAGTCCTCTGAGTAAATTGTATCGTGGCTAAGACCAAGAACTACAATTAGAGCCAAACTCGAAGCAAAAACTAAAATAAAAGGGCTGAAAAAATACAGACATACAGGCAGATAGACAGACACACACACAAACATCTTGCCTTATATATATATATATATATATATATTATCGATTTTCTGCACTATTGTAAGAACTGCAACCTTGAAACTTCTGAAAATCGTTTCTTATGTCTTTGTCTACGAGTCTATCAAATTTGATTAAAATCGGACCACTCCTTCTATAACCCGATTTTTTCGATTATCGATTTTCGATATTTATCGGGGGTACCTCGACACAAAACCTAGTTAAGAACTCTCGCAGACGCTTATAGTACAACTGTGTAAATTTTCAAGAAAATCGGTTCAGCCATTTCGAAGTCTATACCTAACGGACATACACACACAGACATACACACAGACATACACACACATAGACAAAGTTCCATTTATAAATAAGTTTAGATTATATATATATATATATATATATATATATATATATATATATATAACATTTCATTACATCATTAGTCATATGCGAAGTCATTTTAAATTTAGAATTATCATTGCAATTGTTTTCTCAAAGGCCATTATTTCGGTAAACAAAAAAGCAGGTATTTCAATAAAGTTTTCCAGTTGTTGTTTTTTATTATTATTATTATTATTATTTTCTTTTTATTCCCTTTCCTCTCACAGTTTCACTTTCTAAATCTTTTTTTATTTTGTTAAAGGCTTATTTCTTTTTTTCCTTTTTTTTTTTTTGATACCCAAATTTTCTTTGATTCTTTCTTCATAAGGGTAATTTTTTTCTCAACTTTTTTTTCTTTTTCTCATCATCAGTTTTTCTTTTAAACGTTTCGCGCGAAACGCTATTCGCCATTTTGTGTTTTGTGTAAGATGAGATTCGGAGGAGTTTTCAGTGTTGGCAATTCACCGTTGCATCTATTGGAAGAACAGTTGAGGTGGTAGTAATAGCGATGAGATGGCCGTGGTGGTGAGATGGGCGTGTATTGCGCGTGTCTGGGGTTATGGGAGGGACTGCCAATTGTGTGTGGCCAGCGGCTAACGGCTGCAAAGTGGACAACGCTTTCACAAGAGTAATCGTCACAATAACATCCCTGCAGCGAAATTCTTACATTTTCTCGTAATAACAGTCGCCATTTTATTCTCTGCCATCTTCCGTTGCAGACGAATTGGGAATCTTCTTCTTCTTCTTCTTCTTCTTCTTCTTCTTCTTCCGTTCTTTTTTCCTTCAATTTCTACTTTTGACTTTTTGTGCTCTTGCTGTCATTATTTCTTTATCCGTCATTTTCATTTTTACTACGTGCTTCTATTTTTGTTCGTCTTTTTGCTCTTTAAACTACAATCTCTTCTTCTTTTCTTCTTCTTATTCTTTGGTCTTTTTTTTGGGGGGGGGTTGCATCTTCCTTTTCAGTTATTTATTCTTTCTTATTGATTACTTATTTTGTTTTGAATTTCCTTCGAAATATTTTCCTCTTCTTAATTTTTAAATATTTATCCTAATTCCTTCTCCTTCTTTCTATTAATTTATTTACCTTCTATTCTTTATTCGTTTACTTTATTCCTTATTCTTTTATTTATCACCTTTATCTAATTGCATTCACTTACCTCATACCTAAAGCTTTCATTTACCGCTTTTGTCTATTTTTAGTTACTTACCTTATTCTTGTATCTTTATTCAATACTTTTTTTATCATTTACCTTAAGCCTGTTTCCTTTTTTAATTGATTTTTTTCTATTTTCGTTCATTTGTCTTATCTCTATATCCTTCATTTTTCGTTTTCCCATATTTTGAATTTTTTAAATGCTATTTCTCAATTTTCTTTTGTTCTTTTTTTAACTTTTTAATTACTTGTTACCATAATTTTCGCTGTGGTATGAATTCTCTTTCGCCTTGTCATCTTCATTGTTTTCAATTTCGTCATCCTCATCATTTCAATGTGCCTTTCCCTTTTTCCCATTCCCCCTTTCGTTTTTCATTTAAACCCTTTTATTTTATTTTTATTTTATTTTTATTTTTGCACTTTTAAAAATTTACTTTGCTATGGCGCATCTGCAGATAAATGTGCCTGAGTTCAATCGTGTTTTTTAACATTTTTCGTTCCAAAATAAACGAAAAAGAAATGTATTTCAATATCCTAAAAGTCGAAAAATTTAAATCTTTTCACATATCTGAAGGCATGTGAAAGAACTTCTTGCCATAACTACATGCAGATGTTGTCATGAGACAAATTCACCAAAATTTGCTTAACTAAAATACATTTTTAGCAGTAAACTACTGAAAAATACAGCAATTTTGGAAATAAACTCCATTACAATTTAAAAATATATAGATGTATACTCTCATTACGATTGCGCTCTCTGGAGAGAAAAATTTAAAAAAAGAAACAGTTAACTACTTCCGCAATTCATGCATTATTCTTAAGCAATGAATTGAGTTCTTTCGGTGACTGGTGTGTGCATACCACGCTTATATACAACACGCTAAAATTTCCATTCTCTGATTCCATAAGCCTATGGCTTACGGGTTAGCGACTCCGACTAACACTAAATCGGTCGAGTTCGGATCCCAGCCAAAAGCAAATGGATGTCTAGCTACACTGTTGAGGTGTGATACCACGAAACAGGCTTGTATTTTGGATGACGAATATATATATATATATATATATATATATATATATATATATATATATATATTGTAATAGTTGTTACAATGGTTTATAAATTCATAGTATCACTACACAAAAATTTTCGTGTTTCGAAGCTACTTTACATGCTTCTCATCGGGTGAAAAGACTAAAAAAAAACCTACGTTGTATCGAGTACTCTTTATAAAAGTAAATGCATGAACAGCAGGTAAAAAAACCTACGAGTTTCACAACTTTGTTACAATATATATATATATATATATATGTCCAGTTTGTAAACGGTGAGGATTAATCAACAAGATTATTCTCATATTCTTCCATATATATATATATATATATATATATATATAAAACAAAAATTTCGAAATTTAATTCCGTTGGATGAGCATTTCAGCGAGGAAATTCTCGCTTCATCAATATTAATAAAAAATAATATTATTAGGATCGGTGTTTTGGGATTTATCTATTTCCTCATCCTTTAGGATTTAAGATAAACACACACACACACACACACACACACACACACACATATATATATATATATATATATATATATATATATATATATCTGGAAGAATATGAGAATATAAATTGTGATATATCAAGCAAATGACTGTCAAAATGAAAAAAATGTGTAATGTGTTTCATCCTTTAAAAGGACTTCATCTGAAAGAAGTAATGTTTTTATTGATGGAATTATATATGTGTAGATGTGTAAGGGGAGGAGTCAGTGATGTAAAAACGCGAGTTCCTGCTATAATTATGTACCGAAGGCAAATGCTGGATTTCAAACTTTGAATTTATTCAGTTTAATTATTTTATTTAATTTTAAATTAAAAAATCAAAACCTTGAAAACTCCAAAATTTAAAATTTCAGCCTTTCCGTTTCCCCATAATATATAATTATGAATCCAAGTTCGCTTTTATATTTCCCCCTTGCTTCTTTCACATATATAAATAGTTACAACGTTCACTTTCTAACCATGTGACCCAGGTTCGAACCTTACTGTAATCAGAGTGTGATTCCTTTATGTTATACGTTTGGGCATAGAAAATTGAAAAGTTCCTGAGAACTATACCATTAACCCTTGTTAGTGAAATTGGATGGACGGAACTGTTTGGAAGCCGTCGATGGATTTGCTAGCACGTAATTAACAAGTCATCGCGACCGAGGGTTTGAGCGGACTGGCTTTATTCGAAAAAATTGATTATGCCAGATTATGCGCTAGCACTGAGAAATATATAACTAATGTTTGCTCAGGGTAGTTGCAGTGTAATCTCCACGCAGGATCTGTGAGTTGAGCAGGTGTCTGTAATAGGGTTTGATGATACGACCTGTCAAACGGATGTGTTCAGAAAATGAGCAGTAGAAGCTAGTCATTAGTAAAACAGAAAGCCACAATTGTGGAGAGTCCAGTGAGAAACAATCCAGCTACAGTATTAATAGAATTGGAATCATGACGTCCTGTAAAGGGGTTACGAAGTAAAAGAAGTAAAAATATAAACAAAAATTAAAGTATCCGTAAAAAGTTGTGTTAATGATATGAAGAAAAAAAAGCATTAAAAAGAAAACAGAGAAACGATAGACGTTTGAAGGAAAGATATGAAATGCAAAAGGGAAATATATGGGATAAGAAAAAGAATGTTTAAAATATAGAAAAAAAGATAGGGAGAAACAAAGAGGATCTGAGATAATAAGAAAGAAAGAAAGAAAGAAAGAAAGAAAGACAGAAAGAAAGACAGAAAGAAAGAAAAGGCAGCAAGATAGAAAACGAAAAAAAAGGAAGCCATAAAAGAAAGAAAGAAAGAAAGAAAGAAAAGGCAGCAAGATAGAAAACGAAAAAAAGAAGCCATAAAAGAAAGAAAGAAAGAAAGAAAATGCAGCAAGATAGAAAACGAAAAAAAAAACCAAAATAAAAGAAAGAAAGAAAGAAAGAAAGAAAGAAAAGGCAGCAAGATAGAAAACGAAAAAAAGAAGCCATAAAAGAAAGAAAGAAAGAAAGAAAGAAAAGGCAGCAAGATAGAAAACGAAAAAAAAAGGAAGCCATAAAAGAAAGAAAGAAAGAAAGAAAGAAAGAAAAGGAAAAGGCAGCAAGATAGAAAACGAAAAAAGGAAGCCATAAAAGAAAGAAAGAAAGAAAGAAAGAAAGAAAGAAAGAAAGCAGCAAGATAGAAAACGAAAAAAGGAAGCCATAAAAGAAAGAAAGAAAGAAAGAAAGAAAGAAAGAAAGCAGCAAGATAGAAAACGAAAAAAACGAAGCCACAAAAGAAAGAAAGAAAAAAAATATCAAAAGAAAGAAAGAAGGATAAAGTTTCAATTTCAGGAAAAGGAAAACGAGCCAAAAATGAATATAGAAAGAAACTACAAAGAAAGAATAAAGAATGTTGGAATTTTAAAAAGGAACAAAGTGGTCAAGAAAAAGAAAAAATAGAAGAAAGAAAAAAAGAAAAAGAAATACGGATAAAAATTATGTTGACATTTAAAAAAAGAAAAAACGAATGACAAAGAAAAAAGAAGGATAGAAAGAAAGAAATTTTAACTTGTTGAGAAAGAAACAGGAAAATTATTTTTTGAGAAAAAGTTTAATGATTCATGGAAGAAGAGAAATTAGTTAATCTGAGTGAATGTTGTCTCGTCATAGTGATTTTATAAGCGTATCTTAGATGTGGCACAAGACCGAAATTATGGGGCACTCAGTGAGGATCAAATTCACTACTCAGTGCTAATTTTGCCAGTGAGACAAGCTTGCTATCCATTACACTATTTCCAGGTGCCCAAAGGTGATTTTCTAAGCACACAAGGCCGACAGTATGGGGCACCAAGTGAGGATCGAACTCGCCACTCAATGATAATGATGCAAACAAGACAAGCTTGCTAACCATTACACCACGTCGAGGTACCCATTTTGTTTCGTAATACAATGGAGTAAAACTCGCTAAGTTCTCTACAAATAACTTTTATTCTAACTACACTTTTCCAACTAATCTATATTGTCGTAACTTTCATAATTACAGAGTGCACAATTTTTCTGGCCTTGTGGCAAACTAAAAACAGAAAGCTTGATAGGTTAGATAGAAATATAGAATAAAGAAATGCCGAAAATGAATGAAAGAAAGAAAGAAAACAAATGGTGTAATATGCATGTCTACAAAATAGCAAAGTGATTCTATCCATTCAATGACAAAACCAGTCGCAAATGTTGCATCTGTCAACGGGGAAAATAACGGAAAAACAGAAGGACGTGGATTTTGCCAGAGTCGTGTATCATTTTAGTACAATTTTTTTTTATTGTGGTTGGGGGTGGGGGTCTCAAGAGCAAAGAAAAAACTGTTTCAAAAACATTTGAAGAGAGGAGTGAATAAAGATTAACATTTTTCTTCAGCCTCTATAAACAAAATTTGTGTTTAGATGACCATATTTTTAGGCAATTTAAAATTAAGACTCTCTCTCTCTCTCTCCTCCGCCCAGTCTTCTCATTCTATCTATCTATCTATCTCAATCGATTCTTCTCTCTCTCTCTCTCCACCTATCTCTCTCACTCTCTATCTATCCATCTCTCTCTCTCTCTTTCTCTCTCTCTCTCTGTATATATATATACAGAGGGTTACATAAGCGGTAAGTTATGAGAAAGAGTAACAGGTTACAAGGGGTGTCAGGAAGAGGGTAGAAGAAGGATGAGAATACTGATGAGAGTGGACGAAGAAAGGAGCATGAGTGAGAGAGAGAGGGGATGAAAGTTAGAGAGATAGGAGATGACTATTGACTTTACATTTGAATTCTTGAAGATTGTAGCTGTCAGGAAAGCAAGTAAACGGAAGTGAATTCCACAGGCGGGAAGTGCGAGAGAAGAATCTGATGGAGTAGAATTTGCGTTTACAATGTATTGGTTTCACATTAAAAGGCTGGGACGTAGTTGCTAATCCTGTGGCTTGAGTAAATTCATGTATGGGGGGTACCATATATAAACATATATATATATATATATATATATATACAAATATACAATTGTCTATTTCAATACGATTGTCCATTTTAATCTTTTAATATCTAATAAGTCTGTTCATACCTATTTAAAATTATTCACATTTCAGTCTGTTCATATCTATCTATCTGTCTATCTATCTATCTATCTATCTATCTATCTATCTATCTATCTATCTATCTGTTTCAGTCTATTCATTTCTCTCTCTGTGATTCTCTCTCCCTCCCTCTCTGTCTCTCTCACTCACTCTCTCTTAATATTTTACTCATAATGTTTTTCTTTGGTTTATTCTTATCTCATTCGCTCTGAATTTATCTCGTCCTCGATCTTCCTACGTCCTACTTCCACTTTCTTTTGAGACATTTCTCTTTTCATCTCTCTCTCTCTCTCTCTCTCTCTCTACTTCTCTTTCTCACTCCCACTAGGTTTTGACACGCCTCTCTCTTTTATTGTCATTTGAGTTCTCTTTCTCTCTGTCTCTCTCTCTGTCTCTCTGTCTCTCTCTCTCTCTCCCTTTGGCTTTCACTTTCTTTATTTCTACTTCTCTTTCTCACTCCCACTCAGTTTTGAAACGTCTCTTTTTTATTGTCATTTGAGTTCTCTTTCTCTCTCTCTCTCTCTCTTTCTTTCTCTTTCTCTATCACTTACTTACCCTGTCGCTTTCTTTCCTTTTTTATTTTCCGCTCTTTGATTTTTCTTTTTCTCTTGCTTTCTCCTGATGTATTAATTTTTCCTTTATTTCTCTTTGTCTTTTTCACTTTATTTGAGAGAGAAAAAAAAAGAGAGAGAGAGAGAAAGAGAGAGAGAGTAATTTCTCTCTCAATTTCTTTCTTTCTTTTTTTTTGTTTGTCTCTCACTCGCACTCCGTTTTCAAGTATCTTCACTTCTGTCTCTTTCACTCTAGCTTTTGATTCTACCACTTTTGCCTCCCTGCTTCTTGTTTCCCTGTCTGCTAAAAGTTCACCTTTGTGGTTCCTCTATTTATGAACCCTGAAAAACCCTCAGGCCCCTCCAATTATCGCCCTATCAGCCTCCTACCGATTTTTTGCAAAGTGCTCGAGGCTATTATTAATACCGAAGTGGTTCAACATCTCACAGCCTACGGCATCTTCTCCGATCAACAGTATAGTTTCCGCTTCACCAGGTCTACTGCTGATATGTTAACGACCATCACAAAGTATATATACCAGGCTCTCGATAAGAATTTCCCTGTTGCATTGGATATCTACATGACTATGGTATACTTGGACGATTGTTTGACTTAATCCAGTTTTTTCCTTTCAAATCGCATAATGAAGGTAGTATTAAATGGGCATGCTTCCAGATGCTATCATACGAACGCGGGTTTTCCTCAAGGCTCTATTCTAGGTCCTACGCCTTTTCTGATCTTCATCAACGACACCTCCCTGACGACACAACCATTTACTCCTGCCACGATAAGAAATCTGCCGAGGCTGACAAAGCAAACTTCGCAGTTGAACTTGAAAAGGACCTCCAATCTGTGGTGAACTGGGGTAAGAAATGGCTCGTAAATTTTAATGCTTCCAAAACGAAGCTGCTATTCTTTAACCTCCATAGACAACTTCTCCCCTCCCCCACTTCAAAATGGATCAGGCTAGTTTCCCTGAAAGCAAAACACTGCATCTCCTAGGCTTAAATCTATCAACCGACCTCAAGTGGAATGACTACATTGAATCTATAGCTAAGTCTGCTGCTCGGAAGGTCGGCTCCCTTTCTAGGGCTAGGAAGTTTTTCTCGTCTAAATTTATCATATAAATCTTGAGACTGTGCATTGAATACTGCTGTCACATCTGGTCGGGTACCCCTGCTATTCATCTCGGGCTTCTTGACAAAATCCAACGAAGAATCTGTAATGTAATTGATCCCGACCTTATAGCTCAATTCCAGTCACTTTCTCACCGACTTAATGTGGCTTCCTGCTGTCTATTCTGCAAATATTTTCACGGCTTCTGCTCCGATGAATTTAGCTTCTTGTTGCCTCCTCTGAATGAATTTAGTCGAGTTACTAAACTAGCGGCTAGGTCCCACCCTTTTAAAGTGAAACCAATCAAATGTAACCGCAACTTCTACCCTGCTAGTTTCTTTGCTCGCACTTCTCACCTGTGGAATTCCCTTCCGTATACTTGCTTCCCTTACAGCTACAATCTCCAACAATTTAAATGCAAAGTCAATTGCCATCTCTTATCTCCTTGACTTGCATCCTTTCCCCGACAACACTTGTATCATGTTCTTTTTAATTTCCACTCTACTCCCATGCAGCTCTTTTCAAATTTGTGTTCCCATCCTTCTCTTATCAATTCTCTTACACCCCCTGAAATTTGCTTCTCTTTCTCATCACTGACCTCTCATGTAACCCCCTGGGCATCAGTGGAAGTTCTGCCTTGCTTGGGGTGAAATGACTTGAAAAAAAAATCACATACACGCACACACTCCTTCTCTCATACACTCTATTAAACTTTCCCTTTCTTGTTTCTCATTTTCAATTTATCTTTCTTTATATCATTTATTTGCTGTCTCTTATTTATTATTACTTGCTCTCCTTTCATTCTCCATTCTCTTTATCTTGATTCCACCTTTTCTCTTTCAATTCCTTATTCAGGTACGGCCACTGATGTGCAGGGGGCTACATAAGAGTAAAAAAAAATAGATAGAAGGAGAGTAAAGGACCAGTTAAGGATGAGAATACATGTGTGATGACAGTTGCAAATATGGAGACAAATGAAAAGATATACAGGGTGGTGAAGAAAAAACTAGAGTCAAGTGGTTAAGAGACGAGTTTTAACATTGCATTTAAATTCCTGGAGGTTGTAGCCTTCAGGAAAGCAAGAATATGGAAGCGAGTTCCACAGGCGGGAAGTACGAGAAAAGAAGCTGCACGAGCAGAATTGTCGTCTGCATTTGGTTGTTCCTACCTCTCATTTTTACACTCTTTTGATACATTTCTCTTCCCTTCTCTCTCTCTCTCTCTCTTTCTCTCTCCCTCTCTCTCTCTGATTGTCCTTTTTTTAGTTTCTCTTCATTTTGATGTTTCTTTCTCTTATGATTTATTTTTTAGTGTAACGGTTTCTCTATCTTTCACCCCTACACTCATTCTCTTTTCACACAACTCTCTCTCTCTCCCTCTTATTTTCTTTCTTTCATTTCTCTCTTAGATTTATCTTTCTATCTTTCTCTCTCACTCTTTCAAATCTATCTTTCATTCTCCTTCTTTCATTTCTTTCTTTGCTTTTTTTTCTAATTCTCACAGTTTTTATACATTTCTTTCTTACTGTCATTCATTTCTTTCTCTCGTGCTTACTTTTATTTTATGCCCTATCTCTTTCTCTCTCTCTCTTTCTCTCTCTTTCTCTCTCGCTTATTGTCTTTTATTTCTCTCTTTTGATTTCTCTTGCTGTCTTTTGAAATATCTCTCTCTCTCTCTCTCTAATTCTCTCTTATATCTCTCTTTTCATTCCCCTTTCAATCTTTCTCACATCCTGTAAATTAATTCTCTTTTCCTCTCTCTCCCCCCCTCTCTCTCTCTCTCACACACACACACGCACTTTATCTGAGCACCTCAACGTAGTGTAATGGTTAACAAGCTTATCACGATAGAACAATTCTGTCTGAGTAGTGATTACAGTCCCCACAGTGTGCTCTATACATTTGGCCTTTTGCCACATCTAAGCTACGCTTAGAAAATCACTTTGTGCACCTTGACGTGGTATAATGGTTAGTAAGCTTGTGCGTTATAGTGCAGTGGATATCGACTTGAAACGAGAAATCGGAGAGCCGAGTTCAAATTCCAGTTGAATTCCTTGCATTCACTTACGCGCAAATACCCTTGGGAAAGGTATTAATCCGTCTCTTCCCTCCAGTTATGAGTTAAATAACAAGACAGATTGAGTTCTATGGCCTTAGTCGGCAACCAGTCTACCGCAGAAACAATGGCAACCTACTGCGTGATAATCCTCTGCTCAGTCAATCATGTCTCTTTCGAGACATGATCGCCCAAAGCGTGTATCACGTACGGCACTTAACTGACTGAAGCTTGTCTCTCTAGAACCTATGACAACTGAGTAGTGAGTTTGAACCCCTCACTGAGTACCCCATACTTTCGGCCTTGTGCCACATCTAAGCGGCACTTAGAAAGTCTGTTCTGTTTAATTTTTTGTTATATTTTTGTCTTTCTCTTGCTTCTCTTTTTCTCTTTCATCCTTTGAAAATCGATGTGCGTATATGTGGTTGCATTTTAAACAAAATGAGTTCTGGCAAACTATTTAGTAGTTTCACTTCCTATTTTGGGACGCCTTTCCGAGCGACGTGTTCAGAGTACCGGCCTAGCGTGACTTAAAAAAACTTCATCTTCTCCCTTACCGGGTGTTTTTCAAATTTAATATTCTGGTGCCAGATTTATTGCGACCAAAATAAAAACAAACGTTTATTTGATTTGATTCATGTTGCATTGTCTACTTACGAGAGCTTTTGTAAAAAGTTGTTAAATCGAATCAAATAAGTAACCATAGACAACATTTCTCATTATATAATGCTCACTCGGCGAATTATGCACTGAAGTTTGTGCTATCAGTATTAAGCTAATACCTAAATCTCTTATTTACTATATATAAAGACCCGATGAATGAAAATATATAGGGTGTGGTATTATCCCACCTTAGCGGTCAGAAGACGTCTTCTAATAGGTGGTATTGTATAAAGTAGTATAAATTTTCTTTCTCTCTCTCTCTCTCTCTCTATATATATATATATATATATCTTTCTCTGTTTCTGTCTCTGTCTGTCTGTCTGTCTTGCTGTCTGTATGTCTCCTCTTTCTCTTAACGCACATGGTGCCGTAGTAAAAAGTCGTGTCTCTTTCCTTTCCGTGAGATTTTTTTACTATCACGAGAATAGGGAGGGTGACAATCAGTTCAAAGCCACAGTCACGCAGAATAGCTATTGAAATCAAAGGGTTGTGTGTTGTAGTATTGTCCTGGTGAAACAAACACCTTCCGATCTTTTGTTCTGGGCGTTTTATCTTGATAGACTTTCGTAACTGACTCAGCAAGTTGGCATAGCACTCTTCATTGAACATATTCAATAAAAACAATTCCTTTTGCGTCTAAAAAAAAAACTGAGACCATCACCTTCCCTGCAAATGAAACGACCTTGGCCCCCCTTGGAGAATACGATGACAAGTGTTTTCATTGCATTGACTGTCCGTTTCTTTATGGCTCAAAGTGATGAACCCAACACTCATCCTGGGTTATGAAATGTTCAAGGAAACGAACTGGAGCTGACTAAAACAATTTTAGATTTTCTTGTGATCACCCTTGTGTGATTTTGATCAGGTGTCAGAAGACGTGGCACCCACCGAGCAGAAACATTCATCAGGCCAAATTCACTGTGCAGAATATTCTCAACAAACAGGATATGTTAATAGCATTGGCTATTTGATTTATAGTCAGTCGCCCGTCATCAGTCACCATGTGGTGAAGATGGTCAATATTTTCCTCGGTGGTGGCAATTGCAGGACGTTCAGACCATGGGTTATCCCCAAGATTCTTCCTCTTTCTTCTCCTGAATTCAGTTGTCTTTATTTGTACACCTGATAAAGCTGTAACGTTATTCCCTAATGTAGCAACCATATCAGTATGAATGGCTTTGGGGATTATACCGTATTTCTGCAGAAATTTTATAAGACCGCGATGTCAAATTTTGTCAAATTTTAAGGGATGTCTCAATTAGTTACATATGAAGTTTGTTTTTTTTAAAGAAACAATGCAACTATAAGAATATGTTATTAATAAGAATTAATAATGCAAAAAAGATTTTTCAGCATCACTTCTTTTTAGGCAGGCTATGGCTTTTTCATCCCTCACTCATATCTTTATTCTAGTCAGCCTTTGATCTTTTCATCCCTCACTCATATCTTTATTCTAGTCAGCCTTTGATCTTTTCATCCCTCACTCATATCTTTATTCTAGTCAGCCTTTGATCTTTTCATCCCTCACTCATATCTTTATTCTAGTCAGCCTTTGATCTTTTCATCCCTCACTCATATCTTTATTCTAGTCAGCCTTTGATCTTTTCATCCCTCACTCATTTCTTTTTTCATTCTTTGTTTAACCCAATGATTTCTGAACATTTGGCATTAGTTAAACATTTTTAATGAATAAATTTATTTTTGTGACTTATCATGTAAAATTGTTTTAACAAAGTCAAATATATACTTCAAAATACACGAAAATTGCTTTTAGTTCTTAATTTCCTATCCACCACAGGCTATCATGACCAAATATCTAGGAAAACTAATGAAAGGGGTTTTGTTTCTGATATAATGAATAGGTAATAAATATGTATACACCTTGGTTCCCGCTCACTTGAATGTGATTGGCTGGTGTCAAAGGTGAAGAGATCTTCCACTAGAGGTCTACGGCTATTGACTATGCCTATGTTTCAGGATACTGCATACGATGAGTACTGTCTAATTTGTCTACGTACTAAATTATCCTACCCAGTTACATTTGCCATAACCACCTAACTACCTCGAAAGATATATATGTATATCCCTTTCTGGGACATATCAGTTTCATTGGAACAATGCTCCAGCACACAAGCCCTTGGTTTTAATGGGCGCTATGCATGACTGTGGCTTTGAACTGGTTGATCATCATCCCCATTCTACTGGTTTGATTATCTAACGTGAAAAACACTTTATTGCAGTGATGATGATGTCATATTTGTTGGTGATGATTTTTTTTAACCAACAGGATGAACAGTGTTCTTTGAACAGTCTGATGTCAGTTTATCTGAAGAGAAAAAAATGCAGCTATAAGAATAAATTATTATTAATAAGAATTAATAAAGCATGCAAGATTTTCCAGTATCACTTTTCCTAGTCAGCCTTTGATCTTTTCATCCCTCACTCATATCTTTATTCTAGTCAGCCTTTGACCTTTTCATCCCTCACTCATATCTTTATTCTAGTCAGCCTTTGATCTTTTCATCCCTCACTCATTTCTTTTTTCATTCTTTGTTTTAACCCAATGATTTCTGAACATTTGGCATTAGTTAAACATTTTTAATGAATAAATTTATTTTTGTGACTTATCATGTAAAATTGTCTTAACAAAGTCAAATATATACTTCAAAATACACGAAAATTGCTTTTAGTTCTTAATTTCCTATCCACCACAGGCTATCATGACCAAATATCTAGGAAAATTAATGAAAAGGATTTTGTTTCATTGGGACAATGCTACAGCACACAAGTCCTTCGTTTCAATAGCTGTTGTGCATGACTGGTTTTGAACTGGTTGATCATCATCCCTATTCAACTGGTTTGACTATCTAACGTGAAAAACACTTGCCTAGAAATTAGTATTGCAGTGATGATAACATCATATTTGTTGGTGATGATTTTCTTAACCAACAGAAGTGAACAGTGTTCTTTGAACAGTCAGATGTCAGTGTATCTGGAAAGAAAAAGTGCAGTTATTAATAAGAAGATTTGAAATTATTGCTTGCAATGTTTCACAGCTTTAGCGTCACTCCTTCATAGTTGCTCGATCACCGAAGTTAAGCAACGTTGACTCTACATCAGTACTTAGATGGGTGACTACTTGGGAATACCAGGTGTTGTAAGCGTTTAGTGACGGATGTGCGTTGTGGTGCAGTGGATATCGGCTCGGAAAGAAAAATCGGTGAGCCGAGTTCGAATTCCAGTTGAATACCCTGCATTCACTTAAGCACTGGTACCCTTGGGAAAGATATTAATCCGTCCCTTCCGTCCAGTTATGGGCTAAATAACAAAGGTAGGACTTGGGGACCCTGCCCTTAAAAACAAATCCCAATGAATCTTGATACTCGAAAAGAAAAAAGTATTACTAGACACAAAAGTTATTTAAAAAACAACAATAAATTGTTGAAAGAAAAAGGTATTACCAGCAATGTATAAATAAAATTTATTTGGCATTAAATGACCCGCCGAGGTTGATATGCCATAAAAAACAAAACAACCAACCAAAAAATCATCGTCAACCTTATCAGGCTACCGTCTTACAAATGTAAAAAGACAAACAAACGCAACGAACCTTATAGCTGGACTTTATAGATTATACGGTGTCAGTCAGTTAAGTGCCATGCGCAATACACGCTTGGGCGATCATGTCTCGAAAGAGACTTGACAGAAGATTATCCCGCAGTAGGTTGCCATTGCTTTCTGCGGTAGACTGGTTGCCGACCAAGGCTATAGAACCCAATCTGTCCTATTATTTAACCCATAACTGGAGGGAAGAGACGGATTAATACCTTTCCCAAGGGTATTTGCGCGTAAGTGAAGGCAATGAATTCAACTGGAATTCGAACTCGGTTCCCCGATTTCCCGTTCCTAGCCGATATCCACTGCGCCACCACGCACATTACATATACGGTGTAACCCCCCCCCCAAAAAAAAGGGAATTTTTTAAGTGTGCATTGGCAGACATTTGCAAGTGACAGCACTGCAAAACAGTTGCCCCACAAAATAAACACTCTACCATTTCAGTAACCATGGATCAGTGAAACGGGCAACAGCGTGCATTAGCCATAAAAATGTTTTCTCATTCACTGTCACTGTGAATCGTTACGCTGAGATGTTAAAATTCTTAGTTACACCTGAATTGAACAATTTTTCCTACGTTCAAGAAAACTGGTTTCAACAGGATGGAGCGACATCACACACCGCACGGCAATCATTGGAGGCTGTGCGAGAATTGTTCGATAACCGTGTGATTTCAAGATTTGATCATGTTTCATGGCCCCCTAGATTGCCAGATTTCTCCGTTTATGATATTTTTCTGTGGGACTGTCTCAAGAGTAAAGTGTATACGACTCGACCAAGAACTCTGGGTGAGTTAAAACAGGGAATTCGGGATTAAATTCACAGTATCCCAGCTGAGATGTTGCAACGGTCAATGATGGATCTCAACAGCAGATTTCAAGAATGCATTCGTACAGGAGGATGTTATCTACAGGATATGATTTTTAAAAAATAAAAATTCTATCATTGTTTCTTAAATGGCATGTTTTAAGGTTTCAATTACTTTGAATAAAATATTTTTATTCCATCACTTTTGGTTTCATTGGATTGTTAAAAAGTTACCGGTTTTTTGGGTCACCCTGTATAAAAGTATTTGATAAAATACGACACAATATATCTAACTTGAACATCTAGAAAAGCTTGATATATGTAGGAAATATATGAAAAAACAAACGAATCATTTCCTGTGAACAAACCGCCTGCATGTACATACAAAATCTTTTGCGCAAGTATATGACTATTAAAAGACGAGTAAGACAAGGATGCATCTTCTTGCCGGAATTTATATTAGACTTACACAACCAGAATATAATTAGAGGACTAGAAAATTCAGTAAGTATTATGACATGATAACAACAATCAGAAGATGACGCTGATGGCCAACTCAGAAAGGAAACTACAAAACCTCTAAAAATACTAAAAGAAGGCAAGAAGAAAGGATTAACTATCACCAATAACGTGCTTTTTCAGAAACTAAACAAAGTATACAGAGATAAGAAATATTCCTGAACCCTCTAGGGCCATTCGTATCATATTTGATACAGTATGAAAACAAGCCTTGAAAGAAATATTTTCCTGAAAAATTTTTTAAGAGAAATATTTTATAAATTTCAAATGAAAGCAGTACTGACTGCTCAGTCAATGAATACCAAATGTTTCCTTATAGGGAAATACCAAATGTTTCCTTATAGGGAAATACCAAATGTTTCCTTATAGGGAAATACTGTATCAAATATGATACGAATGGCCCTAGAGGGTTAATAGATAGATAGATAGATAGATAGATAGATAGATAGATAGATAGATAGATAGATAGATAAACAGACTGAGATTAACCCTCTAGGGCCATGCGTATCATATTTGATACAGTATGAAAACAAGCCTTGAAAGAAATATTTTCCTGAAAAATTTTTTAAGAGAAATATTTTCTAAATTTCAAATGAAAGCAGGGACTGACTGCTCAGTCAATGAATAGCAAATGTTTCCTTATAGGGAAATACTAAATGTTTCCTTATAGGGAAATACCAAAATGTTTCCTTATAGGGAAATACTGTATCAAATATGATACGAATAGGCCTAGAGGGTTAAAAGATAAAGAAAATAATTCTGGACACAGTTAAATGCCATACATGATACACGCTTGGGTGATCGTGTCTCGAAAGATTTTCCTACATTAAGTTGCCATTACTTTTTTGCGGTTGACTGATTGCCAACCAAGTCTACAAAACCCAATCTATCCTGGTATTTAACCCATAGCTGGAGGGAGAAGCGACGGCTCAATATCTTTCCTACGGGTATTTTTGCATGAGTGAATGCAACTAATTCAACTGGAATTCGAACTCGGCTCTCCGATTTCTCGTTCCGAGCTGATATTCACTGCACCACAACTTACAACGCCCCGTTCTGCACTACTTGGTCCTATTTGTTCTGTATGGCAGATGTTGAACAATTTTCTAAAAAGATGAACAGAGTAGAAGAAATAAAGATGTGGCTGTAAATATGGACGCTGAGAATACCATGGACTGTCAGCAAGCAGGAAGTCTTTTAAAAAAAATGTGTGTGCGTGTCTATGTCCGTGTGTGTCTGTGTTCATGTGTGTCTGTGTCCGTCGATGTATTTCCATTAGTTAGTTAAGTGCCATACGTGATACACGCTTTGGCGATCATGTCTCGAAAGAGACATGACTGACTGGGCAGAAGATTACCCCGCAGTAGGTTGACATTGCTTTCTGCGGTAGACTGGTTGCCGACTAAGGCTATAGAACCCAGTCTGCCCTGCTATTTAACACATAACTGGAAGGAAGAGACGGATTAATATCTTTCCCAAGGGTATTTGCGCGTAAGTGAATGCAATGGATTCAACTGGAATTCGAACTCGGCTCCCCGATTTCTCGTTCCGAGCCGATATCCGCTGTACCACAACGCATTTCCATTACAAATACTAATTATAGAAGCGAGCATCAAAATTTCATTTGGTTCCAGTTTTTTTTTTTTTCGCTTTTTCTTGTTTTTTTATTAGATTCTTGGTCATTTTCCTGCTATCTGTGAAGCAAATTAAAGAAAGGTAAAGAAAAAGAAAAAGAAAAAACGCAACAAGAAAATTATTAAATATTTATCGACCATATAAAAATATTAATGTATATAGTTTTTTTGTTTTTTTTTTTAATCATTTCACCCCGAGCAAGGCAGAAACGCCACTGATGTGCAGGGGGTTACATAAATGTAAAGAGATTAATTACAAAAGAGTGAGGAGTACAAGCTAGTTAGAAAGGAACAACAGAAAGCTGAGAAAGCAGGTGCAATGACAGGTACATGGGCGGAGAGAAAGGGAAGGTTATACAGGGGAGGGGAGAGAGCTAGACGCCAGTGGTTAGTAGGTGAGTATTAACTTTGCATTTAAATTTCTGGAGGTTGTAGCCGTCAGGAAAGCAAGAATACGGGAGTGAGTTCCACAGGCGGGAAGTGCGAGAGAGGAAGCTGCAGGAGTAGAATTGTCGTCTGCGTTTGGCTAACCTGACTGTGAATGGGTGGGACCCAGTTGCCAGTCTGGTTGAACGGGTAAACACCTGTTGAGGAGGCATCAGTGACTTAAGCTCATCCGAGCAGAAGCCATGAAAGTATTTATAGAAGAGACAGAGGGAGGCCACATTTCGACGATGGGAAAGTGGCTGCAGACGAGTCGCCAGATCAGTACCTATCACATTACAGACTCTCCTTTGGAGCTTGTCAAGAACACTGAGGAGAACGGCAGGGGCACCTGACCATAAATGGCAGCAGTACTCCATGCACGGACGGATGGTTGACTTGTATATATGCAGGATGGATTCAGGTGGAAAAAACATCCTGGATCGACATAGTGACCCAATCTTCTTAGCAGTAGATTTTGCTATGGATTCAATATAGTGCTTCCATTTGAGGTCAGAGGACAGGGTAAGTCCGAGGAGGCGTAGTGTATTACTCTCCGGGAGAATCATCTGGTCCATGCTTATGGGAGGCAGAAGAGGTTGCCTGTAATGGTTGACAGACAACAGCTTGGTCTTAGATGAATTGAAGTTGACAAGCCACTTCTTGCCCCAGTTCACCACAGAGTGTAGATCCCGCTCAAGGTCAGCAGCGAGATTATGTCTGTCCGCCACGACAGGTTTCTTACTGGAGCGGGAGTATATTGTAGTGTCATCTGCGTAGATGCCTACTTGGGACTTGATCTCATCTGGGAGGTCGTTGATGAAAATAAGGAAGAGCGTTGGGCCCAGGATAGAGCCTTGTGGGACACCAGCATTCGTACTGTAGGACGAAGAGGCACGCCCATTCAGAACGACCTTCATTTTGCGGTTATTTAAGAAAGATTGGATTAGGTCAAGCAGGCGACCGGTAATACCATAACCGCGTAGTTTGCATAGGAGGCCAGGGTGCCAAACCCTGTCGAAAGCCTTGGAGATGTCCAGAGCAACCGCGCGAGCCTCCTCAGACTCATCAAGGGCCTGTAGCATGTACTCCGTTACAGTAGTTAGCAGGTCGGCTGTGGACCTGTCAAACCGGAATCCATATTGCCTGTCGGAGAACAGTTTGTGGACGGTGAGATGATGAACTATTTCAGCATTTATTATAGCCTCGAACATTTTCCCGCATGTATTAAAAAACGAATACAAATATAAGAAACCATTAAAAAGAAACAACCAGTATCAATAAAATTTGATTCAGTTTAGGAGCATTTATATTAAATATATTAAATATCTTTTGCAAGAAAAAAGCTAAAACAATATCGAAAATACACCACAAGCTGACATACATAACAGGAAACCTTATCAATCCATAAGGAATTCTTTAATACTGACCCAGAAGACAATGAACAATTTCAACATTTATGTTCAAAATCCATTGAAAACCAGAAAAGCGGTTCGATCTATAGATAGATAGATAGATAGATAGATAGATAGATAGATAGATAGATAGATAGATAGAAAAGGAATAGACTGAGATAGATAGATAGATAGATAGATAGATAGATAGATAGATAGATAGATAGATAGATAAGATAGATGAGATAGATAGATAGATAGATAGATAGATAGATAGATAGATAGATAGATAGATAGATAGATAGATAGATAGATAGATAGATAGATAGATAGATAGATAGATAGATAGATAGATAGATAAGAATAGACTGAGATAGATAGATAGATAGATAGATAGATAGATAGATAGATAGATAGATAGATTTTAATAGAGTTAGCAAGCCAGCGAGGCATTATAAGAGGAGAAAACGTATCTTCGGTCAAACACCCACGCACATGGATGCCCATCTGCGTACATTTTCTTTGCATGTACGTATATATCGAGTTTGTCTTCGCAAACATTCATATGTGCCTACTATATTAATCGACATCTATTTTCACGGCACGGCCCTCCCGGCATGCCATTTGATAGCAAATGCAATTGTTTTTCCGGCCACGTGGGAGACGATGTTACGTCCCTTCCCACTAGATTCCGGCGGAAAATGGAAATGGTGAAATTTCTCTTGGGAGGAGATTTTTTGTACAGTATCTTCCGATGAGGAAACGAGACACCTTGATCCATTTCTGAAATCGGAGACCAAAAATTAAAGCTGTCAGCCCTTGTAATTGGTATTGGAAATTAAAGAAAGAAAAGAAAAGAAAGAAAGAAAGAAAGAAAGAAAGAAAGAAAGAAAGATAGAATACCTCGCTGAGGAAAATTGAATAGTAATATTACTTTGTATACCATACCAAAGCAATGGCAACCTACTGCGGGATAATATTCTGCCAAGTCAGTCATGTCTCTTTCGAGACATAATCGCCCAAGCGTGTTTCACGTATGGCACTTAAATGACTGACTGATACCATCCCTAGTGATATCTAACACTTGTAGTCAGGTGCTCGATTTAACTCAACTTAGAAAACGCAATTAACAAAAAAAAAAAAAACAAGTTGGAATGAATGATTTAAAGAAAAAAGAAAAGAGAAATTAAATCTGCTAATGATTCTATTGTTTCTTAGGAAGAAAGAGGAATTGAAAGAAAGAACAAAGAAAAATGGTATTGACATTTTAGAAAAAGCAAGAAAATGATTGAAAAAGAAAATTGAAAGATAGAAAGAAAATTTAACTTAAGAAAGAAAAACGAAATTCTTTTCGAGAGAGAGAAAGTTCAATCATTCAAAAAGTAAGAAAAATTTGTTAACTGATAATAAATGGCGCAAAGAAAGAAAAAGTAGAAAATA
The DNA here is from genome assembly GCA_037127315.1 of Ascarosepion bandense. Taxonomy (NCBI): domain Eukaryota; kingdom Metazoa; phylum Mollusca; class Cephalopoda; order Sepiida; family Sepiidae; genus Ascarosepion; species Ascarosepion bandense. The sequence goes on along the minus strand of JBBBDQ010002159.1, from coordinate 339,604 downwards.
AAAAGAAATAACAAAAACTATGTTAAGATATTCAAAATGAATAAAAACGATCGAAAAATAAAATACAGAGATAGAAATGAAGAAATAAAATTTAATTTAGTAAGAAAAAAAGGACAAATTATTTGAAAAAGAAAGTTAAAAAAGAGAAAAATAGTTGAAAATAAAGAACAATATATTACGTAAGAAAAAAAGAAAGCTGAAAAATATCACTAAGGAAGGAAGGAAGGAACAAACGAACGAACGAATAAAGGCAGGGAGTAGGAGAAAGTGGTTGAACAAGAGATAGGCAATGATTGGAAATTGGCCATAAGAAATTAGTAAGGTGTGACATACAACGTTACAAAATATAAACAATTGTGAAATGGAATGACTCATTTGAGTACCGCGAGACTTTCAACGAGGTATTACTTTCGATTTTGGTCATGAGCTACTAAAACATAAAACATAGATAGATAGATAGATAGATAGATAGATAGATAGATAGATAGATAGATAGATAGATAAGTGAAGAGACTGAGATAGATAGATAGATAGATAGATAGATAGATAGATAGATAGATAGATAGATAGATAGATAGACTGAGATAGATAGATAGATAGATAGATAGATAGATAGATAGATAGATAGATGAGATAGATAAGGAATAGATAGATAGATAGATAGATAGATAGATAGATAGATAGATAGATAGATAGATAAGGAACAGACTGAGATAGATAGATAGATAGATAGATAGATAGATAGATAGATAGACAGACTGAGATAGATAGATAGATAGATAGATAGATAGATAGATAGATAGATAGATAGATAGATAGATAAGGAATAGACTGAGATAGATAGATAAGGAATAGACTGAGATAGATAGATAGATAGATAGATAGATAGATGATGATAGATAGGTTTAAGAAGCAAGTATGGGAGAGCTAGAATCTTGGTGGGTGGTGGCATGATCGAAGAAATTCACGGTTAGTGACTCCAGAGTCACGTCTGCCCTGTAAGTAAAACGAAAATCCTCATAGAGTACATACAGCCACCTTATCGTTCCAGGAGTTGGCAACCGTATCCAGCAATTCGATTACGACGATGGCCGACAGCAAGAAGAGGGAACTTCTGCTGCTTACCATCGAAAGTAATTCGATGTTACTTCTTCTTCTCATCCTCTACATTGAGTTGCCCAAGAATATAATTGACCACCTGAACATGGTATGTATCACTGTGGTTACCTCTATGGGTCTGTTCAGTCTCACCTGCCGTTTTTTTTTTTAAAGGCCACCTTTTTAAAAGAACCTCCGTGTCTCTGCGGTTAGCGGTTAATGAAAACGGACATTACACTGTATTCCCATTTCCTGTTTCACATCGGAAGCTGACGTGTTAATGCAATTTCAATACGTGTGAAAAGGAAATGAGATGGTTAAAATTTCACACTCCGTGTAACATTACATTCGGCTGCATTCTATATTTCGGCCCGCTAAAGATGTCTTGCCGAATCCTTGCACAATATGTATATGTGCTAGCAGTATAGCCCGGCGTTGCTCGGCTGTAATGAAAGCTTTAAAACTAATCCATGGTCCTGAAGCTCAGACTCTTTGGACGTTGGCACGAAAAACGTAGGTTGTTAAGACAAAGAACTACAATTGTACCTACTTAGAGCAAAATCCGAACAAAAACCAAAATAAAAGGCCTAAAAACCTGATATCGGTGTATCGAGTTCCAATGTCGGACAAAAATAAGTCATCCAAGGATAAACTAACCTAATTAAGTCCATGAAAACTTATCGTACCCATCGGGAGTAAAATTGAAGAAATATTGATGGCTGAATATCGGTTTTTGATCAGATTCGATAGAATATCGGGGGTATCGATTTTCGATATCGGGGAAAATAAGTCGTCGGAGATTTACTGATGTTTGAGACAAAAAACTATAATTTTACCAAGTTATAGCAAATTCTGCAGCAAGAATCACGATAAAAGGGCTGAAATCCTGATCGGATATCGGGGTATCGATTTCTGATATCGGGTGGGGGGGGTCGGAAAAAATAAGTAGCCCATAACCTGATCGGAAGCTTAAGGAATATTTGTGTGAAGTTTAGTGAGAATCAGATAAAAAATGTGGATTTGTATAAAGGACAGACAGACACACAAAGGTCTTGCCTTATATATATATATATATATATATATATATATATACACACACACACACACACACATATATATATATATATATATATAATTATTATATAGTTACTGGTCAGAGTCAAGTTAGACCAGTAAACACTTATATTAAAATTGGTCAATATAAATTTAAAGAAACAAAAGTTTAGGATTAAACATGCAGACCTTTTATATTTTAAACTTAGGAAGATCAGCCGATCGTTTCACTCCAAGTAAGGTGATAATGTCACTAAGATGCAAGAGTTTACTGGGTGTTAAACCCTTGGAAAAGGTATGAATCCGTTTCACCTCTCCTCCAGCTATGAGTAAAATAGCATAGCAGTCTTGGTTCTTAAGTGGCAACCAGTCTAGGAGAATAAACTTTGAATACAAACACTACCCTAAAATGTGCATACATGCTTCTAGGGTCTGGTTATGAATCCAAATATCACTCATACTATTAGTATGTCCTTAGATGCGGCATTATTGTGTGTGCGTGTCTGTGTGTGTGTGTGTGTGTGTGTGTGTGTGATTGCGCTCGTGTTTGTTTGATATCATCATAGGTATATCTTTTTAACAACATATTTGAAAACTTTCATACACTCTTGATGCATGCTTCATTAAATAATATAGAGAAGTTTTGTCAACTTATTTCATGTAATTTTTTTCATATCGTCTAATAAGCTTAATGGAATTATTGCTGAAAAAGGAAAGAAAACACAATATTGATACATGTTTAGATATATTTATAGTCATCCGCAGATATACAGCTCCTCAGTACGGTTATACAGCCGATTACTTTTTACCCAAGATTGAAACTCGACCGAATTGGCTTCAGTCGGCGATTCTACCTCTGAGCTATGGACGCTCGGTAGAAGTAGACTGACTTTTTAGCGTGTATATTATATAGTATATTATCATTATTATTATTATAGTATATTATAGTATATTATTATAGTATATTATATAGTATATTATCATTATTATTATTATAGTATATTATCATTATACACGCCCAATAGCTGAGAGTGTTCTAATTCATTGCTGAATGAACGATGAGTAGATGCCAGAGTAGCTACTGTTTTTCAAAGTCTATATATTTAATTTTTAAACGAGTTATTTCGCTACCTAGGTTTCTTCCATGAGTGGTGTCTTCAGGTGATTTTTTTTTTATTCATTAAAAATCGCCTGAAGACATGGTAGAAACCTGGGTAACAAAATAACTCGTTTAAAAATGAAAAATATTCAAACGTTCTACAATATAATTGTATAGAATACTTTTTAATACAAATGTGTACTGGTTTAACTCTATTAGGACCAAAAACTAAGTATTGAACAATCTATATTGACAACGTTCAAAACATTAATTTAAAACAGTGCTCAATATAGAAATAGAGCTATGAATATTTATGTATTTTATATTATACTTTAGAACATGCTCAAATTGCAATCTACTACGAAGTGTACATTTTGTTTCGACATTGAAAGGACAATGTCTCATCAAGTAGTGAACGCTTTTTTTGAAAGGAGATGGAAAATTCGCTTCCTTATATTGGTAAACGTTTGTGTGCGAGGTAAAGGGGGTAGGAAAGATGAGAAACCAGAATGGGGAAACGTAAAAGGGACCTTGGGGAAATGAAAAAATAATTAATAATCAATAAAGTGGGTAAAAAGAGAGAAAAAAAGAAAGAACTAAGAAACATGAGAAAAGCTCAAAGAAAGACGCTAGGTTTAAAAGTATGTCGAAACAAAAGGTACACTTCGTAGTATATTGTAATAATAACTGTAAGAGAGTTAAAATTTATACAAATATTAAATATGCATTTTTTTAATCGCTTCACCCCAAGCAAGGCAGTACCGCCACTGATGCGCAGGGGCTACATGAGAGTAAAACTTTAGACAGGAGGTGAGTAAAGAGAAAGACGAACCGGTTATAGGTAGTGTCAGTGTAAGGGCAAGAGAAGTATGGAAATATGGGTGTGGAGACAGTTGCGAAGGTAGAGAGAAAGGAAAAGAACAAGATATATGGGGTGATGTAGACAGGAGTCAAATGGATAAGAGATAGGTATTGAGTTTGCATTTAAATTCCTAGAGGTTGTAGCCGTCAGGAAAGCAAGTATATGGAAGGGAGTTCCACAAGCGGGAAGTGCGAGAAAAGAAGCTAGTGGAGTAGAATTGTCGGCTGCAATTGGTTGATCTAATTGCAAATGGGTGGGACAATGTTGCCAGTCTGGTTGAACGAGTAAATTTTTGTGGCGGGAGCACCAGTGACTTAAGTTCGTCGGACCAGAAGCCATGAAAATATTTGTAGAATAGACAGAGGGAAGCCACATCCCGCCAATGAGAAAGTGGCTGGAGTCAAGCTGCCAAGTCGGGACCTATCACATTACAAATTCTCTTTTGGAGCCTGTCGAGAGCACTGATATGAATAGCAGGGGCGCCTGAGCATATATGACAGCAATATTCTATGCACGGACGGATGATTGATTTGTATATGTGCAAGATAGATTCAGGCAGAAAAGACTTCTTGTTTCTTACCGAGTGCCTGAAATTCGTACCAAACGGTAATACATTTATATTTATGAGTAGTATTCGTTGTAGCCTAATGGATATCGGCTCTAAATGAGAAATTTTGAGAATTCGAATTCTAGATGTGTTCTTTACATTAACATACGCGCTAAATGTCTCTGGATTATAAGATTAATATATAGAGTTTTTTTTTTACTTAAATGAGTATTTGTTTCAGTCATGTCGACTTCGATGTTTCGTGAAGGCATTATTGTGATTTCTTCCTTCTTCAGGGTTTTGTTTTCTGTTTAGTTTAGTTTAGTTTAGTTTAGTTGTTTGTTTACCAGCATATTAATCCTTTGGGCTTATTTTATGGTGAAGAATTTGATTTGTTTTTGTTTACTGCTTGTTGATCTGTTGTGAATGTATTGCTGTCGAGATATATGCAGAGGTGTTGTGATTTGATGTGTGATGGTTATATGCTATCTTTTTTTTCCAACTAAATTTTGTTATAGAATTATATGTTTTAGAAATTCTAAAAGGTCATTTGGGTCAGCTTTGTTGAAGATGTCTCTCAGATTGTTTTCTTGATATTATCGTAATCGCATTTGTTCAAGATCTATGCAGCTTGTTAGTAGATGTTTGACTGTGTAGAGCTCCTGGCATGGAATCAAATTAGCGCTTCCTCACCTTTTAGTAGGTGTGAATGGGCAACAGCAGTGTAACCTATTTGAAGTTTAGTCATTACTACTTCTTCTCTTCTTGACATTTTCCTATTGGAAATTTTAACTTCTATCCATTCTTTGAGGATGGGTTTCATTTTGTAGAGTTTGTTACTTTTGCAGGTGTTCCACAACTCTTGCCATTTGGTCGTAATAAAGTTGTTGATTAGAGGCTTGTAATCTGTGTGGGGTACTTTTATAACCATCTGGTCAATGGTGCATTATGGGTAGATGGTGTATTGTATTATACTAACTTTTATTGGGTAGGCGATAACGATTTTTTTTTAATCATTTCACCCCGAGCAAGGCGGAAACGCCACTGATGAGCTGGGGGCTACATAACTGTAAAAAGATTAATTAGAAAAGAGTGAAGAGTACAAACTAGTTAGAAAGGAACAACAGAAAGCTGAGAAAGCAGGTGCGATGACAGATACATAGGTGGAGAGAAAGGGAAGATTATACAGGGGAGGGGAGAGAGCTAGAGTCCAGTGGTTAGTAGATGAGTATTGACTTTGCATTTAAATTTCTGAAGGTTGTAGCCGTCAGGAAAGCAAGAATACGGGAGCGAGTTCCACAGGCGGGAAGTGCGAGAGAGGAAGCTGCAGAAGTAGAATTGTCGTCTGCATTTGGCTAACCTGACTGTGAATGGGTGGGACCCAGTTGCCAGTCTGGTTGCACGAGTAAATACCTGTTGAGGAGGCATCAGTGACTTAAGCTCATAAGAGGTTATTGAGTAGAAATAATTGCTTTTCAGACTGCAGTTATTTGTTTCTTAACTTATTTCGCTCATTTATGGTTGACTAGCATGATAGCCCGGCGTTGGCCGTGCAACTCAGAAGATTTTAGTTGTAGGAGAAGATGCCAATGAAAAGAGTAGATGGAAATCATTTATTGTAAGTTGAAAAAGAGAACTGAGACTGTTAGTAACCATTTTCAGCATTAAAAAATCTATTTTCGTTTGTTTTGCGTAAACAGGACTTGATGTTTTTTTGTGACATTGTAAACAACATTGCGTTTGTTTTTTTTTCAAAATTACGTGGGAAAATATTTACATTTTTGTTGACTAAATGAATTTAACATAAAATAAAAATTATTTATGTTGTTTTACTGAAATTAGAAATATAAAAACTATTACGCTCTCAGTTCAGAAATTTTTTAAGAATATTTGAAAATGTAGACATTTAATTTTAGAGGAAACAGTTACATTAATGCCACACGATTTACAGACAGTTGATTTCCTGCATGAAATATTTAGCGAAAAAAAAAGCTTTTTTTAATTTTATTTTCTGAAGTATGAAATATTAAATATGAAAAAAAAGACGTAAATAATTAAATTAACCATTGGTACTTTTTTACATATTTTGTTTTTGTCTGAAAAAACACTTTTTTAAAAAATATTTTTTTCTTTCAAAATTACGGGGAAAAATATTCACATTTATTTGTTGACTAAATAATTTTTTAAAACGTCGGAATTAAAATTAATTATAAAGGCTCATTTTTTTTAAATAAAAATATTTTAGTCGCATTTGACACGTGTAATTTGATTTCTGTGACGTAATGTAGCAAACATCTTAGATCTTAGATGTTTTACGCAAACAATCAGTTCCTTTGGCGAAAAAGTGCGAAAGGGAAAATTGCTGAACTTAAAACTCAAAAAGTATGTGTCGACCTGGCTTCCCTGTAGATGTGTGTCCCTAGAAAGTTTGAATGGCGTAGCTTAAAACATGTAGGCGTGCATAGGGAATAGTCACACACAGACGCGCAGATTGCCTTTTATATATATAGATTACGTTATTATTTGTTGTTGTTATTATTGCGTTTACTTGTATTTACGTGTGCTTTTGTTAATTTGTTTATTATTTAATTAATTTGTTTACTTATTTACTGGTTTAGATTTTTTCTTGATTTGATTCATTTTTTTTTTATGTAACGTAGTAAGGATTCGATCACGTGTTTGCATTTTGTGATGAGGAAGGTACTTATAGCTATTTTCTCCTCTAGAGCCTCCCGTTTTTGAATTTATTCTTGTAGACCGATAGTGACTTCCTTATTTTCCATTATATTTTTGGTCGGACATTGTGTTTTTAATTTCTAATATATGTTATGAAAGCAATGTGCTGTTTGTGTATTTAATATTTGTAAACGATGTTTTGTGTTTCTGTTTCCAGGGTCTTTCATAAACTCCCGTGAGCTTTTTTTATCGTTATTTACTGATTTTACAGTGTCTTCTTGTGAAGGTATGCCTGCATCTTCTTATGTACGCATACATACTCATAAGCACACATTATTCTCTATATGCACGCACACAAATACACACACAAAAATTAATGCATCCCCTTACGTATACGCACAGATATACATTTAGTTAAGTACCATACGAGATACACGCTTGGGCGATCATGTCTCGAAAGAGACATGACTGACTGGGCAGAAGATTACCCCGCAGCAGGTTGTCATTACTGTTTACGGTAGACTGGTTGCCAGTCAAGGCTATAGAACCCAATCCTGTTATCTAACCCATAATTGGATGAAAGAGATTGATTAATACGTCTTCCAAGGATATTTGCGCGTAAGTGAATTCAACTCTGATTCGAACTCGGTTCCCCGATTTCTCGTTCCAAGCCGATATCCACTGCACCACAACGTACATCTAAATATTACCTCACACATAACCACAGAGGAACATTCGTCTTTTTGCACGCACACATGCACAAATATGCTAAAAAACACATGCTTATTCTTACGCATACACTAATATGCATGCCTCACCTTGCACGCTTATACATACGAATATGCATGCATCCCATTACACATACATACACACTCCCGCACATACACGCAAACATGCAGGTATCTTACTTACACACACATAAACACTTCCGCACACTCATACTTAAAAAAAAAACACAACATGCATGCATGTCCATGCACACACTGACGCGTATGCACACGGGGGTTTCCTCAAAATATCCACATGCGCAGTCATATACAAGAAGCAACCGTTTTTTGTTTTTTTTAAAAAAAAGAAAAAAACATAAATGTCACAAAAAATCTTCCCGTCATTGTTGTTGCGTTTGTTTATATAACACAGGACTTTTTTCCTTTCGTACGTGTCACGGAGCCTTTTGTCTCGGGGACAAGGGACATTTCGAGATCGGAGAGTCAGTCAAGCGCGGGGAGGGGTAGGGAGACTTAGGGCTAAGGGAAAATGGACTGAGAATGGCAGAGAAGGGTGTTGCAGGGCGTTGTCAGTGGCGGAAGAGCGAGCAATTGGCTATGGAGAAAGGTTCAGGAAATTGTCCCGCGGGTTCCCCACCCTTTCTAGCCTAAGCGCGAAATCTGTCGTCATTAGTCGAAACGATTGTCATTATTAAATCGGAAAGTCCTTGCATGATCTTAATTCTTTTTCTTTTTCCATCTTTGAAGATTATTCAAATTGCTTTTCTCGACTCCGTTTAACGTGCTTCTTTCATTTTTATTTATCTAACCTTCATTTTCTCGTCCGCTTTCATTTTTCCATTTCTAACCTAGTTTTTTTATCATTTTCTTTCAGTCTTCATTTGTCTCTTTCTTTCTTTTCTTCCCTGAATTTCTTTCTTCTATCTTTCTTTTCTGTCAGTTTTTCTTTCTTTCTTTCTTTCTTTGACTTAGTCTTTCTTTCTATTGTCTTGTTTCTGCTGTTCTTCATTTCCCTCCTTTCTTTCTTTCTTTCTTTCTTTCTTTCTTTTCATCAGTCTTTCCTTCTTTCTTTCATTTATTTCTGTTTTTCATTTGTCTTCTTTCTTTCTTTCTTTCTTTCTTTTTCTTTATTTATCTTTCTTTTTCTTTATTTCTTTCTTTCTTTTTATCCAGTCTTCCTTTCTTTCTTTCCTTTGTTTGTTTGTTTCTTTCTTTCTTTTGCTTTTCTCTTTTTCCCCCCTTTTCACTATCTATTTTAAAACTTTTTTCTGTCTTTCTTTTCTCCCTGACTTTCTTTCTTTCTTTCTTTCTTTTCACTCAGTCTTTCTTTCTTTTCACTCAGTCTTTCTTTCTTTCTTTCTTTCTTTCTTTCTTTCTTTCTTTCTTTTGTCTAGTTTCTGCTTTTCTTCATTTCTCAACTCTCCTTTTCCTTTCTTGCTTTCTTTCTTTTTTCTTTCTTTCTTTCTTGCTCTTTATGTTTCATTATTTCCCTTTTTTCTTATTTCTTTTAAAAACTTTATTCTTTCTTATATTTTTCTTTATTTTTCCTTTTTCATCCTATTTTATCTTTTTTGTTTGCTTTCTTTCTTTTTTAATTTTCCCATCTTTTCTTTATTTTTCCTATTTTTTTCGTTTCTTCCTTTTTCTCGTTTTACTTTTTCTCTTTTTTCACTTGTTTTTACTTTCGTTTCCCTCTTTTTTGTTCATAATTTTTACACTTCATTCTTACTTTTTCTTCTTTCTTTCTGACATATTTACTTTCTTTTTTCATTATCTTTCCCTTTTTTTACCTTTCCCACTTTTTTATTTCACTCATTTTTATTTTTTATTTTATTTTATTTTATTTATTTATTTTTTGCTGTTCATTCTTTTTCCATCATTACTTTCTTTTCCATTCTTTCTTTGTTTTTGTTTTGTTTTTCTTTCTTTCTTTCTTTCTTTCTTTCTTTCTTATTCATACTCTGTTATTTTTCATCGTTTCCTGCTTTTCATTTTTCATATTTTTTCTTTTTTTCATTGTTTGTCTTTTCTTTTTCATTTTCTTTTCTTACCTTCCGTACTTTTCTTTTTTATTTTAATTCTTTTCTTGATTTTTTTGTTTATCTTTCTTTCTGTCGATTGCCTTCCTGTTCCCTCTTTTCCTTATTTCTTCTTTTTACCTTCTTTTCGTTTCTTTTTTCTTTCCTTTTTCTCCCTCTTTCCCTTTTTCTTTTAGTTTATCTATCTTTCATTCGTTTCCCCTATTGCGAGTTTTACTTCCTTCCTTTCTTTCTTTCTTTCTTTTGTTTTTCTCATTTGTTTTCTTTCTTTTCTCTTTTTCGTCTTTTTTCTTTTTTTTCTTTCTTTCTTTCTTTCTTTCTTTTTTACCACCCTTTTTACATTTTTCTTTTTTCCCTGCGCTATTTATTCTTACCTTCTTTATCGCTTTCTTTCTTTCTTTCTTTCTTTCTTTATTTATTTATTTATTTATTTATTTTTTTATTTTTTTATTTTTCCATTCTTTCTCACGTTCACAGTCTTTACTACTTCTAATATGATAAGCTGAATCTGAAACAAAGGCCTTCTGCAATGATCAATCTCACTAACTTATTTTCTAGTACTTTACCTCGAAACCAAAGAAGTATAATCTCTATTATAATAATAACCGTTATATATATATATATTTAATCATATCACTCCCAACAAGGCGGTAACGCCACTGAAGCGCAGGGGGCTACGTAAGAGGGAAAAGATTGGAAAAGAGAAAGCCGGAAACCACATCCTAAACAGGGAACAAGGGATAGGCCTTTTCACCTGTTCAATAGACGTGGGTGGAGTGTGAACCGGGCTATAGTTTAGTCTATCTACTCCAATTGAAAAAAAAAGAAAAGAGAGAAAAAATTGGAAAAGAGAAAGCCGGAAACCACATCCTAAACAGGGAACAAGGGATGAGCCTCTTCACCTGTTCAATAGACGTGGGATTTCCCTTCAGTCATGGTCACATTTCAATCGCTTTCGCTTTCGTTGAACAATAAAGAAACAGCGTCGGCTCAGTTCATTTTCTTTACTACCAATTATTAAACTTTACTACCATTTATGAAAGCTCTTGCTGTGCATTTGCTCTTTAAAATACCTTATTATTTTTTTTAATAATTATGTCGTCGAGTAGTGAAGAATAGATATATATATATATATATATATATATATATATCTTCTCAATTATAATAAAGATTGTTGTGTGTATATATATATATATATATATATATATATATTATAAATTATATTTTAGAACATGTACATAATTATTCTATATATATTCGCTATAAACGTACATTTGTTTCGACATTGAAACTTCAATGTCTTATCAGGCGGAGTGTAAAGTAATGGAAATCCTCCTTCCTTATATTTATTTAGTTTAGTTTGAGGTGCTGGTGTGGGTTAGTGATGTGTAAAATAATGGAAATATGAATTAATTGTACATTGCGACATGGAAATTTCTATGTTTCGAGATAGATTAAAACTATATTAAGCTCTATAATACTTATTAGGTTGAGCACTGTTCATAATAAAATAAATGCCGGGGCACTCAAAACAATAAAACGTTGAGTCCCCTTCACCTGGAATAATATATATATTCTCTCTTGTCATTCTCAGAGGGGAAAACCTGTGAGGAAACACCTAATAATCCTCTCAAATAGTTTGCCGTCATTTCAGATGGCAGGGGTACACTAAGATTTACCTAACTGGAAATTATGCCAAAAGAATGAATCATCCATTGTGAATCCAAGGTTAATAAAGATAGAGCCCCGTCTGAGGATTTTTTTTTAAAAATCATATCACCCCGAGCAAGGCAGAAACGCCACTGATGTGCAGGGGGTTACGTAATATTGAAAAGATTGGAAAAGAGAAAGCCGTAAACCACATCCTAAACAGGGAACAAGGGATGAGCCTCTTCACCTGTTCAATGGACGTGGGTGGAGTGTGAACCGGGCGATAATTTAGTCTATCTACTCCAATTGAAAAGAAAAAAAAACGAAAAAGGAGTGAACAGATTGAAAAAGAGAAAGCCGGAACCACATCCTACACAGGGAACGAGGGATGAGCCTCTTCACCTATTCAATAGACGTGGGTGAAGTGTGAACCGGGCGATAGTTTAGTCTATCGCCCGGTTCACACTCCACCCACGTCTATTGAACAGGTGAAGAGGCTTATCCCTCGTTCCCTGTGTAGGATTCAGATCAATGTACATATATGACCATAAGAGGTTAAATGGCTAAATATTGACACCAAGCGATGAACTCTTTTCTATTCTCGATAATTTTTATTCCAATTTCTTATATCATTTTTATAGTTTCTTTTCGGTATCACTTCAATGGCATTTCACACTCTTTTGGCTTCGTTTGCATGGAATCCTTGTAAAGTAATGTTGATGTCTTCGAACCAAACCGTTTCTTCTCTAGCTTTGCTGCTAATGATGTCACATGATGAGCACACGAAGAAGCTATTCGCAGACCCAGAGTCTGGCACACGACCATGACAGATGTAGGAGAATAGTTGACAGCTCAGGATGTCAGCGCCTCAAAGACTCTTTCCGGGGTTAAGGGCGAAAGAGGAAGAAGAAGAAGAACTCTATGACTTATCATCATCCGAGATTTTAGCTAAATTGCCGATAAATTGAATTCTCTGGCTTTGGCAGCTAACCAGTCTAGTTGATTTTTTAAGCGCCGCTTACATGTGGTACAAGACCGAAAGTATAGGGTACACAGCGAGGATCGGAATCATTAATCAGTTGAAATATGTTATATCAAGACAAGCTTGCTAGCCATTACACCCCCTCGGGACCAGTATATGAGAAAGACAACTCTGAATTCAAAACTGGTTGGGCGTGAGGCTAGAATCTACTAGCCTGGTGAGGTTGTAGCCCGAAGATCCACTGAATCTAAGGAAAATTAAAAACGTTATGTATATATATATATATATATATATATATATATATATATATATATTGATTGTTTAATTACTTAGTTTTTGGTCATAATAAAATTAGACCAGTACACAGTTGTATTAAAAAGTGTTCAATGCAATTATATTGTAGAACTTTTGAATATTCTTCATTTGTAAACGATTTACTACGCGACCTAGGTTTCTACCATGTGGTGTCTTCAGGCGATTTGTAATATATATATATATATATATATATATATATAGAGAGAGAGAGAGAGAGAGAGACAGACAGACAGACAGACAGACAGACAGACAGAAAGAGAGAGAGAGGAAAATCAATAAAATTAATTGACTACCGTCTCAATTTTCTACTGAAAACAATAAAATTGTATTTTTTAAAACGAATGAAAAGAAAGAATTTGACAAAAGAGCAGAAAAAATAAAGAAAAAAAGAAAGAAAGAAAGCGGGAAAGAAAAAAAGAAAAAACGAAAGAAAGAAAGAAAGAAAGGAGTGTGAAATAAAAAGAAGAACTTGAAAGTGTTCAAAGATTGAATAAAAGGAAAATAAGAAAGAACGAGAATAAAAAAGAAAAAGAAAGAAAAGGGTGCATGAACGAGTACAAAAAACAAGAAGAAATAATGAAAGTGAAAGAAAAAACGAACGGTAGGAAGAAAAAATTAAGGAAAGAAGTGAGAAGAATGTGAGAAAATGAAAGAAAAGCACGTAAACTATTTAAAGTAAGTAAAAACGAAAGAAGGAATATAAAGGAAAGAAATGGAATTAGAAAAAAGGGCAGAAAGAGAAAAGGAAAAATAAGATTAAATGAAAAAAAAAGAATGAAAGATATTGACAGAAATAATGAAAAGAAGAGAAAGAAAGAGCAGAAAGAAAAAATTAAAAATAGAAAGAAAGAAACATGGAGAGGGAAGAAAGAAATAAAACAAGAACACGAAAAGAAATGGAAAGAAAGGAAATAAAGAAGAGAAATCCCGAAAAGAAAAAAAAAAGAGATAAAAGGAGAAAATGAAAAGAAATCATATGAAAGAAAGAAAGAAAGAAAGAAAGAAAAACGAGGAACATGAAAAGAAATCATAAAAGAAAGAAAGAAAGAAAGAAAGAAGGAAAGAAAGAAAGAAAAGAAGAACATGAAAAGAAATCATAAAAGAAAGAAAGAAAGAAAAAAAGAAGGAAAAAAGAAAGAAAGAAAAGAGGAACATGAAAAGAAATCATAAAAGAAAGAAAGAAAGAAAGAAAGAAGGAAGGAAGGAAAAAAGAAAGATAAAAGAGGAACATGAAAGGAAATCATAAAAGAAAGAAAGAAAGAAAGAAGGAAAGAAAGAAGGAAAAAAGAAAGATAAAAGAGGAACATGAAAGGAAATCATAAAAGAAAGAAAGAAAGGAAAGAAAGAAAGGAAAAAAGAAAGAAAGAAAGAAAGAAAGGAACATGAAAAGAAATCATAAAAGAAAGAAAGAAAGAAGGAAGGAAAAAAGAAAGAAAGAAAAGAGAAACATGAAAAGAAATCATAAAAGAAAGAAAGAAGGAAAGAAGGAAGGAAAAAAGAAAGAAAGAAAAGAGGAACATGAACAGAAATCATAAAAGAAAGAAAGAAAGAAAGAAAGAAAGAAAGAAAGAAAGAAAGAAAGAATAAAAACCGAAGAAAGAAAGAATCTGAACAGAAATCCTGGAAAAAAAAGAAAGAAGAAAGTAAAAGAAAAATAAGGAAGAAAGACAGGAATGAAAAGAAATCATTAAAAAAAGAAAAGAAAAAAAAAAGGACCTGCAGCGAAATCCTGGAAAGAAAGAAAGAAAAGTAGAAAAGGAAGAACACTGAGATAGTCTCAAGTATAATGTCTACAACAAGAAGACATAATTTATAAAAATTAAAAAACGAACAGAAAAATGATAGCAAGTGCGTAAAGTATCTCTTTGACATCTCCTACTAATACAGACATCCGTGACGCTCTGTCTAAAAAGCCGTGCCTTTATCTGACAGTTTTCCATATCTGATCGCTCTCTATTGGTCTTGAGGGACCAAGGGTTGAAGGAAAAGATCCGAATTATTTTACGTTCCCCACAGAGGAACGTTAAGTCACTGTTAAACAATTTGTGATTTTTTTTTCACTGTTGTTTTAACTTATGGGCTGGGAATAAGATGTACAACCACCATTCACTGCCACACACACACACACACACACACACACACACACACACACACACATATGTATATATATATATAAGTGTGTGTGTATGTGTGTGTGTGTGTGTGTGTGTGTGAGAGAGAGAGAGAGAGTGAGTGATGGGAGAGAAAGAGATCGGAAAGACTTGTCATTTACCCTAGGGATGAAATAAAAGAAACTGTAAGTAAAAGTCGTGATAAGAATGTTAAAGGAAAGACCTTAGGGTTTTGGGATACTCGTCGTGAAAAATGGGTAATCAAGGTCATCTGTCAGCTCGTTATAGCTTTAGTGATTTCGATCTCCATTGGGTACCTCACACTTGTAAATATCAGTTGTCTATCTCGTGACAGAAAAAAGTCGTGTATTTAACACCGATGCCAAAAATCGGTGTTCGAGCCCCGGGTAAAACAAAATTATAGGATAAATTTTTTAAACATACTTCTTCTGCTTCTTCATGTACCGTATCTCTTCAGGACGTAGGCGATTATGGAATTCTACTTGGCTCTCTCTTTTGTCGTTCCAAATATTTTTCTCTTGGTATCCACTATCCATTTGCTCACAGCTAACAAGTATGTCTCGCACTACTTCCCCCTGTCTCTCCTTCCCTTTACCCGACGTGTGAGTATTAAATTCTCCAGGCCTTCATTACTCATTACGTGTCCCAGGAACCTCATTTGTCTCTTCCTGGTGTAAAATATGAATTTTCTTCTCGTTTGCATATTTTCCAACACCTCATCGTTGCACACGTGGTCCGTCCATGGTATCCTCAACATCCTTCTGTAAAACCACATTTCTGCTGCCTCAAGCCTCTCCTTCATCCTTGATGAGATCGTTCAACATTCACTTCCATACAGAAGAACAGATATCACATAAGAATTCCGCACTCGTTTCTTTGATTTTAATTAAACTTTTCTGTCTTTCTATACTCTGGTTAGTCTTGAAACCTTCACCAGATGAAAAATTCCACTTAGACAAATCTCTTTCAAGAACTGTTACGTTAGTATTTCTATATATTTCTGAGATCAGGTAGTATCTACAGTATGTACATTATTCGGACTGTTGTCCTCGTCTTTGTAGCCATTTGTACGAGGTTTCGGCCGTTGAATGCTCCGGCCTTCTTCAGGTGTTAAGAATTTAGAACCGAACCCTTTATTACAATCACCGGGGTATATCATCTCCATCCCTTGTGTAAAGCCACGATTGGAAGTCATGAGTTATCTCCCTCTAACCCTGATATTTACTTGTCCACTACTGCTGGTATTTAACTCACAACTCTAAGAGTCAAGTCAGGAACTAACCAACGTCTATATCCTTAAGAACACATAGCCAAGTAGATATAGACGCTGGTTAGTTCCTAACTTGACTCTTAGAGGTGTGAGTTCAATACCAGGCTACAGTAGTGGTGAAAAAGTAACTTGCAGGGTTAGAGGGAGATAACTCATAACTTCAAATCTTAGCATTACTACGCAAGGAATGAGGATGATATACCCCAGTGCTTGTAATAAGTGGTTCGGTTCGAAATTCCTAGCACCTGAAGAACGCCGGAGCGTACAACGGCCGAAAGGTCAATGGTAACAAAGATGAGAACAATAGTCCTAATAATTTAAATACTGTAAACTATTACGTTGTGCCCTACCCCTGCGAGGATGCTTCGCTGACAAGTACAACATTAATCTAGTCAAGACAAGTTTCAATGGTCCTCTATCCTTCTTACCCTCATAAAGTAAATTGACTAATACCACTTTTTTTTCATTTATTTCCCACACATCATTCATTATTATCAACCCTTTATGAAACAATCCTGCACATATGCAAATCTACCACCCGCCCGTGTATTGAATACTGCTGCCATATCGGGTCGGGTGCTCCTGCTATCCACCTAGGGGTCCTTGACAAAATCCAACGGAGAATCTGTAATGTGATCGATCCCGTCTTGGCAGCTCGGATACAGTCACTTTCTCACCGGCGCAATGTGGTCTCCCTGTGTCTCTTCTACAAATACTTTCATGGCTTCTGCTCAGATGAACTTTGCTCGCTAGTACCCACTAGACATGAATTTGCTCGAGCCACAAGATTAGCAATTAGGTTTCACCCTTTTACTGTGAAACCAATAAATTGTAAACGCAAATTCTACTCCATCAGCTTCTTCTCTCGCACTTCCCGCCAGTGGAATTCACTTCCATTTACTTGCTTCCCCGACAGATATATTCTTCAAGAATTCAAATGTAAAGTCAATAGTCATCTCCTATCTCACTAACTTGCACCCTCTCTCTCTCTCTCTCTCTCTCATACTCCTTTCTTCGTCCACTCCACTCTCATCAGTATTCTCCTCCTTATCCTACCCTCTTCCTGACACCCCCTGTAACCTGTCACTCTTTCTCATAACTTACCTCCTATGTAACCCCCTGCTTAACAGTGGTAGTAAAATGCCTTACTTGGGGCGACACGATTATAAAAAAATTGAACAGTTAGATTCTAGCTTGAATCGTTTTTGAGTCTTATATGAATTTTAAATTTTAAAAAGAAAATTAAAAGTACACATTATGCTTGGACTTTGTGAATGTAGGCTTACGTTCACATCACGTTGAAACACTGGTTACTGAAAAATGACCGAATTGAAGTAGATAGACTAATTGGAGTAGATAGACTAAACTATCGCCCGGTTCACACTCCACCCACGTCTATTGAACAGGTGAAGAGGCTCATCCCTTGTTTCCTGTTTAGGGTGCGGTTTCCGGTTTTTTCTTTTCTTTTCCAATCTTCTCACTTTTTTTTTCAATTGGAGTAGATAGACTAAAATATTGCCCGGTTCACACTCCACCCACGTCTTATTGAACAGGTGAAGAGGCTCATCCTTTGTTTCCTGTTTAGAATGCGGTTTCCGCTTTTTTCTTTTCCAATCTTTTCACTCCTATGTAGCCCCCCTGCACATCAGTGGCGTTACCGCCTTGCTTGGGGTGATATGATTAAAAAAAAAAAAAAAAGTTAAGTAACGTCGATTTTGGTCCGTTCCAAGATGGGTGGGCGCTGGGGAATACTAGATGCTGTAAGATTGGATGTGCTTTTTGATACAACTGTCTATTTGTCTGATTTAACTCTGACCAATAAAACCACTAACTGGTTAATGATTATATATATATATATAAAATAAAATAAAATAAATTTCGATATTCAAAACTGTGTGAATGATCATTTCAACATGAAATCCCTAAGAGAGATTTCACATCTCATCGGCAACCACCACATTTTCAAAATGAAATAAAAAGAAATAAAAAAATGAAGGTTAAGAATTAAAAATTTTACGTCTTTTCCTTTTGGATTAAAGTTATTTAAAAAGAAAAAAATATATATATATAGTTTAGAACATGTGCAAATTATAATTTACTACAAAAGTGTACTTTTTGTTTCGACATCGAAAGAACAATGCTCTATTTCTATAATGAGCAGTGTTTTAAATAAAAAAAAGTTTTGAACGTTGTTAATATTTTCTTCTCCATCGAACAATCAGTTTAATGAGCCACATAACAAAACTCATCATCCGGATTCTGATGAACAGAGCGCGCAGTAGAATTGTCCCAGCGATAAGACAAGAACAATGCGGATTCGTTAAAAATACCGGAACGAGGAATGCGATATTCACGCTCAGAATTCCATTCCAACGATTATTTTCTTCCACAGAAACGGGATTTATTTTCTAATCTACCGTATGATTCCAGCCTAGCCTTCTATCACAGACTCATGAACGAGTTGCCATTCAGAACCGAAAAAGCTTATTTGTTTGATGGGATTGAACGCCGAGCTCTGGTACTGAATAGGGAACATATATATATATATATATATATATATATATATATATATATATATATAACTGGTGTAGGCAGCGCAAATGTTTTTCTCATTCTGCTTTCGTATCTCTGACTTGTCTCTTTCGATCTCACTCCCCTCCTCTCTACATGTTCACATCACCGATCAAAAAATTAAGTGACCGTATACAAAATTTAGTGTTGCTCAAAGCAAGCACAGAAAAAGTAGAAATGTCTACATCGTTGAAATAAGTAATGATAATGATAATGACAGGAGAAACCCTAAAAAAATTATATACACAAAACACACACACATATACACACGCACAAAGACACACACACACACATACACACACACACACACACACATATATATATATATATATATATATATATATATACGCACAATCATATATATATATATATACGCACAATCATATATAAACACACACACACACACATATATGTGTGTGTGTGTGTATTGTGCCCCTTTTATATATATATATAACTGGTTAATAATAATGGATGTATATTCCACACTTAGATATTTACTTTTAAAAGTGCTCAATATACGCGTACAGCATAGATATATAGTTATTATTATTATATAAATATAACTTAATGGCTATTATTAGTATAATATTAGCATACAAGTTGCAGTATGTTAATATTATAATAATATTAATAGCTATTAAGTTACAGTATTATAATAATAATATATTATATTATTATAATAAACCATATAATTCAACCATTTATATAACTACATAATTTAAACACTGTGGTAGACTGGTTGCCAACCAAGGCTATAGAAACAAATCGGTCCCGTTATTTAACCTATAACTGGAAGAAAGAGTGGAATTAATACCTTTCCCAATGGTACTTGTGCGTAAGTGAATACAAAGAATTCAACTGGAATTCGAACTCGGCTCCATGATATCTCGTTCCGAGCCGATATCCAATGTACCACAACGCACTTTATATATATATATATATATATATATATATATATATATATATATATATATATATCATGGGGAAACACACCTATTCCTCAGATAATGGACTCTTCCTCCTACATTAATAAGAGTTAACAGGAAGTTCTTGGGAATTTCATAGGAGTTCATTAGACTTCTATTGGAGTTCAGTAGAACTACTAGGCAGTTGATATCAGTCGGCAGTTAGCCGAATACTAAGGAGTCAGCTTTCAGTGGAATACTACCAAGTTCCTAACATTTTGGGTACGTTAAGTCGCCTTGGGAAAGGTATTAATCCGTCTCTTCCTTCCAGTTATGGGTTAAATGGCAGGAAAGATTGGGTTCTATAGCCTTACCGCAGAAAGCAATGACAGCCTACTGCGGGATAATCTTCTGCCCAGTCAGTCATGTCTCTTTCGAGACATGATCGCCCAAGCGTGTATCACGTATGGCACTTAACTGACTGAAGACGATTAGCAACCGACATAGCACGATTATAACCTTCAGTGCAAAAACTACTACACAACAATATATATATATATATGTGTGTGTGTGTGCGTGTGTGTGTGTGTGTGTGTGTGTGTATGTGTGTGTGTGTGTGTGTGTGTGTGTGTTTCGTTAAAAATGAGAGACAAGGTGCTGTGTTAATATTTTGTTATATAATTTTTCATGTGATCTTATCATTTGTTTTTTCCTTTTAAGTACATAAATATTATAAAAAAATTATTTATCCAAGCAATTTCGGCTACACTTTAGCCCTGATCAAGGATGAATTTTATTTTACATTTAACTGAATGTACGTATTGTGTCATGTATGTATCTAGAGTTATAGGAATGTTTTATTTCCAAAACACGACAATTTCTCTGACCATAACTCTATTCGGTCTCCTTTCAGTATTCATGGAGTCCTGCTAAACTCTATCCGTTACATACTCGTCGACAATTCATATATAATAGCCACATCCATATGACTCGCGCTGCTTTTCTCTATCTCTCTTTCCCTCTATCCGTCCTGTGAGTATCAGATTCTACAAACCCTCCTTTCTCATTTGATGTCCCAGGAATCTCAGCTGCCTCTTCCTGATGTTAAGTAAAAATTTTATTCTGGTTTGCATCCTGCCCAACACCTCATCGTTGTTCATGTGCTCAGTCCATGGTATCCTCAGCATCCTTCTGTAGTATAGCATTCTCCTTCATCCTTGAAGAGATCGTCCAACATTCACTATCATACCGAAGAACAGATATCACATAACTGTCCAGCACTCTTTTCTTTGTTTCCAGTTAGATTTTCCTGTCTCTCAGTAATCTGGTTAGCTTATGAAATGCGTCCTTGGCCATGCCAATGCGTCTTCCGATCCCAGAGTCACATTTTCCATCCTCTGTCGGGACATCACTAGAGATGCTGAAAATGGTGGTCGTTCACTTTCAAACATTTATTAGGACGGTGAACTACTGCTTGGACAACGTTAGCCAAAGGTTCCGGTGGGATTGCTGCTCATACATTTTCAATTTCTTGTCTATGGGCCGCCAATGTAGTCAGTTTTCTGTAATGTACAATATCCTTTAGTGTCCTGCATTCTTCTTCTATGTACCCTGTCCCTTCAGGACGTAGGCGATCATGACTTTCCACGTCTCCCTATCCCTGGTGGCTCTTCGCACGCCTTCTCCTGTTGCACCATGAATCCCTCGTTCCGTCATCCACCTGATTAGGTCCTTCAAATATGTTATCCGTTACTTTCCCCTGTCTCTTTTATCCTCTATCCGGCCTGTTAGTATCAGGTTCTCCAAGCCCTCCTTCCTCATTGCATGTCCCAGGAACTTCAGTTGTCTCTTCCTGATGCTCAGTATTACTTTCCTTCTTGTTTCCATCATTTCTAAGACCTCATCATTGCTCACATGCCCGATCCATGATATTCGCAGCATCTTTCTGTAGAACCACATTTCAGTTGCTTTAAGTTTTTCTTTCATCTTTGATGATATTGTTCAACATTCAAATATAAAAAGTCTACTAAAGACAAGATTTTCTTTTCCAGAAGTTTGTATTCATTTTTAGAGAGTGGGGATAACTCTGTATATAATAGTGCACATCTTTCCTAGAAATTCTTGCAATCTGCAATCTTATTGGACTTGATCTGGAATGTGAAATGCAGTCGCTTTTCAACCGTCGAAACGTAGCTTCTATATGCCTTTTCTATAAATACTTTAATGGTGATTGCTTTGACGAACTTTCCTCTATGACACCTAGACTTCATGAATCTATACGCAGTACTAGATTGGCGGTAAGGTCTCATCAATTTACAGTTGAAATGGCTAGATTTAACCGTAAGTTCAATGCTAATAGTTTCTTCTATCGTATTTCTCATTTGTGGAACCAGCATATTCTTCTTACTTCCCAGTCAATTATAATTTTCAAAAGTGCAAATGCAACATCAATCGCCATCTTCTGTTTACTTAATTCTTGTTCATTTATTAAAATATTCACTATCTTTAATCGTATTTTTCAAATTACAGACTAATTAAAATATTATAACTTAAATTTAATGAACTTTATTCCAAGAACTAAAAAAATATACACAAAAGAAAAAATATATAACACAAATAAATAAATGAAATATATAAATATATATATATATATATATATATGAAAGGTAATCTGTGAGTCTGTGTGTGACTGAAAGCTATGTTTGCCTAGATTTTTGAAGCTACGCCATTCAAACTTTCTAGGGACACATATCTACAGGGAAGTCAGGTCGACACATACTTTTTGAGTTTAAGTTCCGTAATTTTCCCTTTTTGGTCAATGGACACGATTGTTTACATTTGCTCCGTAAAACATTTAAGATCTAAGATGGTTGCTAGATTACGTCACAGATATCAAATCACACGTGACTAAAATATTATTTTATTTTAAAAAAAAAAATGAACCTTTATATTTAATTTTTATTCCGACGTTTTAAAAATTCCTTTGGTCAACAAAAAAAAATGTGAATATTTTTCCCCGTAATCTTGAAACAAAAGAAATATTTTTTTTAAAAAGTGTTTTTTCAAACAAAAACAATATGGACAGAAAATGTCAAAAAAGTGTCTGTAATTCGCGTGGCATTAATGTAACTGTTTCCTCTAAAATTAAATGTCTACATTTTTAAATATTCTTCAAAAATTGCTGAACTGTGAGTGTAATAGTTTTTAGATTTCTAATTTCATTAAAACAAAATAAATAACTTTTATTTTAATGTTAAATTCATTTACTCAACAAAAAATGTAAATATTTTCCCCCGTAATTTTAAAACAAAAACAAACGCAATGCTGTTTATAATGTCACACAAAACATCAAATCACGTTTACACAAAACAAAAACAAAATATATATTTTTCTCCTACTACTAAAATGTTGTGAGTTGCACAGGTAAAATAATAAATGCAAAAGAAAAAAAGAAGCTGTCTAGAAACTCTGAAAAAAAAAAACCCTGTAATTGAAACTGCTCGGATTAAGAAATTGAAGAGCAGAGTTCGAATTCCAGTCGTGTTTATTACATTGACCTACTTACCTCTGGGAAAGGTAAGAATCCATCTTTTCTTCCCCTGCACAATCTACGGGAAAATAGCAGGCAGACAGGATCTTGTAGCTTTAGGTGTCAACCGGTCTAGAAAAAGAAAAACTTCTGAATTCAAAACATCCCGGGAACGAGACACGGGCTTCCAAGCGCTATCTTGCCCAGGAAACACGACTGTTGCAGTGGCTACAGTATATGTGTTACTAGTACAACCACAATAGGTTACAAGTCTCGTGATTGTGAAACATTAGACCTAATCAAAGGAACTGGAAAGGGCGTTAATGTGGAGAAGTTTGTCACTTTTCAGATGTCAGTCAGTTAAGTGCCATACGTGATACATGCTTTGGGCCATCGTGTCTCGAAAGTGACATGACTGACTGGGCAGAAGATTATCGCACAGTAGGTTGCCATTGCTTTCTACGGTGGACTGGTTGCCAACCAAGGATATAGAACCCAATATGTCCTATTATTTAACCCATAACTGAAGGGAAGAGACGGATTAATGCCTTTCCCAAATGTATTTTTGCGTAAGTGAATGCAAGAAATTCAACTGGAATTTGAACTCTGCACCCCGAATTGTTGTTCTAAGTCGGTATCTACTGCACCCCAACGCACATCCTCAATATAATTTAATAATTAAGAACTTCTCTCATCTGTTCTTTTATTAATATAAAGATTTTGGCGTGAAAGTTTGTATTTATTAAGTTTGGGACGTTTTATCATCATGGTATGATCATTTTTAGCGAATCTGTGGATGTACCTATATTGTGTGTGTGTGTGTGTGTGTGTGTGTGTGTGTGTGTGTGTGTGTGCGTGCGCGCGCATGCGCACGCGTGCGTGGATGTATCTGTGTGTGAATGAGCTGAGATAGATAGATTCAAACTATAAGCCCTCCCACCTCCTAAAAAAATACGTTTTAAAGCCTTTTGACAAAATTAATCAAGATACAAGTTGTTTTTAAGTTGTGTTGAGATTGGAGAAAATAGTTTCGGCTGAGAGAAGCCTTGCGGTAGGGAGAGACAAGGCGGGGTTAAGAAATGGTTCTCTGGGGTTGGTAGTGGAAGGAATAGGATAAAAAAAAAATCGTTGCAAAGGGAATGGGGAAATAAACGAAGCAGTGAACGAGGAAGTGATATCCAGAAACGTCAAGAAAGCTCTCCTCCCGAAAGCGGAGAGCTCCTCTTGCCGAAGGGACAGTTTAACCAAGCGTGTGACGTGTGACAGATATTTTTGTCATCTCGGCTTCCTATCTTTAACGAAAATAACCACCGAGCTGACAGATATAAAAATGTCATCGGACATACTGTCGCTCTCGTTCTATCGCTCTCTACCTCTCGCGCATGCACACACACACACACACACACACACACACACACATATATATATATATATATATATATACACACACACACACACACTCACTGCGTGTGCGCTCACCCACATACATACACAACCATAGAAAAACACAAACTTAAATGTACACATAAAAACACATAGAAATACAAACGTGTATACACGCACAAATACGAATCACATACGTATATAAAAGCAAACACACAGACATACATAAACAATAGTCCCCGAACACAAAACGCGCACACTTAAACAGAAGCGCACGCACACATAGATATAGAGTAACACATGCACACGCACACACAGATAAAGTGTAACACATGCACACATACGCAAACGAATATACAAACTCCGCACGTACAAACCGAATCACATACACATACACGTACACAAACCTGCACACGCATCAACGAAAACACATATACACATATACACAGAAACTCGTTTTAGATATTCTGTACAAAATCCAACACAGGGTCTCTTATGTTATCGGCCCTGAACTGGCATCTAAGCTTCAGTAACTTTCCAGGAGCTGTAACGAAATATTTACACGACGGCTCTTCTAATAATCTTTATTTTATGGTACCTCGATTTCTTGAATATCAACTTGATACTAGATTGGCAATTAGGTTTCATCATTTTACAGTTTTTGTTTTTTTTAATCGTATCACCCCGAGCAAGGCGGTAACGCCACTGATGTGCAGGGGGCTACGTAATAGTGAAAAGATTGGAAAAGAGAAAGCCGGCAACCACATCCTAAACAGGGAACAAGGGATGAGCCTCTTCACCTGTTCAATAGACGTGGGTGGAGTGTGAACCGGGCGATTAAATACCTTTATGTAACTGTAGTTTCTATTTTAATAATTTCTTCTTTCTCAACTCTCGCTTAGAAAACTCCCTTCGGGCTTTTTGCTTTGCTGTTAACAACCATATTTTTAAAAAAAAGTTAAATAGAACATCAATTAACATCATGTGTATTTCTGAAGTTTCTAATTTTTTCACTCTCATATATATATATATATATATATATATATATATATATATATATATATGTATGTATTACAAGCATTTCACCCCAATCAAGGCAGGACCGTCACTGGTGCGGAGGGGGTTACAGAGGAAAGAAAAAAAACAAGTTACAGTGGATGTCGAAGTACGGATAAAGGATGAATGAGGATTAAGGAGTAAGAAGATGACAATTAACGTTGCATTTAACCTTTCAGAGATTCTAGATATCAGAGAAGCAAGCAAACGGAAGGGAGTTCCACAAACGAGTAAGAAAAGAAATGTTAGTGCAATTATATATATATATATATATATATATATATATATATATATAAATGTATATTTGAACAGCAACTTTTATTTCAAACATATTTTGTTGAATATGATAGTCAAAGAAAATTAAATTAAACTGTCATATATATATATATATATATATATATATATATATATATATATATAAAATTAAATTTGCCTTTTAATTAAAATACATTGCGACACGGAAATTTCTATGTTTCAAGATTTCTACCTTACCATCATGCAATGTTAGATCATTCTTGTGAAAATGATTTTCATTGATTTTCACAACTATGATCTAACATTGTTTGATGACAAGGTAGTAATCTCGAAAAATAGAAATCTCTGTGGCGGAGTGTATTTTTCATTAAAAAACAAATTGAATTATATCAGTATATTATGCTCTACAATATTTTTGCATTGAGCACTTTAAGAAAAAATGCCGGAATTGTAAAACTGTTGGTTCTCTTCTCCTGGATTTATATATATATATAAATATATATATATATATGTGTGTGTGTGTGTGTGTGTGTGTGTGTGTGTGTGTGTGTGTGTGTGTGTGTGTCTCGTGTCTGTGTGTCTGTGTCTCGTGTCTGTGTGTCTGTGTGTCTGTTGTGACATGCGTAGTAACATAAAACTTTTCTCTTCAAAATCCATCATTTATAAATCTACCATTCGTCCTTGCATTGAATACTGTTACCATATCTAGTCGGGTTTTCCTGCTATTCATCTCGAGGTTCTCGACAAAATCCAAAGGAGGATCTGTAATGAAATCGGTCCTGACTTGGAATCTCGACTTCAGTCACTTTCTCACCGACGTGAAGTGGCTTCCCTCTGCCTTTCTACAAATATTTTCATGACAACTATACTCTGATGAGCATTTTACCCTGGCGCCCCAAACAGGTGAATTTAAGCGTGTTACTAGATTAGCATCGAGGTATCACCTACGTTGAAATAGTTAAATGCAACCCACACTTCTACTCGAATAGGTTCTTTTCTCGCACTTCCAGCCTGTGGAAATCCCTTTCGTTTGCTTGCTTTCTCTGATAGCTACGATCTCAAAATTTAATGCAACGTCAATTGCCATCTTCTATATCCTTCAATCCCATCCATCTGTTATCGTTCTTCAATGCCCATTGTACCCAGTCTTTTATTTCACTGTAACCACCTGCACATTAATGGCAGCTTCGCCTTGTTTGGGGTGAAATGTTTTTTTTAAAAATCCAACATAAAACAAAACAAAAAATACACACATATAGTCACAATATTATTAGCAAACATTTTTGATGAGGGATTATGAAAGACAAAATTACTCACCTATCAGAAAATTTCTACTCAAATGTTTTTTTACCAGAAACCAAGAAAATGCCACTAAGACACAATGGGTTACTGAATCTGATAGAATATGAGAAAAAGAAAACAATTAAGTTGAGAGAATAATAAAAAAATTAAAAAAATCAAGATAACGATTGTTATGTGATTTAAATTTTTGAAGATTACTTAGTCTTTTTGGCCATGAAGTGGTTGTAGGTAGCACAGAAGTAATTTGTTATGAAATATAGTAAACGTCAGACTACATATAATGTAAATTTATATCTTTGGACCGCTCGACCACGAAAGACTTACAGTTACACAAAGCCCAACATAATGCCATATATTAATCTGATTTTTCGTAATATTCATTTATACTGTTTTCGTATTCTAATGTAAACAAAGACAATTTATTTACAACATTTTACAAAATTCGTTAACTCCGACATATTTTACATTAATAAAAGAATAAGTTGGAACCAGTCTATTTCGTAATATTTACCGTCATTGTTAACTACCTAATGAGACATTGTTCCTTTAATGTCGTAACAAAATGTACAATTGTGTAGTAATTTGTATTTCGCACAAGTTCTAACGTAATAATATGTGCGTTGTGGTGCATTGGATATCGGCTCGGAACGAGAAATCGGGGAGCCGAGTTCGAATTCCAGCTGAATTCACTGCATTCACTTACGCGCAAATACCCTTGGGAAAGATATTAATACGTCTATTCCTTCCAGTTATGGGTTAAATAACAGAACAAACTGGGTTCTATAGCCTTGGTCGGCAACCAGTATAACGCAGAAAGCAATGGCAACCTACTGCGGGATAATCTTCATATAACAGGACAGATTGGGTTTTATAGGCTTGGCTGGCAATCAGTCTACCGCAGAAAGCAATGGCAACCGACTGCGGGATAATCATATGCCCAGTCAGTCATGTCTCTTTCAAGACATGATCGCCCAAGAGTATATCACGTATGGCACTTAACTGACTGATATATATATTATCACTTCTATGATTTACGTGTTAATCTTTAGTAATGAATTGAGTTATCTCGGTGAGCGGCGTGTGTATGCACCACTTATATATAACACGCTAAAATTTTCCTTTTCTCATTCCATGGCTTAGGGAGTAGGGACTCTGACTAACACCAAATCGATCAAGTTTCGATCCCGGCTAGAAGCAAGTAGATGTCTAGCTACACTGATGAGCTGTGATACAGCGAAACAGGCTTGTATGTGGATGACTAATATATATATATATATATATATATATATTAACGCAGAAATCCAGAATCCTTTTCTTAGCTGCATAGTATGTGCATCACCAGGGCAACGTGCGGTTTTAGATTGACAGTTGTTCTTTTAGACTGGTTAACAACCAAGGTTACGAAGCCTAGACTCCCCTAATAGCAATTTCTTCTGCTAGCTATGGCTCATTATTAGAGCTTTTTATAATCATTTCACCCCAAGCAAGAGAGTACTGCCACTGGTGCGCAAAGGGGTTACATGAAATAAAGAGCGTGTCGCAGAAAATATTATGGGAATTCTGGTGCGCAGTGCGTTATGTGAGAGTAGAGTGAAAAGGAAGAAGAACAAGTTACAGGGGGTGGCAAGGAAAGATGAAAATTAAGGAGATTAAAGAAAGCTGATTGCCCAAGCGTGTATCACGTATGGCCATCATAACAAAATATGTTAAATGAAAGATTGTGAATGATTTTCCTCATTTTTTTGGAGCTGTATAACCCAAAACTACATGTCAAAAGAAATTTTGGATAAGCTGGACGTTCAACAAGTAACTTCTTTCATGAAACAAAATGATTAGGTTTGCAGGTATTGTAAACGATATAAGCACAGAGACTGGAATCAAGCAGGGACATTCAAATTTCGGGTTTGTCCCTTGTGTCCACTTTCGCGCAAATACCGTTGAGAGGAGTATGAAGCTGTCTCTTCTCGTTGCAGTCTTGGGTTAAATAGGGTCGTCGTCAAGGCTCTCTAAGTTCAGACGGCAACTAGTCTAAGATTAAGGATGGTCTGAATTTCATAACTGTGGATAAAGCCATGGGAAACTTCTTCAAATTCATTCGCAAGGACGTATTGCAATTAACAGATAATTGAGAAATACACTAAATGAGAATTTAAAAAGGTAAAAAGAAGTCATCTATCTTACTGTCGGTTAGCATAAATACGTGCTTTTGAATTGTTGGCATAAATAACTGACGACAGTAGTTTGAAATACATTTTATAATGGCAAAGAGAATCCCAGAAGACAAACATAGCAAAAACTGATTGGTTTCGAATCTATCCATTTTCTTTTTTTTTTCTTTTCTTTTTTTTTTTTTTTACTTTTTTATTCAGTCTCGAGCTTTTTGGGGATCGACACTTAGTCTCTGCCCAACGCAATAAAGAATTCCCTACATGTGCATTATTCACTGTTTATACCGACTCGGTATTTACTAGTTCTATTCACCTTTGTGTCGCTTATCCTAGGGTCTGGTTCGGTGAAATAAATGAGAAAGTTACACAAACGGGAATATAAGTGACGAGTGTTCTTCTTCCTCCTACTCCTCCTTCTCCTCCTCCTACTTCTACTACTACTTCTTGTAACATTTGTTGCATTGAGTATTGTTTCCAGCTTTTTGTAGTCTCCCGCAATTCTTCCGGACCCAACGCTGCATCACACACTGCATAAACGACAAGCAATTTTCTTAAGTTTTTTTCCTAGCTTTACTTCAAGGTGGAGCGGGCACAGTAATACTAGCACTGTTTATTGACAAAAACGAGAGGGAGAGGGAGCGAGAAAAGACGGATGTTATCAGGTCAGCCAGCGACTTGCCATCATGTAGTCAGTCAGTCAGTTAAGTGCCATACATGATACACGCTTGAGCGGTCATGTATCTTTCGATTCATGACTGACTAGGCAGAAAATTTTCCAACAGTCAGTCAGTTAAGTGCCATGCGTGATACACGCTTTGGGCGATCATGTCTCGAAAGAGACATGACTGACTTGGCAGAAGATTATCCCGCAGTAGGTTGCCATTGCTTTCTGCGTTAGACTAGTTGCCGAACAAGGCTATAGAACCCAATCTGTCCTATTATTTAACCCATAACTGGAGGGAAGAGACGGATTAATACCTTTCCCAAGGGTATTTGCGCGTAAGTGAATGCAAGGAATTCAACTGGAATTCGAACTCGGTTCCTCGATTTCTTGTTCCGAGTCGATATCCACTGCGCCACAACGCACATCACAGTAGGTTTCCATTTCTTTATGCGGTAGACTGGTTGCCAACCAAGACTATAGAACCCAATCTGTCCCGCTATTTAACTCTGGAGTGAGAAGAGATGGGTTAATACCTTTCCCAAGGATATTTACGTGTAAGTAAATGCAACGAATTCGACTGAAATTCGAACTCGGCTTCCCAATTTCTCATTCCGAATTTATATTCACTGCATCCCAAAATGATAGTCTGTCTTAATATGCTGAAGCCAAGCTTTTGAAAAAATCTGGAAACAGACGGGCTTCTTCACCCTTTCATTATTGTCAATGGATTGACTGTCATTGCGCTTTTGGCTTTTATGATAGTTTTAATAGAACTTAAATAAAAATAATCGAGCACAGTCAGGATTCTATGTCCACATCCACTCAATTTAGGTCGTTAGAGTTCTAACCAGCACAGTAGGGTTTTCCATTTTGGGCCAGCCTATGTGTTCTGTAACAATATGCTTACCGACTGTTTTAATGTGATAAAGACAGCAAGTGGGTTTTTACGGGGTGGAATTGCCAACTCCATGTACAAAATGTATTGAATTAATAGTTGTTCTTCTCCTAGATTGGTTGCCAACTATGGCTAGAGAGTTCAGTCTTCTCTGCTATTTAACCTATGGCTGAGAGGAAGAAGAAATGGATTCAGACCTTTTCCAAGGATCTTTGTGATAAAATAGATACAAATTCGGTAGAAATTTGAACCTGTGACGCTCCGATAACTGTCATCCGTGCATTTCTTTTATTCGCCGACTGAATATGAAATCTCACCAAGAAGCATGGAAAACAGAATAAGAACAATCCACTCCACGTATTGAATAAAGGGTTAGTTTCGAAATTCTAAAAAGTTTACTGAGTGCGAAGACAGACAACTGAAAAAGGCCAAAATGTTTTAAGTATAACAACTAAAATAGTCATGTCGTAATGTCCGTTGTTGTGTCATGTACATTGATTCGAAATGAGAAATCGAATAACCGAATTTGAAGCCCAGTCGAGTTCATTACATTTACTTACGAGCAAATGCACTTTGGAGAGGTATGAATCCACCTCTTCTCCACTCACAGCTATGGGTTGAATAGCATGATAAATTGGGTCCTAAAGCCTTGGTTGGTAGCCGGTGTACTACGGAAAGAAACGGCAAAATCTTCTGCCTGGTCAGTCATGGGTCGAAGGAGGCATGATCGACTGGGCTTCTATCACGTATGACATATAACTAACTGAAGTTGCATATTCTTAAATGTTTCCACAAATATCTCTGAAGAACACGATATGAAACCTACAATGATGTTGTAAATGAGAAGTCATATTAATATGTTGCCGATTTGGATCAATCCACAACAAAGGCAGGAATTATTTTGATATATAAAAGTATGAAATATTTTGATTTTGACGTTTTGAAAATTCCGAATTTCTCAGCGTGTACAAGTGTTAAATTTCTTTGTTTGGAGTTGTTTGTTAACATGAGGCAAGACAGAAAATGAGACGGAAGAGTGTACGTGTCTTGTAGCTTAGTAGGGAAAAGTTCAAGTGTCACGTAACTTTGTGAGGAAGAGTTCATGCGTCACATAAATCGGTGGGAAGATGGGTGAATGAGTAAAGGGATCTCTGTTAAGCCGTGGTGTCGTGAATCTGTTACAGTATGTTGCCGCTTCTTCTCCATACTGGCTTGTCTAGCCTGATGAATTTGTTTATATTCTCTTGAAAAGGATCACATATCATGTTTTTTTTCTTTCTTTTTTTTTTTTAATTGTCGGCGGGAACACGACCCATTAATTGAAAAATGTTAAATATTTATTTTCAAAGGATTAATTTATTAACCGGAAGCATAATTGGAGTAGATAGATCTATCTATCGCCCGGTTCACACTCCACCCACGTCTATTGAACAGGTTGAGAGGCTCATCCCTTGTTCCCTGTTTAGGATGTGGTTTCTGGCTTTCTCTTTTCCAATCTTTTCACTGTTACGTAACCCCCTGCACATCAGTGGTGTTACCGCCTTGCTCGGGGTGATACGATTAAAAGAAAAAAAATAAAGAAAAAGAAGCATGAAGAATCACGATGGTTTACGCCCAGGATGAATATGGCGTTTTGATGACACACAACATTATTTAGATAGCAGCGCAAAGTTAACTCCACATACAATTCGAAATCTTTGCTTAGTCTCTGCAACACCGGCACTCTCTGGTCTTTGAGGGCATTTTGCTCGAACTTTTCTCCGACCATTGCATGTCTCTGGTTGGTTTTTGCCCGCTCTTTTCTCATTCCAAGTTTTGTTTATTTGTCAGCCATCAACACTGACGTCACTCTGTGCGTCTTCATGTATTACGTGCTAACGAGATACAGTGATTTACGAGACAAGAGAAGTAAGATAAAGCGGTTAGAAAAACCATCCCTACCTTCCTAGAAAACTAAAAAAAAATGATTGTGCTTTTCCAAGAAAGTAAAAGAAAGAACAAACAAGAACGAGAAGCCAAACACGTAAGACAAAAGTGAGGCAAGAAGGTAAAATAAAATAAGCGAAAGATTTGCGAGTTAGGGGTCAGTGGAGACATCAAGAATTAAGATGTACATTTTGGCGCTAAAATGAACTCTTCTCTTCTTTTCCCCTTCCTACTTTTTTTTTTTTTTACATTGGATGCCCACACTCAAACATTCTGCCCTTCATTTATTTCAAGTGTCAACTTACGGCTTTGGCAAGATGGCAACATAAATTCTCTTTTGATCATGATCTTAAGCAAGTATTTGAGTTAACACCAAATGGTGATGTGAGATATTTGAGAATACCAGGTGCTGTAAGTTAAAAAGCAGTGTACCCTTGGGAGAAACCGATCCCATTCCAGAGCAACCTTATAACCGACCACCTTCTTTGGTCCCGGTGAATGGAAAAGTATGATACATTTAACATCTTACTAAAGCGTCCATTTCTGGGTTCTTACTCATTATTGACCAGGCAAGGAGTTGCTTAACTGACAGAATCAGCGATGTGTTATGTATCAACAGATGCCAAATTCTCAAATATCTTTAGGATTCTCAAATATGTTTTAGCCAAAGTGGAAAAGGTTTGTTTTAACACACACACACAAACGCTATATATATATATATATATATATATATATTAATCGTATCACCCCGAGCAAGGCGGTAACGCTACTGATGTGCAGGGGACTACGTAATAGTGAAAAGATTGGAAAAGAGAAAGCCGGAAACCACATCCTAAACAGGGAACAAGGGATGAACCTCTTAACCTGTTCAATAGACGTGGGTGGAATGTGATCTATCTACTCCAATTAAAAAAAAACAAAAAACAAAGTGAGAAAGGTACCTCAACAGATTCGCTAAAAATGAGCATACCATGATGATAAAATTCCCCAAACGTAATAAATACAAACTTTCTCGCCAACATCTTTATATTAACAAGAAAACGGATAAGAGAATTTCTTGATTATTAAATTATATTAAGGAGGATGTGCATTGTGGTGCAGTGGATATCGACTCGGAACGAAAAATCGGTGAGCCGAGTTCAAATTCCAGTTGAATTCCTTGCATTCACTTACGCACAAATACCCCTGGGAAAGATATTAATCCCTTTCTTCCCTCCAGTTATGGGTTAAATAATAGGACAGACTGGGTTGTGTAGCCTTGGCTGGTAACCAGTCTACCGCAAAAAGCAATGGCAACCTACTGCGGAATAATCTTCTGCCCAGTCAGTCATGGCTCTTTCGAGACATGATCGCCCAAAGCGTGTATCACGTATAGCACGGATTTTGATGAAACTTTCAAGACATTAAAAAATGAATTATTTTCGAAACACACAAAAGAGCT
This sequence comes from Ascarosepion bandense, assembly GCA_037127315.1. Lineage (NCBI taxonomy): Eukaryota > Metazoa > Mollusca > Cephalopoda > Sepiida > Sepiidae > Ascarosepion > Ascarosepion bandense. The sequence goes on along the minus strand of JBBBDQ010002159.1, from coordinate 305,058 downwards.
AACCCCAAATGATAATGTAACCAGCATACTGTCTTTTTGTAATTTTCCATTGTTCTCTCGATCTCGGAAGAAGCTTTAATAAAAGTGAAACGCTATTTGAGCTTTTTATTTATTCTATCAAATACACACACACACACACACACACACACACAGATACTCACACACAGACATATTTATATTTAGAATTTATAACATAAATATATTATAATATCACTTCAAAAGTAGCCATTTTGTTTCAACACTATCCGTGTCTTATCAAGTGATAAGAAAACACGGATATTGTCGAAACGAAATGGCTACTTTTGTAGTATATTATAACATATTTATGTTATAAATTCTAAATAAGTATTATTCGCTCTACTTTGTATCGAGCAGTTTTTTAAGAATTGTGTTTCTGTAGAAACGGAATTTTATACCGTCCATATATATATATATATATATATATATATATATATATATATATAATTCTGGGTTAAAAAGCAATCGGAGTCTAACTGTACTGATGAGCTGTGATACAGCAAAACAGATCTGCCTGCGGATATATATATATATATATATATATATATGATTATTATTATTATTTGGGCAGCAATCTTACATTCGAATATGTTTCCTTAAAAACGACAAGCAGGTAAGTTTTTCTTAATCTTTTGTTTCATTTTTCCAGTATTCTTACATGTTATTTTTTTGTTAGAGACAAGGAGTCTAAAAATGTTCCATAAGTTTATGCTTTCAAACGCTTTCAGCCACTTCACTGGCCATTTTCAAAGATGTTATTTTCCCGATGATGATTTTTTATTTTTGTTTTGACTGCAACGTAATTTCTGTGTGTCTTTTTTTTCATAAGCGTTCTTTCCAGAAAGTGAAAAATTATGGGACCTTTTTATATTTCTTATCTTTAGTAAAAAGGAAACATGTAAGAATATTGGGAAAATTAAATAAGAAATTAATAAAATATTCCTTGTCAGTCGTTTTTAATGAAACATGTTTATAGTTATGTATCAATTTTACCTTGCGACATGGAAATTTCTATGTTTCGAGATAGGTTCTCATCATCAGGCAATGTTGATGTGGTTGTGCATTTAAATCATCTGCGCAACCACATCAACATTGCTTGATGATGAGAACCTATCTCGAAGCATAGAAATTTCCATGTCGCAAGGTAAAATTGATACATAACTATATAATTACATAATATTAAGCTCTATAATACTCATTATATTGAGCACTGATATAATAAAATAAATGCCAGAGTACTCAAAATAAAATAAAAACCTTGAGTCCTCTTCATTTGGAATTTTTCTTTTTCTTTTTCTTTATTTTTCCTTATTTTCTTTTTTAATTTATTTGCAAATCTATTTAAAAAGAAAAGTAGACTAAGTTTTCTCCAGTTTCTGAAAGGATTTTTCTGTTGCTGAGGTGATGTGTTATCCCCCGTGGGAATCTTCATATCGAAATGGCCATTCAACATCATTGAATTAATCCTTTTTTAATTTATATTTGCTCTGTAATATTTTATTACATGGAGCTCTCTTCCTGTATCATTTTTTTAATATTAAAATAAAATTTTTAATATTAATTAGGATTAGGTTTTTGGAATTTACCTTCCTGCTTTTTTCCCTTGGATTGAAGTATCTGAATTAATATATATATATATATATATATATATATATATATATATATATATATATATATATATAAGATTCTTTACGCGCACACACACACACACATGTGTGTGTGTGCGTGAAAAATCTTCAAAAATAAAATAACCATGCATCTGTGTGCGATGTTGTAATGGATAGCGACACGAAACGAGAAATAGGAGAGCCAAGTTCGAATTCCAATCGAATTAATTACTTTCGCTTATGTGAAAATATCCTTGGAAAACTATGGATCCAACTCTTAACCAATTTGTTTCATGACATCTCAAACAGAAGTTTTTTATCGGGTTCCCAACTCCTCACAAAATACCATTTGAGATGCCTGAGTATTGGATTTTATTGAATCAAAAGCAAAAGAAAATCCTTTACTGAATAGAGTTCTCATGTCATTTAACGAGTAGAATATGCTTACATCTCAAGATCTAATAATCGTCCAGGCTTCAGGCAAACTTTTCTGAAGCATTAGAGTAAATTAAGTATAAATCATTATTGCACCTTTTAAATAAGCAAACTCATTTTTAAACTGAACAAAGCTTAATTTTTGTAATAATGTTCACCAAATACAAGACCAATCAATCTAAGAGACAATGGGAAAACTGTATTAATTGCCAACGCGTTTCATCCAATGTGAACTTTCTCAAGGCGAAAAGTGAAATGAATTTATTAAAAACTAAGTAACTAATAATGACAAAACAAAATGTCCTTAGCAACTGAAAGAATTTAACGAACGCTATTTTTCATACTGTTAACTGAAAATTACGTCAAATACTGACACGTGTGGAAATATTGTTTTATAGCTTTGTTGACAGATTCAACCATTTCCTTTTGATTTCTTGATACTGTTGTGTACGTTTGTTTGGACAAGTAGTAATTCAGTTAAAAAAAGGTGAAATAGGG